>CM038702.1:15206848-15661848 GCA_021613375.1 Megaleporinus macrocephalus
TTTTGCAGTGTATGTTCGAGTATTGTTTTGTTAGCTTAACATATCGTGGCTGTCCAAAGAAAAACACGTCTGAAAAACATGCACATTTTTGCCGATATTTTTTTTACTGCTTTGTTTGAACACATTAGCTACCATATACGTTTGTGCCAGTTTCGTGATTAATGGACCAACAGAAATGCTCCGAGATAGCTTTGAAAAAAAATGTGGTCCAATTGACTTGCATTGACAATAGGGTATTGGCATCTACTGGTCAGAGGTTTAAACAGAACACACACTGATTCTGTGCATGTAAACTGTTAATTAATAGTCGATACTGTGTTTTTGAGAATCAGTACAGTATCACTAAATATAATATCGCAATATTCGATATTTCAATGGTTTCTTACACCCCTAATCAAAAAATAAAGAATGTTTTTGCCCTTTCCTGTAAAGTTGCCATTTTGGAGATACTTGTTTTTCTATGAAGAGCGACGATATAAAATGTGAAATAAAAAACTTTCCTTAACATGTATTTCTGCACATTTCACAATGTTTTTTTTTTTTTGGTTTTAATTTTATTCTCTCAAAAAATCAACATAAAATGTAATTTGACCAGAAATCTATCTGCATATGGCTTAACAAACATGGTTTAACTAACTACATACCTTTTGTGTGGGCAAACCGTATACAGTAATGTTCGGTTTCCAAATCTGATTGGTGGTCTGCCATAACCACTATGAATTGCAGAGGGGCCATCAACAAATATTGCTTCAAACAGAGGTCAGTGCGGTCCAAGCAACTTGTGCCAGTATGGAGATTTATAAGCCAGCGCTGGTCGTTTGGCAGCTAGAACATATACGATATGCAGCTGTCAGAAGTTTTTCCATTTGTACTGCCTGTTTACAAACAGACTGTCTGCAAAATGTAGTTACACGCTGGTCTGCTGAGCTCGGTGTGTAATCAACAATTTTATAAACCAAATTTAGAATATCTTGTTTTGGCAGAAAATGAAGTCTGGAATGGGACAGTTGTTTATTAAGCGCTGTGTTCCGGGATGCTGTCTGACTTACTACTAAGACATGCTCTCCCAAATGCCCCATTTTACAGCCGTACACACGGGTTAACCATTAACTACTGGCCGTAAGACAGGATTCGAAACAAATTGAACTGTAGTACACCACAGAATTTAGTGACCATAAACGTCTCCTGAGTTCTTGACTCATGTTTGTAATTGCGTATTTGTGTAACAGACTTTATTTATCAGATGTGTTCTGGTGTGTGTATGTGACCCAAACCTCAACTTAGAAATCTCAACCCTTAAATATAAAGAGAAGTGGTAAAATTGAATTTAACTAAAGTATGAGATAGAAAACCATTTCAGACATGCGATCTGTAATCCTTTATTTTGGTGTCAGACAGCACAACAATGTTTTGTTTTTAATGAATAAATAATTAAAATAATTTTTCTGGAGTTTGCATGTCTGAGCACATGAACACATGATTAAGCATTTCTTTACTTAATCAGACATTCACATAAAGCATGTGTAGATTGCAGAGGTGCACTTTATTATCAGAATCTAATTGTTAAACCAAAAAAAGATATATTATGTAATAATATATATTATATACACGTGTGCATAGACTTTTGTATATATACAAAATATATATATATACAAAATATATTTTCATATATATATATATATATATATATATATATATATATATATATATATATAAATAAATATATATAAATAAATATATATATATATATATATATATATATATATATATATATATATATATATATATATATATATATATATATATATATATATATATATATGGCTTACTGAGTTTGCAGTGTAAAGCTGCATAGGAAGTTAGGACAAAAGCAATCGACTAAAGGATGTATTATTAGTATAATAAGTTATCAGGTTATTGTTCTGCTAAGTCTTCCAAATGTATGATTATCACATGTTTAAAACACATGTCATGTAATCAGCCTGACCAATCAGGTATGAAGCACCCTATATGCTTAATTCTTTCAGTAAGAAAGACCTAACCTTTCATAACCTGCTATTGTATTTATAGTATCATAAAATATGCTATCACTGGCATATTCCTATGTCTTTTCTTTTAAAATGAAGTGCCGAAATTCTAATCACATGAATAGTTAATCTGCCCCTGACATCTGGTCACAGATTGAGTCTGCAGATCATCTTATTTTACAGAAAAGCACAAGTTTTTAAATGATTTGTCATTGAATTATAGATGTTTACGGATGCTCTGAAGACGACGACGATGATGATAATGATGATGATAATGATTTTTCATGACTAGGTTGCATCTATATCAGATAAGCCCTCTCGCTGTTCTCTCAGCCTGATCAGATAGCTCAGAATCGTCCTCTTGGTTTATCTGAGGTTTTCAGCTGCTGTCTCTAAAAATAATGACGGGTTTGTATGTACATTCTCACACGTGATTATTCAGAAAAAGTCACGGGTGCTTTGTGTGTGTCTGTTTTTCTCAGGTGCCCATGCCTTCTTACCTGATTGCAGTTGTGGTGGGAGCTCTGGAGAGCAGGTAGCTATTCTCACCCCCTCTCTTCAGCTTTGTCAGTGTTGGTTAGGTCTGATTGCGAGCCTGAACAACTCTGGACCCGCCTCACTGACCAAGTTCAACACAGACAGTTCCCAACTAAATTTCAGCTTCAAGAAACCTGATAAATGGAGCCATGAAGACTACAACAACAACTTTATCAACTTCATACGCACATGGAAGCAAGATGTTTATGACCAACAGCCAATCGAGAGGAGAAAAAGAAATCTACATGAATATCACCGCTGTCCAAAGAAAACCAAGTAGCTCCAAAATAGTAACTTTACAGAATAGGCCAATAGCTTTCTTTAGTTTCAGTGTAAGTTAATGTAAGGGGTTTTGTTGCTATAAGTGCTTATTGGAGTAATAATTGCTTGATATTCTTAACATACTATGTAGTAGGATTTGCTTGTTCTGCTAAAGAAAAGCTGTGTTCTTCATGTGATCGATGCAATTGTCACAAAGAAGTTCCTCCATTGCCCCAGAAGCTTGGCCCTTTATGAGAGATGTTTATGATGTGAAATGTAATCTGCTCTAGGGCAGGATAAGTTGTCATGGTGCTGTAGCCTGGTAGAAAGTGATCACGGAAAATTCAGATTTCGATCCAACTAAGCTTAGTTATTTTTAGGACCTGTTATTATAACATTGTAAGATGTGGATATGGATGCGCATTTCAGGCAATACTGGTGCAAAAAGCATTAACACAGGTGTACATTTGAAAACAGTGTTATAGTATTATAGTTATAGTATAGTATAAAAAAACCCAGTGACAATCTTCTGCTCACTTTATGTTGAGTAAAAAAATGCTGCTTTTCAACAAGCTAATGAGCTAACAGCAACATGAGTTAACCAGTGCAGCAGGATATCGTGGTGACTTATGTGCTTATACTGCACAAGTGTTTTTTTTCCCGTCTTTAGTTGATGCGCCAGTGTGTTAGTCAAGAGACTCATTAACTCATTAAGCTTACTCTAACATTGCTGTTATACTGTTTCTGATCACATTCTTAACAGTGCATCCCTGGCAATGCACCATCATTAAGCAATTACTTTTCATAGAAATCTCTGTCTCTGTCTCTGTCTTTCTGTCTTTCTGTCTTTCTGTCTCTCTGTCTCTCTGTCTATATATATATATATATATATATATATATATATATATATATATATATATATATATATATATATATATATATATATATATATATAATCACACACATTTCTGTTGGTCCATTCATCATTTTTACACAATGTAAACTGCAGCTGCTGCATTTAAATCTTAAAAATATTAACAAAATGGACATACATGTTTTTCTTTGGGCAGCGACAGTAGTTACAGTTGGAAGTAAAATTGTCTCAGTTGGCCACCCCAGTCATATTATATTGCATAAAGAATACATCCTTTATTTATTTTTGGGTAATCGTTAAAGATGATATAACAATAGGTATATAACTATAACTACATACAGGAGAAATTGAGCGTTTGCTATGTTGTTTAAATTTTGTGCTGTGTCTTGTCTAGGGAGATCGGGCCCAGATCCAGAGTCTGGTCAGAGAAGGAGTCGGTGGACCAGGCTGCGTTCGAGTTCGCTGAGGTAAATGAGACACTCTTCCTGTGTTATGTAAGGCAGAGGTCATCAGTTCCACCCCTGGAGCCAGGAGTCTGACACAATTCTGTGATTTCACTGCTGAAAGACACTTGATTGAACTCAGCAGTTAATTGCCAGATTTGAGCAGGGGAATTGCCAAAATGTGCAAGACACATGGCCTTTAGGACTGGAGTTAATGACCCTCTGATGTATGGCCTCAAACCAGCAGACTAGATATATTATTCATAGATAAGTGTAATAATTAGACCAGATAATTTCTATCAGTATTTTTATTGCTTGTTTAATAACGTGACATTCATCATTGTTGTAAGTGACTCTGGACGTCTTGAGAAATAATGTTAAATACTGACATAATAATATACATGTTTAGAATAATTGGTTCCAATTTAGAATAAGACTACCTGTATGTGGTGTTTAATATTAATAAATGAAAGTAACACATTAATAAAGTGGGCAAAAGTGGACTGTTCTATCTGATAAACATGTTTAACGCTGGCTGATGAAGAAAACAAAAGTGAGATCAGTAGCCAGCAACTTCTGAGCTTTAACTGTATATATAAATGTATAATGAAGGTTTATTGAAAGTCAAGCTACAGGTCCCATTGTTGTTTTTATGTGTTGTAACTGCTTCTAGTTTAGTTATAACTGCTTTTAACCATTTATAAATCTTTTCATGGGTAATCTTGTTTTGAGGTGGTACCAATAATAATTTGTGTCTAATCAATGTAAATAAAAAAAGCAAATTAACAGCCTGTCTTACAAACACATCATAGATTATATGAAGTTATGTAATAGATTATATTGTTATATTGTGAACCTTCAGTTATTAAATAATTTTAATGATTCAGCATTTCAATTATAGGGTACTGATATCACTGCCAGTCACAATAGGATGTTTAAGGCGAATTTTGTTTATTTTTTCTTTCAACTTCCATCATAATAAAATTGCAATGTATTGAGATGTAAGCAGTCATTCAGAGTTGTTTGGTGTGGAATAGTGCATTAAAAAGAAATGTAACTACACTGATTACACTAGGATCCAGGGTTTGGGATGTCTAGAGCACAAATATAGCAATTGTATCTACCAGTTGACCTACATGTGTCTAAGTTTATGTAATGTTGACTGTAGTGAAAGAGTGGTAAATAACAGAAATAGCATTTTTGAACACAGATCTGAAGGAGCAGTTCAGCACCAGGGACAGCACACTGAACAAGTTGTTCAATGTGGTTGCTGTTGTAACTTTCTGTTAATAACGTTGGAACCATACTGCAAATCTGATTGCATCAATCGATTTCTAAGACAATTCTGGTCATCTTTGATATGCTATACGACCTCCTTTCCATTGGAAAAACTTGCCTTTGATCCAGTATGGTGGCTTTCAAGATGGTGGCTTTCAAGATGGTGGCTGTTTTTGGGACATGGCCTAAAAGATAGCCCCCTCGCCTACTTGCTCGGCTATTTAGATACGTCATGTTCCCTTTCATTTCTGAAATAAAAGGGTGTCCTGAGACGTTTGACTCCCATTAAATTCTGGTTAAGCTTTTAGCTCAGTAATTAGATTTCTTAGTACATATATTACTTTCCCTGATTTATTTAATGTGCATGTAACACAGCACCCACAAGATGGGAACAAGTTCTTTTGGACCAATCAACTGCATGCTTATAAAAATGTTAACCAATAATGTTTTTATCTTCCTAATAATGCATTTCCACATGTCTGCATGAAGTTTAAGTTTCATTTCACACTTATATTGTGTCTTATTCCGTGAGGTTATTGGCTGGTTGCAAAGCAGAAATCTGATTACTGCCTGACTCATGTAGACCTGGAGTTTCCCATTATCTGATTAGCCGAGCGCATGTAAATGCGGTGAAAAGATTATTGACAAAATAAGATTTTCTTCAGTTTTCCTCAGTTTCTTCAGTTTATTCAGTTTATCAGATTATTAAGTGCACATAATTGCACTCTGTGTCTCAAGCACCAGGCAGCAAATCCATAAGCAGTTCATGTAGGAACTCTTTGAGGTAGCTTTTAGAGGCAGTTCAGTGCTTCAGATTTCATATTCATGCTGAAATGGCAGATCAGTGGAATGCCTTGATCAGTTTCATCAGTTTATCAGTTTTCTGGGCATATCCGCCCAGATTGTCTGCACTGCTGTTGATTTGAAAGCTATGTTTTGTATCTCCTGTCTGTCTGACTCTCTGTCTGTTAGACGGACACAATGTTGAAGGTGGCTGAGAGTCTGTCTGGGCCATACGTGTGGGGGCAGTATGACTTGCTTGTGTTGCCTCCATCTTTCCCCTACGGCGGCATGGAGAACCCCTGCCTCACCTTCGTCACGCCCACTCTACTGGTCAGAGCCCACACATCTGCTTTCACAGCCCTTGGCATATACTTGCACTTACACAAACACACGTCCACCCACTTCCCACCTTTCCAGGATGATAAACTTTGAATAATAAGCCACACTGACTGACTTTTCTTTCTCAGCTAAAGTGCAGTGCTTGTGTTTACTTTGTAAACTGTATGTCTTTGTTGGTTTCTTCTAATCGCATGTGTGTTTTTGTGCGTATTCTCAGGCCGGAGACCGCTCCCTCTCTAACGTAAGTCACTCTATGTCAATGAGCAAGAATGCAGAATGTTTGGTTAGAGCTGTTCTTGAATATCTATCCATCTGAAGAACGTGTGTGCTTCAGTGATGAGAGTTCTGCTTTCTGTCTGTAGGTAATTGCTCATGAGATTTCCCACAGCTGGACTGGAAACCTGGTGACCAATAAAACATGGGAGCATTTCTGGTCAGTGTTTTTGTATTCATGTCCTGTACAGATGGGTATAATGAGACTTGGTCAGCATGTCGTCCTTGTAAGGCAGCTGATTTTGAAAGATGATATTGACCCCACGTTCAGCCCTTTTGTGTTTTGCAGTCAGATAGATCTTTGAGGACATAGCTGAAGAACTTCTTGGCGACTGTGCACTCTGTTGGTTACTTACTTCATCTTTTTTTTTTCTTGAAATATAAACCACCAGTTAGACAAAAACACACTACAACCTGAAATATTTTGTCTGCTTAGGACCCTGCTGGTCATGTCAGATTCAGATATTGTTTTCAAAATATTGTGTCTGGCTCAGCTTGGGTTCAGATTTCATGTTCTCACAGCCCACCCCCTACTGTTCCCCCTGCTCCAGTTTTACTCCTGACTGTAATATTTCTCCTACCTTGACTATGCATTGTTAAATCTGACATGCTAGTGTACCTCTTGTGTTGTTGACAGACTTTAGTAGTGAAGTCTGCAATGCTAGAATGCTGTTTTAAGGCATTGCTTGTTTATTTTTTTTATTGTTTGATTTATAACATTATTTTAGGTTGTCTTGTTTTATTTATCTGATCTATTAATGGCCCTTATAAATGCTACACGGTAACCAACACTGAAATTCTGAGCTTTATTCAACACTGATGCTGGGCCAGTTTCAGAGATGTGGTTCAGATTAGGTTGGGTTCGGACAGAAAGTTCTTGGGCTGTGTTTGTGTTCTGAACAAAATTTTCAGACCCAGTTAACCCATCATCCCCACATGGTGGTCAATATAGCACACTCTTTCTCTCATTTATTTTATTTTTAACTCACTGTGTGTGTGTGTCTGTCTCTCTCTCTCTCTCTCAGGTTGAATGAAGGACACACTGTGTATCTGGAGAGAATGATTGCCAGAGCCATGGAGGGCGAGCAGTTCAGGCAGTTTAAAGCCCGGGGCGGATGGAAAGAGCTGCAGGAAGCTGTAAGTGATTACAGCACATGCACAGACTTGGAAAAGAAGATCCAGCTCGATGTTTAGGCCTCAGATGCAGAGTGCAGATTACACTAATGAAGATTTGATGGCAGTGGTAGATAATTCCTATGCGCCCTCATAAATAACGTTTATGTTCCCCAGCAATACAGTTGTGTCTTCTAAATCTACTTTGATAGTAATGTTATTGATTCCTTTGTCTGCTCTTCATTAAAAGTGACACTAACATGCTCTGACACACTTTGCTGATGTTTTTTGTAGGTACACCAGTTTGGAGAAAACAACGTCCTAACTAACCTGGTGCCAAACCTGAAAGATGTTGACACTGATGAAGCCTTCTCCTGTGTGCCGTATGAAAAGGGATTCGCTCTTCTGTATCATCTGGAAGAGCTGATGGGAGGCCCTGGTACACATACATACACACATACACACAATAAAACAATTGCCTTTTTTTCACCCCTTTTTAAATCATAATGACAACAAAAACTACCCAAATGACCCTGATCAAAAGTTTACATACCCTGGAAGTTTTGGCAGGATGATGACATACACACAAGTTGACACACGGTTTAAATGGCTACTAAAGGTAACCATCCTCACCTGTGATCTGTTTGCTTGTAAATCAGTGTGTGTATAAAGAGTCAGTAAGTTACTGGGCTCCTGACAGACCCCTGCATGTTTCGTTCGGTGTTGCCATTGACGTTGTTGGATTACGAGACATGGGGAAAGCAAAAGAATTATCAAAAGGTCTGTGGGAGAAGGTAGTTGAACTTAAAACAGGAAATTATATAATAAAACAGGAAAAGAATATAAAAAGATATCCAAGGAATTTAAGAATCCCAATTAGCAGTGTTCAAACAAAAAATTCAGCTACAACTGCCAGGAAAATTGTTTGGGATGCAAAGAAAAACCCACAAATAACATCAGCTGACATACAGGACTCTGAAAAAAGTGGTGTGACTGTTTCAAGATGCACAATAAGAAGATACTTGGGCTGCATGGTTGAGTCGCCAGATGAAAGCCCTTACTACACCAATGCCCCAAAGCAGCCCACCTACTATATGCCAAACAGCACAGAGACAAGCCTCAAGATTGTGGAACAAAGTAATTTGGAGTGATGAGACTAAAAATTTAACTTTTGGGCCACAACCATAAATGCTTCATTTGTAGAGGAGTTAACAAGGCCTGTAATAAAGTATATAATCCCTACTGTAAAACACGGAGGTGGATGTTTTGGAGAAGTGTGAGCTACACAGGTACAGCGAATCTGCTGCGTTCATCCTGTCATCAATTTCAACCTTTTTTATCAGAAAATACTGCAGGAAAATTTGCACTCATCAACCCGGAAGCTGTGCATGAGCCGCACTTGGATGTTCCAACATGACAGTGATCCAAAAAACAAGGCCAAAGTCGACCCATCATTGAGTACAGCAGAAAAAAGTGAAGGTTCTGGAGTGGCCATCTCAGTATCATTGAGCCACTTTAGGGAGATCTTAAATGTGTAGTTCATGCAAGAGAGCCCAAGACTTTACAGGAACTGGAGGCATTTTGCCAAGAGGAATGGGCAGCTTTACCATCTGAGAAAATAAAGTGCCTCATCCACAACTACCACAAAAGACTTCAGGGAATACACTGTATTAAGGACTAGGGTATGTAAACTTTTGGGTAGTTTCTGAGGTCATTATGACAAAAAAGGGCTAAAATAATTGTTTGATAATATATGGCTTGACCCAAACATTAACCATGAATAAAAGATAAAAGTTAATATAAAAATATAAATAATCACAGATTCTGCCAGGGTATGTTAACTTGTGAGCACAACTGTATGTGTTTGTTTATTATCTTTATTTCTCATGTGCCCCGTACAGAAGTGTTTATGGGATTTGTAAAGTCCTATATCCAGCTGTATGCCTACAGCAGTGTGACCACAGACGAGTGGAAGGACTATCTGTTCACCTACTTCAAAGACAAGGTTAGAAGTGACTAAGACTTCAAGAGTACTTTGTAATTTGTACATGCTCGAGTATGCATCTTAAATTCATATATATATATATATATATATATATATATATATATATATATATATATATATATATATATATATATATATATATATATATATAATTTTTTTTTTTTTTTTTTTTTTTTACCTAAACGTAACTTTCTAAATGCAATTTGATTTCTCAGATGTTTAATTTAATCTTGTCCTCAGGTGGACATCTTGAATAAAGTGGATTGGAATGGATGGATGCACACTCCAGGAATGCCCCCAGTCAAACCACAGTAAGCATGGGAGAGATTTGTTTTTATACATTTTTATTAACAACAGGACCAACGAGATAGTGAAAAGTTGTTTATTTATTTGTTTGTTATTCTCCCTGTGACTTATTTATTTTCTACTCTGAACTGATAGAGCCGAGCCATATTCGCTGCCTTGCGGAAAAAGTCTTTAGCTTGGATTACAGCACACATTTCACCATGGCATTGTTTTGACAACCTTATGATGTCACAACATTAAACTTGTATGGAGGATGGGAGAGTTGAACCGCTCGGTGTAGACTTTCTATGGAGTTAAGGTCTGGTGGCCAGTTCATGTGTGAAAATGGTTCCTCATGCTCCCTAAACCACCTTTTTACATTCAGAGCCAGACAAATCTCTGCATACTGGTCCTGAAATATGACCATGCCATTTAGTACATTCAGGTGCTCAGCTGACTTAATTTTATTGTCATGTAACGTTACTGAACGCAGATCATAACAGTGCCTCCAAATGCTTGTACACAAATGCTATGCATGCATCACTTCATGCTCTTTTTACCCTGATGAGCCCATCACTCTGGAATAGGATCAGTCTGAACTCATTTAAGTTACACTAACAGCTAGTTTTCTTATGATTATATCCTGTGAAAAACATACTGCTGTAGTTATCCAATCAAAAGGCTCTTAAATATTTACTTATTTAAATCCAAATGATGTTCAGTAACAAGTTTTCTCTCAATACCCCAGCCATAGGTTTCCTTATATCAGTCAGTAGCACACATAATTTAACAGATTAACATTTGCAGTTTTTTCAGGTGTTGGATAATAACTTCAGTTAAAAGCATGAAATTGGTTTAACAAAAACACTAACATATGTATAATCACTACTTATTATATTGATATTTATTGTAATAGCAGTGTTTTTCTCAGAAAATAAATTCCTTTTAAATCAAATTTCTCTGGTGCTCAAAAGAGCTTTTGCATAATTGCAGCTTCTAAGCTTTTATGAAATTTAAATCTGTGTATGTGTATATAAGCCTCTGTGTACCTGTATATCTGACTTGCTGCTCACCTTGCTCAGGTACGACACCACGCTGGCGGATGCCTGCATTGCTCTGGCTCAGAGATGGCAGAAAGTAAAGTGTGCTTTCTCTTTACTTCTAGAACATGCATGTTTATCTCCATACTGTAGCAAAACACTCACTCTGGTTCTGTGTTGTTTGCAGGCTAAGGATGCAGATTTGGCAGGCTTCAGTGAGGCTGATATAAAGCAGCTCAGTTCTCACCAGCTCATTGAGTTCCTGGCTCTGCTGCTGCTGGAGGTATCAAGTCACGAGCAAACATAAGTATTTGTAAAACTAATGAAGTGTTGAGGATTTAAGCTTTAACTGCCTCCTCAGTATTCATGAATATTTCTCACTCTTTCTTTCTCAAGGAGCCTCTCCCTCAGTCTCATGTCAAGAGAATGCAGGAGGTGTATGGCTTCAACAACATCAAAAACTCTGAGATCCGTTGCAGGTAAACAGGGGACACAGTGGGCTAGTTTTGTGGCAATATTTCATCTAATGTCATGTACACAGAGTTCAGCTCTGGTCATTTCCAGGTTTAGTGGGTGTCTGTACCACAGACGTAGTCTTGGCCATTTCAACTATAATATATAATTTTGTCTCATAAAACAGGGCAGTTTTAATGTTTGCCTTGTTTAAAGGCATCGTTATCATATTTTTGAAAACGTGTTGTTATGCCACGTAAAGGAAAAGTAATCCAAAAATAATAAAAGCAATCAGATTATATTATGTTAGTGTAGAAATCTTTTGGATTAGGTCCCATTTGTATTTTAATGTAATATTTAATCTGTACTTGGATGTATTTAAAGGTGCCATGAAATGCCTCTATTCAGCTTTATTCTCTGATGTTAGCGTAGTTATGTGACTTTGATCGGGGTGAAAAATGCCCAGATGTGGATTTACATGCTGATTTGCACTCTAGGATTTGACCTAGAATTATATGAGCTATTTTCTTTAACTCATGAATGGTTTGATGCGCTCTGCTTTGATTTGCTGGTTTACACTGAGACACTGAGATGATCACAAAGAAGCAACATTATCAAACAGATGCAAACAGGTTCATAAAACAAACACAAAGTAATGCAAAATAAAGTTCTCACTGAAATGATCTGCTTCAGTCATCAAATTTCTTTTCCTTTTTTTAACTCAATGTATTTTTGAGTTTAAATAAAGGTTTAAATGAAATGAAATAATGTCCCCAGCTATAGAGCGAAAATGTTGCCATAGTCATTAATCATTTTTGGTTTGTTTGAACTTTGTTTATTTGTTTGTTTGTGTGGATGTGCAGATGGCTGCGTCTGTGTGTTAAAGCCAAGTGGGAAGAGGCTGTTCCCCTGGCTCTGAAGATGGCCACAGAGCAGGGCAGGCTGAAGTTCACCCGTCCACTCTTCAGGTATTCATGAAACTTTTTATATATTAAAATGATCACTTTTTAAATTAATGTTGTTTTGATTTGTTTGGATATCCACAAATTTGTGCAACCCTTGAATTAGCGGCAGGTAAAAAAAACAAAAAAAAACAGGTGTATGGTTTGAGGCCCTCTAGAGACAGACTGCAGACAACTCTAGCGCATTTTCTTCTTCACCAACTTCTTTGAAAATTTTGAAAATATAAGCCTGAATGGAAAAGCCTGACTTTCAATAAAACACCGAAATATCATCAGTTCTTCTGTTGGCACCAGGTGGAAAAGTTAGAATATTGCTATAGCTGAAATGATGGAAAAGGTTTTCAAATAATTGATGATGTTTCAAGCCATCAAGTCACATGATTGATCGTCAAGTCCGCCTGATCTTGCTGCTTGGCTTACAGTGTGTATTCCCCGAACACTTCACTGTCAACCTTATACTCCGCATACACGGCCAACTGGTACAGTGGCTATTCTTTAATCAGTTGGTGCTTGTGGCCAGTGACTGGACCTACAAATGGCATGATAATCATGTATAGCTTTTTGATAGTCAACAATCCAAAGGTCCAAAGCTAGTTTGAGAAATGTCTGTGCACAATGTGCTCTCTATTGTTTGGTGCACTCTTAGGTGCGGGGAGGAATAAGACTAAAGTTGCCTTCTTATGTAAAGCACACATATATATGTGTATGTGTGTGTGTGTTTCTGTATATATAGTAGATAGTAAGCAATACGTCTTAACGTTAGAAACTCTTATAGGGTGTGTATATTATTCAGTAACTGCTGTAAAACTGAGTAGTAGGTTTTGTAGTTTAAGGAATTGGAATGCAGATTTAGGGTTTAGTAGTGAATTTGAGGAGATGACCATGAAATGCAATGCAGATTTGAAACTCTTGTAACTCCATTTTAATGAACCTCTTTCGCTCTTCCTTTCAGGGACGTGTACGGTTTTGAAAAGTTCCGTGATGAGGCTGTTAAGGTTTTTAAGGAGCATCGTGAAACAATGCACCCAGTCACAGCAGCTGTGGTGTCCAAAGACCTGAAAGTTGACCAAAGCACAGGCTTTTAACTCCGCTGACCGCACTTTGCTCTCCAGCACTGCCAGCAGCGCACTGGGTGTATTAGGTCTGATTCGCAGATAATCAGATTCTTAATGTACCCTGCCGAAAGATTTTTGTGGCTTTGCCTCTGTTTGCTTGGGCCGTTCAGCCTTTTGCGTCTTGATGGAAGTCTTAATCTCAGGGCGAGAGGGGCAAGCAAGCTTCTCTGAATTTCACAATCACCTGTTGACACAAGTTTGTCTTGGAAGGTCGTCGTTTCTCTTGTAGGTGCCAATGCTGAGCAATAAACTCTTCATCTAACTTCTACAGCATGTGTGTCTTTATTACAAGAGTTTGATCGGGCAGCTTCACTAAGCCACATATCGATTGCTGGTGAAAGAATTTGATAAATTAATGATGAAATCTGGACCATCAAATAAAATACTATTTTTATTGTGTTTATGCTTATTTTTATATGTTCTGATGATATATGGTGTTACTTACTGGGGTAAATACACCTATTGCTAAGATAAAGGCTTTTAAATTATGAGCACAGACTTCTGCACAGTAATGTAGATATAGCTATATCACTTCAGTGGAAAGCATTTACAAATTTTTTACAGGCTCCTATTAATTATGTTCTCCTCGTTCCCTATTTGGGACACCTGTAGTCCTGCAGTTCTCATTTGTCCACAAAGACTCCTGTTTCTCATTTTGCTATTCTAAAAAAAATTCCTGTGGTCTTAGTATGGCCTGTGGTGGATACTGCAACTAAACCAAAACTCCACAAGAGACAGGTAAGGAAGCGGTTGTCTGCTGAATAAAGTAGGAAGCTGGAATGAAGATTTGAAACTATTCTAACTACTTTTTAATGGTCCTGTTTTGCGTTTACTTTCAGGGATGACCAAATGCTGTTAAAAATGTGTTTTCCTAGTCGTTGAGCTTTAGTTAGTCTAGTTAATAAATATGATGAATAGCAGTTTCCTGGGAACAGTACATGTATAGCCTGTAATCCAAGAAGATGTACAAAATCACACTTCTATACCTACCACAGGGTGCTTTTTGGGACAGGCCCCCTGAGGTTGTATGGTATTCACTGTGGAAGTCAGAGCACTGGCCGATCAAATGTCTGCATGATTAGCTGTGAAAATAATTAAGACAGGGAAGTACACTGTTACAAAACGCATAGTTTCAAAACTGCATACGAAACCGCGTAACATTTCAAAATAGTGCACCACTATTACAAATGCATTCATACTGTATAGAAATAAACCCCTGCCCAAACAAGAGAGGTCTCTTTGAAATGGCAGTGCTACCTATGCACAAGTGAAACACGAGTGTAAATGTACAGAAATTGTGAATCACTATTTTTTTAATTGATTTATTTTTCTTGTGTCCACCTGTCAAACATACACTGATCAGCCATGACATAAAAACCAGCTTTTTCTATCTACACACATTGTCCATTTTATCAGCTCATTTTACAATACAGGTGCACCTTGTAGTTCTACACTTACAGACTGTGCTCCCTCTGTTTCTCTGCATCTTTTGTTAGCCCTCTTTTACCTTGTACTTTAATGATCCAGACCCCCAAAGGACCACCACAGAGCAGGTATTATTTGGGTGGTGGGTCATTCTCAGCACTGCAGTGACACTGACCTGGTGGTGGTGGAGTGTTAGTGTGTGTTATGCTGGTACAAGTGGAACACACACAGTAGTCCTGCTGGAGTTTTTAAAAAAGCTGTGTCCACTCACTGTCCACTTGCCCAACTTGTGGGTCCACTGTGTAGGTGTAAAGTCAGAGATGATAGCTCATCTGTTGTGGCACAGTTTGGGTTGGTCGTCCTCTAGTGGTTAAAGGATGCTGCCCACAGGATACTATTTGGTTGGGTGTTGCTAGTTGGTGGACTATTCTCAGACCAGCAGTGACACCGAGGTGTTTAAAAACTCCAGCAGCAGCATTGCTGTGTCCGATCCACACATTTCCATCGGGTCAGTGTCACTGCAGGGCTGAGAATGATCCGCCTCCCTAATAGTACCTGCTCTGTGGTGGTCTGGATGAAAGGGGATAATCAATGCATGCAGTGAATGAGATGGACTGCAAAATGCTCCATATGATAGGTGGAGCTGATAAAATAAACATTGTGTGTAGATATGAAGAGGTGGTTTTAATGTTCTGGCTGATGGGTGTAGATATTATTCTAAATATGTTAAATTAAGTATATATTTAACTAGAATTTGAGAGAACTAGTACATTTTGGCATATCTAGTCCAACCCAAAGATGATTGTCACTAGCTACAAATTATTGCTATGGATGTTTAGATGAAGGAGATTAAAAAAAGGTTTCCTTGTTGTGAAACTGTGCATCACTAGTAATATTAACAAAGAGCCGTTTAGATGGAGCGGTCCATTATCTTATAGGCTACTGCTTTTTTGTTATGTAAATTTTAAGTAAATGGAAGTAAATGGACTCCAGTTCCATGAATGGATTAAAGGTGGGATGGGCTGCAATTCTTTAGCACAACCTCCAGAGGGAGACATAACATTATTATTCATAATAGAATATGTTCTATGTTCACCTACTCTTATTTTCTTATTTTACTCTTGTTGAATGTACAAGCTGTACTAGAGTCTATGACAATAGAGGGTATATGACTTTATACCTATATATATATATCCAAAAAAGGGCCCTTAGTACTAACTAACAGGTGAAGTTAGTAGGAGTTGTGGAATTTACTAGGCATATGTAGATTGAGGGTCTATGGCACTAACAGGTGTATGACCATATAGGGTCTGTGACACTAATAAATCTATATCAATATAGGATCTAATCCTCCAAGTGGCACTCATAGACCAATGCCAGTAAAGGACCTTTAGGCAAATGACAATCCAGGGTCTAAAACACTAAAAGGCATTGCACAATTGTGGCACTAATAGTCATATGAGACCACAGGGTCTGTAGACATATAACAATATAGAATATTCGGCACCAACAGGCACATAGCAATATAGGGTCAATGGCACTAACTGTTGTATGACAACGTAGGGTCTATGGAACTTAAAGGTGTATGTCAATATAGGATCTTATTTGCTAACAGGTGTATGATAATACAGTGTCTAAGACACTAAAAAGCATATGACAGAGCAGAGTCTATGGCAATAACTTGTTTTTGACAATATGAGGTCCATGGTGCTAATAGCCATGTCTATGCCAAGACTATAGGGGCTGTGACACTAACAGGCATACAAACATGTAGAGTGTATGACACTAACAGTTGTGTAACAATATTAGGGTCTATGGCACTAACAGGTGTATAACAATGTAGGTCTATGGCACTAACAGGTGTATAACAATGTAGGGCCTATGACATTAACAGGTGTATAACAATGTAGGGTCTATGACACTAACAGGTGTATAACAATGTAGGGTCTATGGCACTAACAGTTGTATAACAATGTAGGGTCTATGGCACTAACAGTTGTATAACAATGTAAGGTCTATGACATTAACAGGTGTATAACAATGTAGGGTCAATGACACTAACAGGTGTTTAACAATATTAGGGTCTATGACACTAACAGTAGTAAAAAAATATTTGGGTCTATGGCACTAACAGTAGTATAACAATATTAGGGTCAATGACACTAACAGTTGTATAACAATATTAGGGTCTATGACACTAACAGTAGTATAACAATATTAGCGTCTATGACACTAACAGTAGTATAACAATATTAGGGTCTATGGCACTAACAGTTGTATAACAATATTAGGGTCTATGGCACTAACAGTTGTATAACAATGTAGGGTCTATGACATTAACAGTTGTATAACAATATTAGGGTCTATGGCGCTAACAGTTGTATAACAATGTAGGGTCTATGGCACTAACAGTTGTATAACAATGTGGGGTCTATGGCACTAACAGTTGTATAACAATATTAGGGTCTATGGCGTTAACAGTTGTATAACAATGTAGGGTCTATGGCACTAACAGTTGTATAACAATATTAGGGTCTATGGCACTAACAGTTGTATAACAATGTAGGGTCTATGGCACTAACAGTTGTATAACAATATTAGGGTCTATGACACTAACAATTGTATAACAATATTAGGGTCTATGGCACTAACAGTTGTATAACAATGTAGGGTCTATGGCACTAACAGTTGTATAACAATGTAGGGTATATGGCACTAACAGGTGTATAACAATGTAGGGTCTATGGCACTAACAGGTGTATAAGAATATTAGGGTCTATGACCCTAACAGGTGTATAACAATGTAGGGTCTATGGCACTAACAGCTATATAACAATGTAGGGTCTATGGCACTAACAGTTGTATAACAATGCAGGGTCTATGGCACTAACAGGTGTATAACAATGTAGGGTCTATGGCACCAACATTTGTATAATAACATCAAGTCTATGGCACTCTCAAATGTTCAACAATATAGGGTCTATGGCACTAACAGTTGTAAAACAATGTAGGGTCTATGGCACCAACATTTGTATAATAACATCAAGTCTATGGCACTCTCAAATGTACAACAATATAGGGTCTATGGCACTAACAGTTCTATAACAATGTAGGGTCTATGGCACTACCAGGTGTATAACAATGTAGGGTCTATGGCACTCTCAAATGTACAACAATATAGGGTCTATGGCGCTTTCAAATGTACAACAATATAGGGTCTATGGCAGTAACAGTTGTATAACAATGTAGGGTCTATGGCACTAATAGTTGTATAACAATATAGGGTCTATGGCACCTTTAAATGTACAACAATATAGGGTCTATGGCACTAACCATTGTATAACAATGCATGGTCTATGGCACTAATAGTTGTATAACAATATAGGGTCTATGGAACTTTCAAATGTACGACAATATAGGGTCTATGGCACAAACAGTATGATAATAATATAGGGTCTATGGCACTCTCAAATGTACAACAATGTAGGGTCTATGGCACTCTCAAATGTACAACAATGCAGGGTCTATGACACTAACAGTTGTATAACAATGTAGGGTCTATGGCACTAAGAGTTGTATAATAATATAGGGTCTATGGCACTCTCAGATGTACAACAATGTAGGGTCTATGGCACTCTCAAATGTACAACAATGCAGGGTCCATGGCACTAACAGTTGTATAACAATATTAGGGTCTATGGTGCTAACAGTTGTATAACAATGTAGGGTCTATGGCACTAACAGTTGTATAACAATATTAGGGTCTATGGCGCTAACAGTTGTATAACAATGTGGGGTCTATGGCACTAACAGTTGTATAACAATATTAGGGTCTATGGCGCTAACAGTTGTATAACAATGTGGGGTCTATGGCACTAACAGTTGTATAACAATATTAGGGTCTATGGCGCTAACAGTTGTATAACAATGTAGGGTCAATGGCACTAACAGTTGTATAACAATGTAGGGTCTATGGCACTAACAGTTGTATGTAGGGTCTATGGCACTAACAGTTGTATGTAGGGTCTATGGCACTCTCAAATGTACAATGTAAGGTCTACGGCACTAACAGGTGTATAACAATATGGGGTCTATGACACTAACAGTGCACGACAAGAACACCAGAACAATTTGTATCAGTTTGCATGAGTAATATCATAATTTAGACTATTTTGACAATGCAAAAACATTCAGAGCTCTAAAGCATGTTACACATTTGTGTTTTAAATGCATTTATGTCCCTCCTTGCTAATTGTCTAGCTGAAATTTTCAGCTCGAGCTGCTCAAGCAATTCTAAGTGGCATCATTTTGACTCCATAGTATCTTTCAAGCTTAAAAAATTCAGAGCTAATGCTAACCAGCATGTCTTCAAGAGTTTCTCTATGATGTGTGGAGTTTGACTTCAATGAGAGCTCCAAGTGTCTCTTCTCATACATACCACCAGACACTGAAAACTGCCACTAGGGGGAGACATTAGTTCACAGTAGGCAACAGTCCTACATTGAGCGCTCTGTCTTGCCTTACTGGTTAAAGATTCCAAGATAAATGAAATAATGAATATTTATAGCTGCATAAAGGTCACTCAGAGCACAAATGACGGAATAATTCAAATTTTCATCATGGATAATATTATATTAAAGAAATTCCTAACAACTTCTGTCCATATGGGAAAATTAATTATTTTTGATCTATAGCCATACAGTGTAAGGAATAGGTGCTGTAGCTTTGTTGTGTGATCAGCTCAGAGACTGTATTTGTGAGTTTTATGGGAACGGAGCATCAATCAAGCGGCGTCTTAAAGAAAAAGCCAAGCTGCACAGAGCTTTAATCCACCGAAGCATGTTTTATGTTTCAGCTGCTTCTTCTGTGAAGCATTATACACTTCAGCAGCACATAAGTGAATCGCAGTGGTACATGGCAGAAGATAGGAAGGAGAAGACACAGATCAACAGTGAGCACTCACGGTTAGGCTTGAACTGCAGCACTGTGGGTTAAAGCAAAAGCCTCCTGAGATGTCTGTAGCAAAAAAAAAAAAGAGAAAACATGCCTCTTTTGTCAAAGTTAGACAAAACCTCACAGGCCTTAAACTGAGCCGCTCAAAATTCTGAAGGGGAAGTTTTTTTTTACACAAGAGAAAAAAGTTACTGTGTTCTCGCACAATGGCTGTGGTTGAAGTTGTGCCTCTTCTGATCTTCTCGCAGCTGGACTTTTGCCTTCCACCCTGTCTCCTCTGATCTTAGCGCAGTCATCCAAGAGGCTTTTGCCAGCCTGTGAGCTGTCAAAGTATCCCTGGAAATCAAACGCCACCCCATGCTCTGCTATGATCAAAGACACACAGGTAAGGCAGACACAGAGCCACATACAATTGCCATCTCAAAGAGGGAGACTTTTTTTTTTTTGTTCTCCCCCCCACTCCTCTCACAACTATCCTGACACCGTGCCGGTGAATAGAGCACATCGATCAGAATAAAGTGAAGCGATCTGGGTTTTGAAGATGTGACGGCAAGTTTGTCCTGTCTCAAACTTTTGGACAAAGAGAGAGCGCTGGAGGGCTGGAGGTGAGGGTGCTGTTTAAAGAGCCGTTTAAAGGCTGCTGATTTTAGAGAGGCGGCTGCTTTCTCTTTGACCGCCTTCCTTCTGAAAATTAAACCACCGTCAGACATTAAACACATCTATTTCATTATCTTCCGGACACCATTATTGTTCTTGTTGAGTTCACCTCGTCAAATGCTGCTTCTTTGTTGGATGTGAAGTTCTTGGCCTGGGCGTAAGTTCACTCATGACTTTTATGTGAGCATATTAATAAAAACCCCAAATCATAACTCCTTTTTACATAGAAATCTCTTTTTTATGAGATTTAAAGGAGCCATATATCTATATAACATAATGCATTCTGTTTGATTCATGCTTCAAACAACAGGGGATCAGCATAGAAAAGTTGTGGTGTTCACCTCAATCATACGAAACAAGCAAATTCACAGTCCCTCCTCCTTAATATTAGCATTAACAGCTGTTTACTGACCAGTCCAGTAGAAACATTGTAAGTTCAGGATCAAACTTAACCTCTTTACTCACAAATGTCAAATGTTAATTCTTGTTTTCCATATATACATATATGGCTTCTTTTGTTTGCTGCTGAATGTGGTTTCTTACTGAGAGCAGATGGCAGCCATTGTAGCATTTACTGTTTCTTTCATTGGCTAAATGGGAGCAGAACCTTCAAAATGTTAGAATATGTGTTAGACTACTGGTAGACTTGATGCTACAGTAACTCACCATCACCTCTTGAGGTACAAACTGGAATTGCAGTTGCGAGACAGGACGGTCCAAACATTGACATACCATCAAAACAGTTATTTCTTTACATTAGGTTGATAATTTTTTACATATTGCTCCTTTAAGTTGTTTCTTTTTGTTACTTTTCTTTTAAGACTAATATATGTGTCTGGTTTGCACCTCATTTAAACAGCATTCGTACAGTCCTTCACTGTAAGTGGGTGGAGCTAAGCTGCTGCAGGCTGACTACATGAAAAGATGTAACTGTAACTGCTTTATGTGACATCATAGAAACAATTCATTTAAAACAGTTACTGTTTTGATTGATCCCTTGATTGGTTAACACATGTATCAGAAGTGTTTTGCAGGGCAAGGCCATAGATGAACCACTTTTGCTTCCCCTTGGTTCCCACTGAGGCAGATTAAGTCAGTGATTAAGTGATAAGAATGGAAAATATGTTGAACTTTGTTTGGAAAATCTCACTACACATTGAATTGTTTTAGTCACAACATTTAGTTTTAAGTGAACAACATTTTATTAGATTTTGCATAGATATGCAGGGTAACACATGTACATACACACACATAATAAAAATCTTTTAGGGGAGAGCCCAAAACTCTGGAGTAGCATCTACATTGATCTTCAGCTACTGTGGATAACTAGTCAAATGCTACAAGGTGACCAGTTATCTGCAGTATTTGGAGTTGCATGGAGCTTAGCAGTAGACCAGAATGTCTGTAGTTCTGTAGCTTTATTTTCTTTAAACTGATATCAGTCTCATGGTATTGCTGGAGAACTGGTTTTATAGAAGCTGTCAAAGCTGCCAAATATTTATTTTCAGTAGATTCAGATTGATTTATCACATAAACACAGAAGCACTACATTGTTACGCTTCATACTATAATATTAATAACTAAACATCTAAGCCTGTATCTCAACTGGACTTTTTTGATTTTCTATTGTTTGGTTAAAATGACAAAATTTAATATCTTCAGAATAAAAAACAATATTATTTATTCTAAAATATTAGAGTTAAATTGAATTTAATATCTAATACATTCAGACATGTTTTAAATTGTGTCCATAGCAGCACCATGTAACATACATTTTAATTATGCTGTATACATGTAGCATATAGAATAATAGAATAATAATAGAATATAGAATAATAGCAGACATTTGTCGATTTTTATATTGTTTGGATCTGTTAGTAGCCACATATTACTTTTGTGTAAGGCTATTCAAATGAAATGTAAAAAATATATTTTTTTATAATGCAGAAGATAAAAAATAACAATAATAAACACCTGCTAATAATGATAAACAGATGTTTAAATAATAAAACTGCAATTATAATAAGCAAAAGCAGTTTGAATCTTCATATTAGGGTTAGATGGTTAAACAGTAGAGTGAAAAATGGAAAAATGACCCCCTAGGTAAACTTTTGCCAACATGAAGATACATTGATATATGAATGGAGACACAACAAACAAGCAAACCTTTGTACTATGTTACAACTCTCCTGCTGTTAGAACTGTATGGGTTCTACGCTGTAATAAACTCAGTTCACTCCCTCACCATATGGTTGCACTAATTTGAAAAATTGCTCAGGTGAGCTTCAATGTAAGAATGAAAAAAATGTTTTACACATTAACAATAAGAGAAAAAACAAACATTCTTTACTTTAAGTTAATTGAATAGAATTTTCTTCTCAACACTTTTTGGAGCATTTCTATTGGTCCTTTCATAATAAAAATGTGAACACAATGTGAAGGCCAGCTGGCTTTTACAAACTATGTCAAAAGTGAGATAACAGCTATGATATGGACATTACCAATGTTTTTTAATGCACCGCTTATAATTCTTCCTGTTTCAGTAAAAACAAACTGCATAAACTGTAACAGCAAACAAAAATCAGTTTTTTTTATTAAACTTCAACAAGTCACGATTTCTTAACAAACCAAACTTGCTTAATCAAAAATATAGGTTTAAACAAATACGGTTGCTCGGTTTTTGCTTAGATAGCGTGGTATTGTAGTTTAGACGCCTCAAAAAATGTTTTTATTTTTATTTATTGAATTTTATTTGGAAAAAATGCTTAAAACAAGTGAACAATTGTTTAGACATATGTTATATAATCGTATAATATTTCAACTGTCAACCGTCTCAAAAAAGTAAATACTATATCAATATACACTATATTGCCAAAACTATTCACTCACCCATCCTGACCTTCTCATCCAGCATCAGCATCTGATCTCACAAATGCTCTTTTGAAAGAATCAGGAAAAATTCCCATAATCACACTCCTAAACCGCGTGGAAAGCCTTGCTAGAAGAGTTGAAGCTGTTATAGCTGCAAAGGTTGGGCCGACATCATATTAAACCCTACAGATTTAGAATGGGATGTCACTGAAGTTCATATGAAGTTTGTGTGAAGGCGGACGAGCGAATACTTTTTGCAATATAGACTAGGTCATAGATAATTGGACAATATATAATTTATTGCAGTGCTTAATGTATGTGAAACAAAGGACATTAACTAGTCAAATCTCTCTCCCTCGTTCTTCCTCCAGTGGGACAGCTGAGTTCCCACATTCTGTGGAATTGTGAAATACATGAATAAGATCAGAACTGCTTGAATGAGCAATGGGAAAGCACCTGATAATGCCACAGCACTGCAAGATTTCCAATACCAAATCGAAAATAACAGTAGATAAAAAAATAAATAAAACAAAATTTAACCATTTACTCATTTAACTGAACACACCAGAACAGCCCATAAGATACCAGAACCAGCAGTTTTATGTGGCTAAGATTTTCATTTCATTGTGCACTAATTTGGAAACAGATGTTGGTGTGAACAGCTCCTTAAACACTTATGACTCATGCTATCACGTGGTTTGAGGCTACACTGTTTGAAGGAAGTTGTGCTGTTGTAACATACCTAACCATGTAAAGGCACTGGATTACCATAAATGGGCTGGTGCTTGTTGTGTCTGATTGGCGGCCGCTGATCGTTTCCTTTACTGCAGTGTAGAATGATGGCAGATGGATTTGATTCCAGATTCTGAAATCCTGACTTATCAGACACTGAATGGCACAATAGCCATGTGTCCTCTAGACCACACGCTCGACTGGACCTCTGACCTGCTCTGGACAGGATGGCAGACGCAGACAGAGACGTGATGGCTCCCCGTCTGAACAGACTTCTCTCCTCTTTTCCTGTCCCGGCCCCTCATTTCCTTTTCTCTTCTCTGATCTTGCCTATCTTATCTTCCTCCTTACTTCTCTTCTTTTCTTCTGTCTTCTTAACTCTTCTCTTCTTTTGCCTCTGCCTATTTTATCCCATCTTTTATCCTATCTTCTCTATTCTTCTCTTTTTCTTTTTTTCTTCTACTATTTTATCTCATCTTTTATTCCATCTTCTCTTCTCTTCTTTATCTTATTGTATCTTCTCGTATCCTATCATCACTTCTCTTCTATTCTCCTTTATTTACTTTTTTCTTTTTTCTTATTTCTCCTCTCTTCTCTTATTTATCTTTTCATCTTGTCTTATATCTTTACTTCTCATATCTCTTCTCTTCTCTTCTCTTCTCTCTTCTCTCATTCATCTTTTCTTCTTGTCTCTTATCTTTACTTCTCATATCTCTTCTCTTCTCTTCCCTTCTCCTCTTTTCTTTTTTCTTATTTCTCCTTTCTTCTCTTATTTATCTTTTCTTCTTGTCTCTTATCTTTACTTCTAATATCTCTTCTCTTCTTTCCTCTTTTCTCTTCTCTTCTCTTCTCTTCTCTCTTCTTTACTTTTTTCTTTTCTTTTTTCCTTTCGAATTTCTTCTTATTTGTGCTTTCTCCTTTTATTTATATTTTCATCTTGTCTCTTCTCTTCTCTTCTCTTCTCTTCTCTTCTCTTCTCTTCTCTTCTCTTCTCTTTACTTTTTTTCTTTTCTTTTTTCCTTTCTAATTTCTTCTCATTTGTCCTTTCTTCTCTTATTTATATTATCATCTTGTCTCTTATCTTTACTTCTTCTATCTTCTCTCTTCTCTTTTCCCTTCTTTACTTTTTTCTTTTCTTTTTTCTTATTTCTCCTTTCTTCTCTTTTCTTTTCTTCTTGTCTCTTATTTTTACTTCTCATATCTCTTCTCTTCTTTCTTCTCTTCTCTTCTCTTCTCTTCTTTTCTTTTCTCCCTTCTTTACTTTTTTCTTTTCTTTTTTCCTTTCTAATTTCTTCTTATTTGTGCTTTCTTCTTTTGTTTATATTTTCATCTTGTCTCTTGTCTTTACTTCTCTTATCTTCTCTCTTCTCTTCTCTTCTCTTCGCTTCTCTTCTCTTATTTTCTCTTCTCCCTTCTTTACTTGTTTCTTTTCTTTTTTCTTATTTCTCCTGTCTTCTCTTATTGATCTTTTTTCTTGTCTCTTTACTTTTAGTACCTCTTCTCCTCTCTTCTCTTCTCTTCTCCTCTTTTCTCTTCTCTTCTCTTATCTTCTGTTCTCTTCTCTTCTCTTCTCTTCTCTCTGTTTATTTTTTTCTTTTCTTTTTTCCTTTCTAATTTCTTCTAATCTGTCCTTTCTTCTCTTATGTATATTTTCATCTTGTCTCTTATCTTTACTTCTCCTATCTTCTCTTCTCTTCTCTTCTCTTCTCTTCTCTTCTCTTCTCTTCTCTTCTCTTCTCTTCTTCTCTCTTCTCTTCTCTTCTCTTCTCTTCTCTTCTTCCGTTAGCAGGCTTGAGTTGTGATTGCTCTCTCCGCACAGCCTCTCCAAGAGCAGATTGCAGAGTGAAGAGATTAATGAAGTGCTTTTGAGTCTCACTTCCCGAGGGCCGCTATGAAGATGAGCTTGATTTTTAGGGTGTCTGTTTGTTTCTCTGTCTATTCCTCATTATTCATGAGAGGCAAGTGAGAGCTTCTCTATCCATTTATGATAACACAGCATCATGAATAAACAACATGTGTCTACCACTGCACGAAAAATCAAACGCTGATCTTCTCCTGATAGCACTGAATGAATGAGTCATTATTGTCATTATGCAGATAAAGGCATGATAAGTAGGCCTAGGAGTCACAGTGGACGCCGCCCTCAAGCCAATCACACCCTCTATCTAAAGCTTGTGCCCAGAAGAGCCCTCCAGTGAGGAGAACACCACCAGTGAAAACTGCGTCTGGACGTTATGTTTTAACAAAAACTGCTCTTATATATTGTTGCTGATTCTCATAGTCACTTTCAGTTTCCATTTGGACTCGTATACAGCTCTTCCAGTCTCTCTTACATAAGGAGTGGCGAGAAGTGTTCTCTGGGCGGATTTCATAGAAGAGCCGCTTTTGTTTTTCAACAGATGGTTCTTTAAATAAGCAGTGTGTAACCTCTGGCAGTGAGGTTGCGTATCGCAACCTACTGAAACCCGCACCCACCCCACCCTTTCCCGGCTTTTCTTCTTCATGTTTTTGCTTCTCTGACAAGTAGGATGTATTATTCATCATCATTCACAAGCTTATTCTTCACATTTTCCCATTCCACCTTAAATGATACTGCCATTACATTCTGGCATTTGAGCAATTGGAATAATTTCTAGACAATTTAAGGTGGAATGGGAAAATATGACCTAAAACCTGGTGAAAAAGAAGCTGAATGTTAGTGCCAGGCTGTAACTGTTGCACCATTTAAGGTGGAATGGAAACATATGACCAAGAACCTGGTGAAAAAGAAGCTGAATGTTAGTGCCAGACTGTAGCTGTTGCACCATTTAAGGTGGAACGGAAAAATATGACCAAGAACCTGGTGAAAACGAAGCTGAATTTTAGTGCCAGACTGTAGCTGTTGCACCATTTAAGGTGGAACGGAAAAATATGACCAAGAACCTGGTGAAAAAGAAGCTGAATGTTAGTGCCAGGCTGTAGCTGTTGCACCATTTAAGGTGGAATGGAAACATATGACCAAGAACCTGGTGAAAACGAAGCTGAATTTTAGTGCCAGACTGTAGCTGCTGCACCATTTAAGGTGGAATGGAAAAATATGACCAAGAACCTGGTGAAAAAGAAGCTGGATGCCAACACCAGAATGTAATTGCTGCACAGTTTAAGGTGGAATGGGAAAATACAAACAAGAAACTGTAGGAAAATTCCAGTCTTGTAGTTTTAGCAAGTATAAGGTGTTATAAATCTACATGGATAATATTTACCTGGAATTTTATGCAAGGAGTTACTAACAAATGTGCTCTGCAGTACAGTAGAACATTTCAAGAATTCTTCTTTTTTGTCTTCCAACAAATTCAAGCTGAAAGTTCTACATAGAAACACACAAAATGTAAAAGCCCCACTAAACAGTACATTGTTTGTTCATTCCAAGCTAATGAAAACTTTTGATTTTGTAGTTATAAGTAATTACACACTAATCAATACATATTTTTATATTTTTTTATAGCCTATATTCTATTCCTGCTAATGAAGCATTTTTGTGAATGTTACATGCAAGAGTGAAGAACCTTCACAAAACATGCAGAGTTTATTTTTCTTGACTGTCCAGAGTTTATTTTTCTTGAAGCCAGAAACCAATCTTTATTGTTAAAAATGTTGTTGGTCTCCTAAATAATTTAGGTTGTATATGTTTCAGGGCTGGCAGTTTATTTCCATTAGGTTCCTATACTTTACTGTATTAACAATGGGCTGTGGTTAACCAGGGAATTACTAAGCTATTAAGTTCAAAAAAACATGGAAGCAAATGATTAATATTGTATTCTCACCGTTTGGAATTTCTTATGGATTCAAATCAGAAAATCATGACGTAATCATGGCACATTTTTATGTAATAGAGCACAATCACATGTCTATTTCTAAATGAGATTCAGGTCGCCCACTGTAGGAGATGTTGGCGTATAAACTTCCCTTTGCACTCGGTTCCATAGACAGTGAAAAGAGGAAATAGATCAAGCTTTATATCTGACGCCTTACTGGCAAACGCTAAAATCAGGAGGGCCTATGTATCAGCGTGTTGAGATGAGCTCTATCCCTCAGGCCTACCGCCACACACAGGTAAGAACATTTGCCTCTCTCAGATCCAGCACACTGGTAATACTAACCAGTAGTCAGATTTCTCTTGGCTTTATTAACACTAGAATACTATAGCCGGTTTATAGCACAGTAGCACAACTGAGGAAAAGAACGTTTGCATAGATTATGATGGGCTGCTGCTTATGTGGAACTGGACAGTACTTCGCATTTCTGTGCAACTGCCGTGCAATCAAATTATTTGCTGGTGTCAGCTTGTGTACAAATATTACATTTCCCGTCCCGGTGCAGTAATCATATCATACATTTTAGAGGATGATTGCAGAACAATAGCACACAGGTCTTTTTAATTCAGTTATGAAATTCAGTTATGAAACAGAAGTTATTTGTTTGCTTTTTATTATTTGATTTTCAGGCGAAAGGTAATATTAGGCTACTATGTTAATAATATTAAATTACTCAAGATGATTCATGTCATAAACATATCCACATGCATTTCCAGCTCATAATGAATAAATAGGAAACATAGCATGGCAATTCATATAACTCAACATATTCTATATCAAGACACAGCGGTGTCAAATTGCGGTGTAAATAGAAATATTTACTTTCTAACTTCGAGACAAGCCTTTACGCACTCCAAGCAACAGAGATGAATATTAAATGAAAAGGCATAGTTAAAATACACATGATATGCTTTGAAATGCTGCTTTTAGACAGGTTATTCTATACTGTGACAGTAAAAAGCATCTAAAAAAAACATCAATATTTACAAAGATTATGATGAGATTTATTTTAACCCAAGGCACTAACTGAGATAGTTCTAAACTAAATATATACAAAATCATAATTTATAGGGTACTTTTCATTAGAAGGTGTCTCAAACCCTAAATTTACTCTTATAATGTTTAAACGGTTTGGAAACCTGATTTTGAGTAACATTAATAATCATCTTTGCTGAAAAACTCATTAAGATATATAATAAATGTATATCAGCTACACTTACCATATAGGTGCACTCTGTAGTTCTACAATTACAGACTGGGATCCAACTGTTTCTCTGCATATTTTGGTTGCCAACATTACCTTCTTCTTCAGTGGTCAGGCCCTTTGCCACCACAGAGCAGGTATTATTTGGGTGGATTGTTGTGGTGGTACGAGTGAATCAGACAGAGCAAGGCTGCTGAACTATCTGCGGGACTTTCTATGTCTATATTTATTATATATAGGCACTATATATTTATATAGTGTGTGTGTGTGTGTGTGTGTATGTAATTAGATGTATAGAGGTAATTAGAATATAAAGATAATAGTTATGCTATTGATGATTATGAAAATGATATATACTTACCTGTTTATCAGATATATACATATATATATATATACACACACACACACACACACACACACACACACACACACACACACACACACACTATATATATATATATATATATATATATATATATATATATATATATATATATATATATATATATATATATATATATATATATGTGTGTGTATAGCTTATGGTCATCTCTTCAGACACATTGTTTAATAGAAAATATCCCTCTTGTGTAGATGTGTAGGTTTTGACCTATATAAATGATAACGTCTCTGAATGTCAGTGCATCCACATAAAGTGAGTATTTCTTCTTCTGAGATTGTTTTCGTGAGCGAGGAACCGCAGAATGACACAGCAAGAGAACATTCCAATAAAAGACACTTCCTCTTTCTGCGGGTCATCAGATATTGTGTTTGATATGTTCAGGAAACCCATCTCACATCGTGCTAATCATGGGTTTTTTTGCACATATACCGGGGGCCCTTTGAGGAGGATGTGGGCTCTTTTGCACTCGGTGCTCATGGAGGTGTGCAAACACAGGAGAGTGTGGCATTTAGACTGGTTACACAAATGACTGTCAGGACACGTGGGCTATGACTTTGCAAAAAAAAGAAAAACAGGCATGCAGCCCGTTTATGAAACTAATAGCTGCAATTTAAAGTTCTTTTTAAATTTTTCAATAAGATTCAATTTCAGGTGCAGCATAACACACATGAAAAGCAGGGTGTGCTTTATGAGCAGAGACTCAATGTGAATAGAATGATCTGTTAGTGATCTAAACATTTTGTAAAAGCAGAAGTTGTGTTAAAGGGCAGAAATGCTTTCTTGGCACTTTGATAAGCTTGATGTGGCTCTGGATGACCGCAGACATGTGATGGACAGAGGCTGACTGGAAAACGCAAAAAATATTGTTATTGTAAAAGAGGGAAAATGAGAGGAATCGGGGAAAGTAAACAGAGACAAGGAAGCCACGGAGAGACTGAACGGTGCTGGAGGGTGTGATTTATCAGTGCCCATATATGAAATTGTACATTTCCTTTGCTCTACATGCTTTCATAACATGCCTGAAATCAAATCACGAATAAAACCTGAGCTTTAGTACCTGCTTCATCAGGGTGACTATAGATTTTCAATTCTTAAAACTGATACCAAAACTGATACTTAAATTTTGAGTGTTGGCCAATACTGATGCCGAGCTAATGTTACAGGATTGGATGAGTTTCATTCTTTTGTTAATTAAATTTTGTGCTGATTTCAGCCCTTAAGGAATTTAGTAGAAAAGTATAATTTGATTGAGAATTCAAGTATTAATTAATTGTAATAAAAAATTGGTTAGCAACTCCAGCATAGGAGGACATTATAGCGTCTGTGTAAAAATCTTACTTAATTAATCCAGTAGTTGGTATCTAATTACCTTTACATTATTATACAACTACTACAGTGAAGTAAGCATTTTCATCAGTATTTAATTACTTTCGTTTGTGTATTAGATATCATACACATTAAACATTTATGTTTCTGGGGAAGAGGTGATGGGGTGGAGTTAAGGGGGTATTATGCATTTAACATTTCTCTATATGTTTAATACTTCAGTAGAAAGCGAATATTAGGTGAAATATGCAAGACCATTTGTATGCACTAAACTTAGTAAGCCAGTACCTGGTAACTTCTCTTCCCTGCATTATTTAGAAGCTGCTATAGCAAAAGTTGGAAAACCCCCTCATCATCCAACTTTTACAATAACAACTGTTTGATGAAGTAGGATGTTGGGGACTGCACTATTAAGTCTACTACAGCAAAGGAATTTTTTTTTCAGAGCATGTTTATATGTGTATTACATATTATAAGCCAAGAAGTGAGAATTAAAGTGCTTTCTAAAACAATAACTAAAGCGAATAAGATATATTTCAAAGAATTTGTATTTGTGTATTATACAGTATTATAGAACTTCAGTCTGTTCTTGGGATGAATTAATGATTCACAGTTGCGATGAAAAAAACAAAGGTGGAACTAGCATAATGCAACAGTCTACATTTCATTGTTTTTTATCTCTCCTGTACTGTTGGCATTTTTGAGATGCTTTTTTTTCATTGGACAGCGACGATTTGCATAATACTGAACTATTAAGCGTATATAGGTTGTAAATGGCCGCTATCGTAACATGCCCAAGTGCTCAGGAAAATACTTACTTTTTACTGTTCACTTAATTACTGATTTAATTACTGACTTAATTACTGACTTGTCAAAGCCTAAACAAGGGCTTCACAAGGGCAGTATATGCCCTCCTGTCTTACCTCAAGTGTTACCAGAAATTCAAATGAGTACTGATAAAACATCTCATTCATTTCATTACTTTAGACCAATCAGAGCAAGATCCTTTTGTGCCACATTAATAAATAGACTGAATAAAGATCTGCATGTGATAAAAGTGACTTCTCTACTTGTCTAGTGCAACATGTCTAGTTGCATTTTCAGCTACATTAAAATCCCAGTATGTAATTTGCTAAATTTTGAGCATCCCTTGTGAAATCACGTTTTGCTGGTGTTTGAGTTTCACATTTGACACATTGGATAATCAAATAATAATCATACTAATGAAATGTGGCCTGTGCACAAATTGTGATCCATGTTTTGAAAAATAAATTTGTACTATATAAATAGCAGTTAAATATGTAATTATAATTGTGTTCTCAGTAGAGGATGTGATATTAGAAAATCAACATAGTTTCTAAATTGAGAGAGAGAAAGAGAGAGAGAGACTCAGAGACTCAGAGAGAGAGATGTTTTTCATAAAGATATATTGCATAACAGTGGTGACGGACAGCGTACCGATAAATGTGATCTCTAAACAGCAACGAGTGTGTGTGCAGTGTGCAAAGCGGGGGGCAGTGTGTAGAGTGGTGGGTGAACCGTGTGGACCAGAGGAGAAGTGTGTTGGCTGGTATTTGTGTGGGCGGAGGTGCCGTGTGCCATAGAAAGAATCAGTGTCGATTCAGCTCTGGATTCAGCCGCTGTTGAGTTTGTCATTGCACAATTTCCTCACACTCGACTGTTCTTACTGAAACATCACTCACAAGTACAGAACGATAGCAGACCCCTCTGCTGCTCAGCCCTCATCACAAGGACCTTCTGCGCTATATAGTTTCAGCCTGTTCTCACTCAGAACACTTGATTTCGCTCTGTCAGGGCTTGGTAATAAGCTAACCGACTGATTATCAGTTGTGCACATACACAGCACATACAAAGAGTACACTGACCTCTTGTGGTGGACTAAGGTACAGCACCTAAACACATAAACATACGTTGTATTACTGCTGTTTTACTATGTAATTACAGTGTGATTACATTATTCATTATGTAGTTATTCAACATTGCAGGTTATAATTGATTTATATTACTTTCATCTTCTTGGTTTAATTTAAATATCAAGAAATAACAAAAAATACAGCAAACACTAACTGTAAACAAGATGGTTCACAAAATTTTGGATCAAATTTAAATAATACTTATTAAAATGTAATGAATATAAAATTAGATCTTGGTGATAACTTGGATTAGGGGTTAAATGGTCCAGGTTTTAGGATTAGGAACTTCTACTGCTTCTTGCTTCGCCACCGACCTACCAAGGCATAGATGCCTGCAAGAGTGCTGCACAAGGAGCCAAGTCTCTTGGCCTTGGCTAGACACTCTGCTGGAGCCTGCTCAAAGCATGGCTGGAGGGCTGCGGTTAACGGCACCATGCTGTTCTGCTTCTTTGTTCTCCAGTCGGGCTCTGCTGGTGAGCCTTACTGTGCTGCCTCCTTTGCAGGCCTTCCTGCCCATCTTCGCTGCACAGCTGTTTCTTCGCAATCCTCAGGCATAATCTGGCCCCTCCACCATGTTGTCTTTGAATTTGTGGTGGCAACATTACTCTCCAGACCACTGAGGGGTGCTATGCCACCCCTAACACCAATAAAAGAATAAAACAATAGTACTGGTCACTCCCATTTGGCTCTGTCTGTCCATGGGCCAATGAGTTTGTAGCAGCACGTTACAATAGCATATTGTTGCTATCCCAAGAAAAATACATACGCCCATTTTTGCAGATTTCAATTTTTTTATATCATTTGAACGTGACAACTGCTCCTTATATCCTGTGAAGATTTTATCATGAATGGACCAATGGGAATGCTCTAAAATCACTTGGAATAAAATCTCTTATCATTAACTTCTATTGAAAGTCTGTTTTTGTCCTCTTCGGTAAAAAACTATTTTGGAGACACTTGTTTTTCTTTTTAGATAGCAACAATATATTGCACCATAATTGTTGGGCCGCTGGTGTCTCGGGAGCCCTAATGCTTGCACCGCTTATAGCTGCAGCAGAACAGCCAATTTGACCCGTCACAAAGGGCATGGGCTGAAAATCTTGGCATTCACACTCAGACATCCTATTGCTTAATAACAGGGAGGGAGATTTGAATTGGCTCATTGATGGCGACCGACTCTAGGGGTTTGGAGCACTTATGTGGAGTGCTATCACAGCGACGTGCTGATGAAGGAGCTCTCCATGATCTCCAGTCCAAGAGTGATGGCTCAAAAGCGGTTGACTGGACTCTCTGCTCGGTATCGCAGAAGGCAGGGTTCAGTCACAAGTGAGGCTCCGCTCTCCCTCGTCCAATCAGTGCCAGAAAAAGAGTTCAGGCTGAGGTGAGGCATCGCTCACCCTTGACCATCAGAAACGACACTGAAAGCCTTGTCATGTCCCTATTCGCTGCTCTCAGCTCAAGAGGGGCGCTGGGTAGACGCACACAAACACACCCTCTCCCTGCCTGTCTGGAAGAGATGGTCAACAGCTCCTTAGCACTTTTAGGCCCTCTACTGTGCTCAATCCACATGTAAAATAAGGCCTTAAACAACAACAACAATGCTATTCCCTTTATACCATATATGCCTTAATATATTTCAGAGAAATTCTATCTAAAATGTGTCTTCTAAGCGTTTCTTTGTATTTTTGCAAATTGTCATTTCTAAAATTTCGAAAACAAACAGAAAGGTCAACATTACAGGCCTGTATTTACACACCTTTTGATACAGTATGTAAATGCCTGTAACTACAATTCATTACTATGTCATAACTATGTAACTAATGGTGTACTTGTGTAATATAAATAATGTAAGCCTTATTTGAATGAACTCCACATCCCCAGGGAATACAAACTCCTGCAGAGAGTCCACAATGAACATAGAGATTCTATTTATTATGAGAATTACATCTTATGGCAGGTAAGGGGTACTGCAAGGGGCAGCTCTGAGTGACCTAACACGCCAAGCCAGCATGTAGTCCTAACAAGATTAGAGCAGACATACAGTTCATCTCTTTTTCTTATTCTATTTTCTCTCTCTGATAGACTGCACTAACTATTAAGGCCTGTTTCTCAAATGATTAAGCAGGAAAATGTAGTGCAGGGATTGTTAAGACTGCTGGAAACAAAGGTCTGAATTAATTCTCGTACAGTAGCAAGAAAAAGTATGCGAACCCATTGAAATGACCTGATTTGCTGCGTTAATTGGTCATAAAACCTGAGCTGATCTACATCTAAGTCCCCAGTATAGACAAACACACTATGCTTAACCTAATACCACACAAACTATTATAATATTTAATGTCTGTGTTGGACACATCCATTAAACATTCACAGTGCTGGTGGAAAAAGTAAGTGAACCCTTGGATTTAATAACTGGTCAAACTTCCTTTGGCAGCAATAACCTCCAACAAGCGTTTTCAGGATCTGCTGATCAGACCTGCACAACATTCAGGAGGAAGTTTGGACCATTCTTCCTTACAGAACTGCTTCAGCTCAGCCATATTCTTGGGATGTCTGGTGTGAACAGCTCTCTTGAGGTCATTCCACAGCATCTCTATTAAATTCAATTCTGGACTCTCAGGACTGGGCCACTCCAACAGGCGGAGTTTCTTTTTCATTCTGTAGTAGATTTACTTCAATGTTTAGGGTCATTGTCCTGCTACATCACCCAACTTCTACTGAACTTCAGCTGGTAGACAGCCACCCTAACATTATTCTGTAGGATACTTTGATAAAGGCCCCAAATCAAGACGCTCCCACCACCGTACTTCACTGTTGGGATGATGTTTTCATGTTGGTATGCAGTGCCCTTTTTACACCATACTTTTTCTTGCCACTGTATATCCTCCAGGTCTGATAACTTGGTTAAAACAGAGAATTTAGTAGTAAATTGACAAACTTTGAGCCAGTAGTTGTAGTTCAAAGTCAGCATCTCTGTAGTTTAAAAGCCATTTAAGTGTGTATACAGTGGCAAAAGGAACAGAATTGAATCTACCCCTCTGATTGGCTGCCCTGTATTGTGCTTTACTAAAAAGGCTCTCTAGGCTGAAACACTCCTTATAACTGGGCAGGGCACATCAATCACACTCAGATATCCGGGTCTAACATTTGCAGTGGAAAGAGAAGGAGTCATCAGAGGCCGCTACAACTAGTAAGAAGACTGACAGTGAATTTAAAGAAAAACACTTTTACGTTAAACCTGTTGATTTGCTGCTATTCAGTTATATTGTACAAATGTTATTTAAATATTTTCATTCGGTGCTAAATGTTAATAAGCAATTTGCAAGACTTTTAGTATATAATGATTGTGAGAACTCTGAGAACTTTAGCTGGAATACTAGGCAGCTTCACACTGAGCTAGAAGATATATATATATAAGTCATAAAAATATATAAGATAAGATATATATATATAAGTCATAAAAAGTACAGGTTAAAGAGAGAGGGAGGAGATGGGCTGGTCGTAGGAATCAGAAGGTAGGGATGTAAATACATAGAGTGAAATGTATAGAATGGAAGGAGGAGGTGTTCAGGCATGGTTCTCCACATCATTTTGAAATGAGATACATACTGTTATGTGAGGGTGGTAATTGTGTTATTCACTGTAACACTTTTTAAAACCATGTTATGCAAATAATTGTACATCAATTATCTTATGATACTATCATCTTATGTTGCCTGATTTGGATTTATTATGTAGTGCTAATAAGAATGTAATAAGTTGCTGCCACTTTAACATGCTGTAGTGAAGATGCCTCACAAACTACCTACATTCATTATATTTAAACTGCATAAACAGATTGAAAACTTTTCTGTACAAGAGTTAAATTACCTGCACTTAAAAAGGGTTATTAAAATATTATTCAAACAAAGATAAAAAAATACAGTGTTTGTTTTTGGCATGAAAACACAAGCCATTAAACAATGTTTACAATAGAATTCAGGACATAAATGGACTTAAAATGAAATCCCAGGTTGTTGCCAAACCATAGCATGGCATGGTGTTCCAGGTGGTATTAAAGTGTTGCTGTGTCATCCTAGATGGTTACTAAGATGTTTCCAGAAGGTTGATATGGTATTCCACGTGGTGGTGCTATCACAATGTGGTTCAGTTACTGTTACTGAAGTAAAAAAAGGTCAAAACTAAAGTGCAATAAACTGGAAGTTAAGAATATTGTGACAGTGCTTTGTGTGGTTTATCATAGCTTCCCAGTTTCCATTTCCCAAAACCTTTAGTTGTTATGCAAGCTCTGCTAATATTATTTATACTAATAACATTTTATAACTTTCATTATTACCTGCCATTGGTGTAATACTCTTCATCAACAGTCACTGAGAACATTGTTGGGGACAGAGAAGATTGTGGCTGCAGTCTAAGGGACTTCCAAACTGTAGATTATAAAATAAAACATGTCACATGTGAACCCACAATTTCACTGTTTAAAATTCTATAGAAACCTGCTGGATCTGAATTGTTCACAGTGCTGATAATAGGAACCAGGCATCTTAAGAGTTAAAGACTATAAGTTGCCTGAGACATTGTTAATTAGTCACATTAATAAATAATTACATTATTAAATAGAGCTAATAGAGTTTTCACCATTATCAACAGCACATGTAACAATTTAGAAGAGAAGTGTAAGCCTGTCTTCTGAAAGTAAATAAAATGGCTATATTTATGTTGTAGACAATGTGACACCCTGGTTCCCATCACCACCACTGTAAAGACCTCTGAGGCTTTATGTTTCTCTACAGTGAAGCCTTTAACATCAAACCACTCTAAATGACTTTTACATCTCCCTCACTAAAGTATACAGAACCTATAACCTACTACTACAGGTCATAATGAATCAAGCTTAATGTATAGTGATTATGAACCACTTGGAATGACCTCATATGAGCTTTACTAAACAAAGAACAACATGTGCTCCCTTAAATAAAGCATTGCCCTTGTAGACTGATTTGTGTGAGCAGATTGTGGTTCGGAGCAGAGATCCAGTCCTCCGTCTCTAAGCCTGTCCATTCTCCTGGCTCAGTGACTGTAGGCTCGGACCCTGAAAGGCAGCCAGTGCCTCTCTGTTCAGAGCTGGAGGGGAGTCTGCGAGGGACAAAAAAGCAAAAGAATTAGCAGTGAAAAGAGCAAGTAAATAGGTGCTTCTACTTGAAAGGCTTTAAACAAAGTGCTGTGAGCGCCTGACAGACAGCGAGGCTGAGAGAATAAGCGGACAAGGAGTGTTTCTGTTTTTTTGGCCCGGGCCTGGGTGGGAGGAAAGGAGCTGCGAGCTGAAAGGCTGCTGAAAGTGGAAGTGTGCAGCGTCACACAGCGTTGTTCCTGAAGGAAGTCTTTTAATGAGGCCCGTGGGGAAAGAAGAACTCATCAGACTATAACACATCCTGAGAGACCACTCTAACACACATGCTCTCTCACTCTCTCTCTTTTCCTGTCTCGTTCACTCTCTCGTTGTACAGCTTTCGTGTCAGCCACACATGCATGCAGGGTGGGCCTGTGCTGCAGACCTGTGATATGTCTTTCTAATGCAATGCCCTAGCAATAACAATGTACAGCTGTATGATACCAATGCATTATTTGTCATTGAAATTATATTTTAATGTCAGATTAAAACCATATACTGCAGGGCTATTTAATTAGAATTCAGTAAGGTAACTTGTGTTATGATTCAGTGCCATATCCTGTTTACTGAAGTAGCCCAGTATCAGCATTTTATACCATCAGCAACTAAAAGACAAACAAATTACAAATAGCATTCAGTACATTTCAATAATATTTACTGTTTAAATGCTGAACTAAATTAATTTAATTATAAAACTTCAAATATTTTTTTTCCCTTACATCAAGTAAAATCAAGGGCTTACATTACAAAAACACAATGCTTTTGAAAAAGTGCATCATGAAGTGCTTATTTATAGAAAAAGTAAATAAAACTTTTTAGGGCAAGCCATCTAAATTAGCCTTACTCTACTTGCTTTATTCTCCTACTGCTACTTCACGTGTACCTCACCTGTGTGAGCGCCGCAGTCCCGATTCTGCACAGATCTGATTGGCTAAGGAGCGCCTTTGATGATCTTACAAAGCAGCTGATTGGTCTGTGAGTTTGCTGCACTACAAAGCCTATATACCATAAAGACAAGCAAAGTTCCACCAATTAAAATAAACATTGTCGAACGTAAATGCTTTTCAGTAGTTTATCAGTCTTGGGCCGCATTGGACAACATATGCGATCTGCCTATTAGAGACCTCTGATATGTTGTATCTCAAAATGGAAACTTTTCAGGAGAAAACCTATATTTTTGGGTTAAAATTGAAAGAAGTAGTTTTGCTGGGTCAGGAGAACATAACAGACTATAAAGTGACCCATGCTGTGAGTCACACACATGTTTACATATCAAAGCCCCAGGGAACCTGAATATATGTTTTTTTTTTTTTTCTAGTTAGGTTAATCTTGGCCCAAAATATACATGTGAAAAGTATGTCTTAAGAATATCTTTCCAAAGTCTCATAAATGTCTGCTGTATTTCATCATACTTCTCTCTTCTCCATGTAAACTGTGTGGTTCTCGAGCAATGCTTCAATAAGTATTCCCCTGACCAATCACAAGGCTGATGTCTCTGGCCCCACACACACAAAACAGCTAACGACAACCCAGCATAACCAAAAGCCAGCCAGCTAGACCACCTGTCTGTTGCTGCCTGTCACCCAGCTATTCGCTTATCCCAACGCAGTTCATTCGTCCATTCCTTCATTCACACATTGCTTCACCCATCCATTCAGATGTTTGTCTGTTTGTCTGCCTGCACATCTGTTTATTAGTTCATTTTTAGTTTTAGCTTTTAGTTCTGAATGAGTTGTGGAGTGGGCTGGCAATGTTGGACAGAGTGCTGTTAAACAAGCTGTTCACACAGATGATTGTTTTTAAGCTGTGTTTTATCATAATTATTATATATTAAATATCATTATATATTAAAATGTTCAAGTCAGCTTTGCTGGATACTTTTTATAACATTCATATTTATTACAATATATAGTTTAAATGAATTAAGTTTAATGTTTTACTCTGTGATCTCTGGGACTTGTCATGTTGTGCCCGTCAGAGGCCCCAAGTGACTTGTACATTTATTTAGCAATATATATTGCATGTATATGTATGTATGTAAAATATTTAGGTCTAGCTTGAGATTCAAATCTTATCAAAATCAAAATTATACTAATATAGATATGATGGCAAGGGTGGATTATTCAGTTACATCCTCAGACAAAAAATTGAGTTCTTGTGGAAATACTCTTTCATCAGATTTGTTGGCCTGGGAACATGATCCAAAGTTACCATTACCATTACATTAATGCCATTACCTAAAAAAGGTGTTGTTTGTTTTCTTCATAATAACATCTGCCAATATGAGCATCTGTAAACTGACAGTTAGCATTCTCCTCCAAGTGTACTGTTCAATGATGTTGCTTTAGCAGCCGTTTCAAAAGGAGCTTCAGAAGTCTCAGTAGAATCCTTGACTCTCCCAGCATGGTTGCATCATGTGATAAAGGAGACCTAGTTAATATGTTAGATGGTTACTTTTGGGAAAACAACTGGATTAAAAAACCTCAACCAAAAATAAAAAAACAAGATTTGAATGCTTTTTAAAGCAGGTTGCTGAACAAAAATAGCATGCACAGGTCTCTGAATAAGATGTGGTCCAAATATAGGCCTTCTTTGTTGGCTGAAGTACCACTGAAGGCTATAATTGGTAAATGGCTTGAAATATTTGCAAACAAGTGCAGAACGACACAGGGAAGGTGCCAGTGACAAAGACTATGTTTAGTATTATTATCTTGTTGAAGAGGCCTTGTTAGTCTATTATCCGTACTAAACGCCTCCATTGTTTGCGAGGTATACATGCCCGCTAGTTTATAAAAGGCCTCCACACAAATAGCGACCAACACAGACACAGGCCTGAGTCAAGTGCAGACAGGGACAATTGTCTCCAATAGAGCAGGCTAAACTAGGCACTGTCCCCTGGAATGTAGCTGGACAAGACCATGCTTTTTTTTGGGTCTTCTTCACCCAATCCTTCAGGCCATCTTCAAATTTGACCAGGCTCTGGAATCAGCAATTATACAGCACCAGCAATCTGCAATGCTGGAGACAGGAAGGGGAAAAAAAGAGAGAATGAGCGAGACAGAGGAAATTTAATGGTGATTGCACTGTGCCCAGAAGAAGCGAGGTGAGGAGAGAAAAAGAGGGACTTGCCAATTACCTTCTGTGTGAGGTGGAGGCGGAAGGGAGCCTTTCGTCCTTTTTGGGAAGCTCCTGCTCAGCTTATTAAGGGTCTCTCACTCCTTTCTGCTCTTCCTCCGACCAGTGGTGCCCACAGTCTGGCCCCTTAGATTGGTGAAGTTGTCTTTAATGGATGGACATTGTAATGATGAAGAAGGGGCAGCTGCAGCTCATAGCTGTGGAACTACATATCATAACAAGATTACCTACTGCAACTGTGAACGCACGCATATATGGACCGATGGACACTGTATGACATAGAGTGGAACTCTTGCAATGTATCCGCATGAATAAAACATATCACATCAAAAATTATCTCTAAACGTGGGCGAAGTGAAAGACAAAATTGTGCTGATGTAATAGATTTCATCCATGTAGAAATGATGATGCACATTGAATCGAGTAGATTCAAGGCGCTCCTATTTTTCAGTGCTGTATAATAGCCAGCGCATGCAGAAGCAAGTGAGTTATTATGGCAAGACCATGCATTACATCACACTTGCCTAGGCCTATGGGACTTTGAAAGGGCGTAATGTTCTGGTCCAGTTTGCCTAGTCGACTGTGTTTAGAACAGAAAGATCCAGCATGCAGCCTAATCTCCCTGATTCTCGGTCCCTTGCCACTTTGCCATTGTCCCCCTCATATTCATTAACCCCCGTCCTCATTCAGGAGAAGCGGTGTGGATCGCACAATCGCTCACTCGCTCAAAGGACATATTCCTGATAAGCCAATTATGCTGCAGAGCCTTGGGCCCAGAAACAGGACTTGTCACGCAGGCGCCGCACCAACAAAGTCCTGTCTTCAGAGGCGGCCCTGCTGCGGGACAGTGGCCAGGTGGGATGCCACTACTCGCTGACCGTTCCTCTGTGATGACATACTGTAGTAATCAGTGCAGAACCATAAAGGCTCCACTGTTGGCCTCAGAGCCCATTTAAGCATCTGTGTGAGTTAATTTATACTCATAACTAATGGCATGGGTTGCACATTATTGATGGGTCGGGTCAGGTATCAGTGCTTAAATTCAATATACTAATTTATATAATATAATAATTTAAAATATATTTCATTCAATTCAACACAGAATGGATATTCCATTCTCCGCCCAGAAATACATTTAACTGTTGTGAGGTTGGGCAGGCTTTGAAGACCTTCGACCAAATCCCATTTAACCTAATGTAAATTTGTAGGGCACTAAATGGCATAAAAAAGAATGCATTAAAAAATGAACACTGTTAGGGTAAAGCAAGTTAGCATGGCATTAGCACATAAGCATGGTGGCAAAGACTTTCTGCTTATAACTATTACAACTGTTTTGATTAATAACAACACCTCATTAGTGTATTATATTGGCATCATAAAATAATAATTGTATAAAGTGTTTAATTAATGCATTAATTAATAAGCAGTTATATCACATTGACCACATGGGCAACACTTAGCTGTTATATTTAATGATTATGAATATCTGATGGAGCAATCAAAGGTACAGTCTGTCTCTATCCGGGGTCAACCAGAGGAGGATGGGTTTCTCCCACGAGTCTGGGTTCCTCTAAAGGTTTCTTCCTTTTGTTAAGGACGTTTTTCCTCGCCACCTTCGCCTCTGGCTTGCTCTAGTGGCGCTTGGGCCTTGATACCCTTTGTCATGTTTTGCTATTCATGGACTCTTTTCTTACCATCCTTCTCTTGATTCCTCTTTCTCACAAACTGCTTTTCTGTAAAGCTGCTTTGAGACAACACTGGTTGTAAAAAGCACTATATAAATAAATGTTGTTTTATTAATATAATGCTGACTGAGGGAGAACCAAAAGTAAGATACAACAAAAAGTATTTGTCAGGCAACAACTGTTATCATTTTTATTTATATATTTGGACTATTTATAACAGTTTAGTTTAAGGTGCCTCTAATGCATGTCTACTCTGGCAACAGGGTATAGGAATATTGACAGACCAATCAAACCAATGTAATCATAAGTAGCAGAATATTGTTTTTATTGCTTTGGTTGTGATAAAATCTAGTGGGCTGCTAGTGTCTTTATTCTTATGCCAAATCATTTGTGGGATAATAAATAAATGCATTTTAAGCTTATATATTCAAGCTAGATTGAATATATAAGCTTCCCCCCTTACAGTTCCATAGCGCATAATTGAAAGACTTTGCAGGATGTCATGCTGTACATTAAATACACAGAAATTCATGTTATTGAATCAGTGTGTAAATTAATGTCATGCTGAGACAAAAACACTCAAGCTTAATATTTCTCTAATAAGTTATGCTGCCTGTCACTCGGAAGTAAAAGGCGGACTTTATTTTATGGGATGCTACCACAGAAGCAAAGAGTTTGTTGTAAGTTCGAGATGCTAAATTCACTATCTGATTGGGTTTATATGTCAATTGATTTCATGTGACAGTCTAAATAAGGTTTATTCTCAGCATTATGCTTCTAATTATTCTATAGCTACATGTAAAATAGGAAACACTAAAAATGTAATCCATATCCCAAAGAACACATATTTATACTATAACTGTAGTTTATGGACAACAAAATGCCCCAAAATGTGTTCTTTCATCCTTACATAACATTGAGTTTCCAGTTTAAAATGCTGTAATACTGAGCAGGACTAAGTTACTAAGCTAATCACAGGAGGGAACCACAAAAACGTGTTTGCCACATTTATAACCCCCTGAAATACAGTCCAGTTCCCCACCAATTCCTGTTCTTTTTTTTATATTCCAGCCTTCCGGAATGTTCCAGACCCACTCGAGTGCACCTGTTTCTTATATGAGGCGTGGAGTGAACCAGCAGACTGAGTGGGGGTCCGGTCCATGGCGTGCCCCCAACACCTACCTCTCTGGTTCCCAGTATGATTCCTACAACCACCACGTGCAGCCCCCAGTCTGGACCGCCTGGAAGGTACATGCAGCCTCATTCTGCTTACTGCTAGTGCATTTCTATTTGATTAGCAGAGTCACTCATCAAGACTGTGTGTGTAAATGGTAGAAGGCAGAGTGGTTACGTACACAGAGGATCTAAAAGGATTGATAACCTCAGAAAGCCTGATCCTGCTTTGATCCAATGCAAGTGTATCTTAGGGCAAAGATTAAACCAGCTTGAGCTGAGGAAGCAGCAAGTTTAGCCTGTGGTAACTTTAATGTGGTGGTCTGCTGGGGTGGAGTGAAACTCATTTTCAGTTTTCTGTTACAGTTGACTCCTTATAAAAAAAGAAAAAGGGAAAAGAAGCTGACAATAATCTGAGATTTGCTAATATATAACATTAAGAGTTGTATTTAATAGCTAGATTAGCAACAAAAGGATTTAGCTAGTTAAATGTTTAACCCTGCTGACAATAACAGACTAGTGTGAGTTCAGTGCTAATCTGGCGCTGGTTTATGCTTGTCTAGTGCTAATCTGGCGCTGGTTTATGCTTGTCTAGTGCTAATCTGGTGCTGGTTTATGCTTGTCTAGTGCTAATCTGGTGCTGGTTTATGCTTGTCTAGTGCTAATCTGGCGCTGGTTTATGCTTGTCTAATCTGGTGCTGGTTTATGCTTGTCTAATCTGGTGCTGGTTTATGCTTGTCTAGTGCTAATCTGGCACTGGTTTATGCTTGTCTAATCTGGTGCTGGTTTATGCTTGTCTAATCTGGTGCTGGTTTATGCTTGTCTAATCTGGCGCTGGTTTATGCTTGTCTAGTGCTAATCTGGCACTGGTTTATGCTTGTCTAATCTGGTGCTGGTTTATGCTTGTCTAGTGCTAATCTGGTGCTGGTTTATGCTTGTCTAGTGCTAATCTGGCGCTGGTTTATGCTTGTCTAGTGCTAATCTGGCGCTGGTTTATGCTTGTCTAGTGCTAATCTGGTGCTGGGTTATGCTTGTCTAGTGCTAATCTGGCGCTGGTTTATGCTTGTCTAGTGCTAATCTGGTGCTGGTTTATGCTTGTCTAATCTGGTGCTGGTTTATGCTTGTCTAATCTGGTGCTGGTTTATGCTTGTCTAGTGCTAATCTGGTGCTGGTTTATGCTTGTCTAGTGCTAATCTGGCGCTGGTTTATGCTTGTCTAGTGCTAATCTGGCGCTGGTTTATGCTTGTCTAGTGCTAATCTGGTGCTGGGTTATGCTTGTCTAGTGCTAATCTGGCGCTGGTTTATGCTTGTCTAGTGCTAATCTGGCGCTGGTTTATACTTGTCTAGTGCTAATCTGGTGCTGGTTTATGCTTGTCTAATCTGGTGCTGGTTTATGCTTGTCTAGTGCTAATCTGGCGCTGGTTTATGCTTGTCTAGTGCTAATCTGGTCCTGGTTTATGCTTGTCTAATCTGGTGCTGGTTTATGCTTGTCTAATCTGGTGCTGGTTTATGCTTGTCTAGTGCTAATCTGGTGCTGGTTTATGCTTGTCTAGTGCTAATCTGGCGCTGGTTTATGCTTGTCTAGTGCTAATCTGGCGCTGGTTTATACTTGTCTAGTGCTAATCTGGCACTGGTTTATGCTTGTCTAGTGCTAATCTGGTGCTGGTTTATGCTTGTCTAGTGCTAATCTGGCGCTGGTTTATGCTTGTCTAGTGCTAATCTGGCACTGGTTTATGCTTGTCTAGTGCTAATCTGGCGCTGGTTTATGCTTGTCTAGTGCTAATCTGGTGCTGGTTTATGCTTGTCTAATCTGGTGCTGGTTTATGCTTGTCTAGTGCTAATCTGGCGCTGGTTTATGCTTGTCTAGTGCTAATCTGGCGCTGGTTTATGCTTGTCTAGTGCTAATCTGGTGCTGGTTTATGCTTGTCTAATCTGGTGCTGGTTTATGCTTGTCTAATCTGGTGCTGGTTTATGCTTGTCTAGTGCTAATCTGGCACTGGTTTATGCTTGTCTAGTGCTAATCTGGCACTGGTTTATGCTTGTCTAGTGCTAATCTGGCGCTGGTTTATGCTTGTCTAGTGCTAATCTGGCGCTGGTTTATGCTTGTCTAGTCCTAATCTGGCGCTGGTTTATGCTTGTCTAATCTGGTGCTGGTTTATGCTTGTCTAATCTGGCGCTGGTTTATGCTTGTCTAGTGCTAATCTGGCGCTGGTTTATGCTTGTCTAGTCCTAATCTGGTGCTGGTTTATGCTTGTCTAATCTGGTGCTGGTTTATGCTTGTCTAATCTGGTGCTGGTTTATGCTTGTCTAGTGCTAATCTGGCACTGGTTTATGCTTGTCTAGTGCTAATCTGGCACTGGTTTATGCTTGTCTAGTGCTAATCTGGCGCTGGTTTATGCTTGTCTAGTGCTAATCTGGCGCTGGTTTATGCTTGTCTAGTGCTAATCTGGCGCTGGTTTATGCTTGTCTAGTGCTAATCTGGTGCTGGTTTATGCTTGTCTAGTGCTAATCTGGCGCTGGTTTATGCTTGTCTAGTGCTAATCTGGTGCTGGTTTATGCTTGTCTAGTGCTAATCTGGTGCTGGGTTATGCTTGTCTAGTGCTAATCTGGCGCTGGTTTATGCTTGTCTAGTGCTAATCTGGTGCTGGTTTATGCTTGTCTAGTGCTAATCTGGTGCTGGGTTATGCTGGTACAAGTGTGTACATGATGGTTGATCAGCATACAAATATCCAAAACACAACATGTGCTGGTTGTACTGGTACTGATCTACACTTTTTTCTCTTTTTTCAAGCTGGGAAATCTTGTTCATTGCCTTTTATTAATTTACTATATCGAGATAACCAAGATGGACAGCATGTCCTAAAATGAAAACCTTAAAATGTGATAAATGTGCCCTTCATAAGACTCCTTACCTGACTAATAACAGGTGTGACTCTGGGGCTATATCACTCAAGGAGAGGGTTGATAGTTGCAGTGAGGCAGTTTCATAAATATAAAGTTGCAGTACTTATTAGCATAAAACTAAGCCCACAGTAATCAACCCAGAGCACCAGAAATTCTCCTGACCTTCTGATAACTTGCTCTGACGTTGGTGGACTGGCATAGTGTCAAGGTGTTCAAGATCTTAGGGGCAATAGAACAACTGAAATTGATTAACACCAATAGGGATGTCATGGTTAAGAGACTGTAGGTACTGGAGGTATGATGGTAGGGTGAAGTACTGAAGACTGAGCTATGAGCAGTATTTAGGCTATTTTCAGGCTCCACAGTAAAGTTGCAGGTTTTATTTGATTAAAATATGAAAGTCTGAAATGTGAAAGATGAAGTGAGTGCATGATTTGAAAGAGCAAATGAGTGCATGATTTTAGGTGCATTTAGGTGAATTTCTGTTGCTGTGATACAGAAGGACGTGTGAGTGTGAGTGACTGACTGAGAAAAGGAGTAAAGACAGCTATTTTAATTGGGTGGAATGGAATGGAGTGAATGTGCTGCGTCTATATGGCAGAGTGACAGACAAATTCCAAGTCAGAAAAATGAAGCCTCACACTTCCTCCAGCCACTTCTACTGGGGAAAATCCACGTTCTGCACTGCTCTTACAGTTCTCATTTTAAACTGCAGACTCTTTATTTCAGAAACTTTTTTTAATTTGCAACAACCAAATTATTCAGTACTGGCTCAAAATGAGCAGGTCTCAGGGTTGAAGGACTAAGTTCACTCATGGAATTCAAATATTAAAGTATTTAGCTGGATTAGACCACTTTTGCTGATATTCAACTGATAAGACAAAGAGTCATTTAGAGTGCACAACATGGGTCATGAGACGTATTCATTTCCTATGATATTTTATGTATTTCTGAGTATCTCTTTGGTGTATCTTTAGAAATCAGTTTATTTCATTATTTAATGTTCTATGCGTTCATTAAAAATCTTGTTTTTATTTACCTTAAATAATTACTTTAATTATTATTTATTTACATCATTAACAACAATATATTTTGTTAATGCGTTCCTGACTGCATATGCTGACAAATATCAACACTTCATATCAAATTCCATAGAGAATATATAAGGGTCAATTGTGACCCATGTTGTGCGTTAGAAGGGCAGTGATACAAACTTTTTATATTTTTTTATTTTATATTTTAAAAAAAAGTAAAAAAAAACGTAATGAATAAGGATTTGTGATGATTAAAAACAAGTACATTGAGAATTTCCTGGAAGCTTGAATGATGAAAGAAGTTTATCAAGGATATAAAAAAATTAATCTCATTCGGGTCACTTTTGACCAAGGTGGTGCATCAAATTATTAATGGTGGAGGGTTATGCAAAGAAGTATCCAAATCTTTTTTTTTTTTCAACAGATTTACCAGCATATTCTCAGCATATACAAACACCATATGGCTTGTGTAGGTGCACTGGAGGTTTGGAGAATAAAGTGGTATTAAAGTTTCTCTATAGTTGTATATTTCTCAACAAATTCTCTAATGCCACTAAAGAACCATTTTTGCTTCCAGTATGAACCTTCCAAGGGGAAATGAGATGTGCAAGTGCAAAAAAAATCCTTAAAACATGCACATAATAAATATAAATGAATAGAAATTGTTTTTTTTAAGCCAAGAACGTCCATCATTTAAAGGCCCCATACCATGGATTTATTGTCTCTCCCCTGATAAAAAAATAGAAGGTTTTTTTGAAGGGCAACATTGTTAAGTTAGAAAAGTATATCTTCTTCAGTCCACACAGTGCATATCTGGAGATTAAGTTTGAAAGTTGAGTAAATTCTGACTTGTTTTTGTGATGCCACTAAAATTATACATATATTTGTTTAATAAGCCCATTGCAGTTTAGGTCCGCCATTTATGCGAAGTTATAGTGTATTTCAGTCAGAATGTTTTGAATGGGGCTCAATATAGGGCAACCAATCAGAAGACACTTCATTACATATGTCTTAAAGGCACAGTAACAAATACGACCCTCTACAAAGTTAGCATGAATGGTTGTTTACTGACCAGAAACATTGTAAGTTTAGCATCAAATATCCCTTCAGTTGCCCAGAGTGTCTCCAGCAGTGAAAAGCTACATCAGTGTTAACTCTTGTTTTGCTTTTATTTCTATCACATCTTTTGTTAACTGTCAAATGTGGTTTGTTGTTCTTCCTTTCACTATCTGTCCTTAAATAATCCAACTTGGAGCATGACTGACAAACAGTTAGAATATGCCAGCAGTGTTACTACTTTAACCTCAGATTACCTCACTATTGCTTCTAGAGGTACAAAGGGGTATTACTAAACAAGATGAGCCATGGCTGACTGGATGGCTTACTAACTTCAGTAGATAGCTATACATAAATGTTTCTGATGTACGGTCAAAACAATTCTTTTTTTTACATTCTGTTAATAATTTAAATAAGTTTAAAATCTTTCAAAATGCATCTTTAAAAGTGGAGTCTCAATCGATGATTCTGGGCCTAATATGAATGCAGCTGTAAGTGGTAGTAAACTGTTATTGATAGTATAGTATGTATAGTATAGTATGTTATAAGGTGGTTCTCAGCCTGAGTGTATGGCTCTAGAAGACACCTAATGGTATAAAACAGTTACATTATGTAAACTTCCAAATCGTTTTTGTACAGTCATACTTCAGATTAATTAAATTAAATAAAAATAGCTTTCATGAAAATCAGTTTAAAGGTTTTATAGGTAGCCAAAGCAGTACTGCATGGCATCGCTTTTCTGGCATCTTCATTTATTTCTTTACGTAAATGTCTGAGTGAGTTTGTGAACTTTTCTATATGCATGAATGAGTTTTGGAGCTGAGACCTGGAGCTTTTCTCCTGCCCACTACACTGGCGCTTAACCCCATAATGTGATTACAGACGCATGCCGATGTCCGCACACTGAGGCAGAAACCACCCAAAAGGCTCTTTGTGTCTCAGGAATCATTTCTCTGGAATTCTGACCCTACGGATTTTGTGGCAGCATTGTTTGGGCAATAAGTCCCACTAAGCACTGAGAAATCATCAACCCTTTGTCACTGTAATCTTACTCATTGTGTGTGAATTCACTGAGATAAATTTATTTGATTTCAGTTCTCACTGAGATTGAACAAGTTAAAAGATAACAAGTCAGTAGAAATTAAAGAGTCTTTGGTGTAACCTTAATCCAGGTCTTCAAGCATTGAGACCCTCAGGGGCGGAGCCTAACCCCTGGACACAGACAACGCAGCAGCAGAATAGTCGAGTCATTTTAAAGACAGGTGTAGGCCAGCGATTGGTCAGGAGTTACTATTGATTAATTGATGATGTAGCATCTCTTGAATCTCTTCTAGAGTCTCTTGAAAGCTTTACTTATTCTTTTTTTTTAACTCAGTTTTGAAAACTACAGTTTTCGTCCCCTCTTACTTTTTCTTTTACTTATCTCATATCTAAGCCCCCTCAGAAAAATCTTCTGAAAAAAAGGAATAAATATTTTGAAATATAAATATTTTGGAAGCAAAGGGTGGTCTCTGACTTTTGCACAGGTTTGCATGTGCTTGAATTCTCAGGTGTCATGGTGCATTGAATCATCTCCAAGAGAAATGTAATCATATTGAATTATATACTTGATGCACCAGGATATACAGCAACAAGCGGGATTATTTGCAGTATCACCTCCGTCTTTAATCTGGAACAAGAATGCGAATTTCTAGTCCGGCAAATAGATGATAAGATAAAAAAGCAAAAGGTTGAGGAGCTTGAGTTTTCTTGTGTTTTCTCAAAGGGAGGAAAAAGCTATATACCTCTGAGAATTAAAAAGAAGAAGAGCAGCAGCCAGTTTTAGGGGTCGAAGGGGAGAGGTGTTGGGGTGTTCAGGGGGTGTTCGGGGGTCGGCTTGGACACATCAAAGTCGGCTTGTGTTTGGTCTGTTCCACAGGAAGCCTTTCATGTCTAAAGAGTGTGTGTGTGTGTGTGCATGGTCGAACCTGTGTGCAGGAGAGAGAGACTTTTCTTTCAGAAACAGGGGGTCCCCTGAGGCAACTGTCCACAACCATACACACACACATGCACGTGCACACACACATTCAAGCAGGCAGAGACAGATCCATAACTGTGTATGTACAAGCAGACCCCTGCTGTGAGACTGATGTTGTTGTGGGGGTCAGGGCAGGTGGAGCTGTGTACTGGAGAAGCGGGTTAAAGGGAGGGGGGCCTTCAGAGGAGGGATGTGGAGAAGGCTTGGCTCCTGGCAGGCTGAGCCACTGGGGTTGAGCTGTGACTCTGAGAGACCACCCATTCCGACTGGCTAACAGCCAGACTTGGCCTGTCATGCTGTGGCTCAGTGGGCCGCCAGTGAGGATAACAGGTCAACAGGTGCATGAGCAGTGCCCATATCAGCTTAAAAAAATAAGACATTAGTTTAATGCTAGTATATCATATCACCTAAACGGTCCATATCTTACATTTGTCTTTGATCGTGACGTCAACTCACAATGTCTCTGTTACAGTTTAGGCATGTGTAAATTAACTCTCTTGTGATTGGCTTGTACTGAGCTTAATTCAAAAGCTGTCCCAGCTTAAACACTAACAGTGTGAATGGGTGGGGCTAAACTAGGTGTATGCATATACGTAAACATCACAAAAACAATACGCTCAAAACTGGCTGTTTTTGCAGTTTAGCATAGCTTTCATTCCATACATCTTCATACATACCAGATTACGGAGTGCACAGCACATTTTAAAACCGACTTTAAACTAACAACTATATGAAACTGTATTTTTGGTGTAGTGACTGCACCCCACTGTTGCTCTACCTTTAAATTAAAAAAGCATAAGCCAACAGTCTAGCAGTAAAAGCAACATCTAAAAAATATTAATAAGCATAATATTTGAAATTGACCTAAGAAGGATTGTGGATTGTGTATGTATCTGGATTGTGAAAATGTAATATAAATGCTATTGATAAATAGCATTTATATTACATTATGACATTTGTATTCCTAAAGGGACAGCAGTAGTTATACTGCTTATATTGGTTAGTGGGTCAATTAGCCAGTGTATGATAGCACAGTAACATCAAGCTAGCTAGCTATAGTCTAAGTGTACAAGTTTTCTGCATCTCTCTCTAGGTAGCCTGGTAACTCACAGGTAACTTTCTTGGTTATTGTCTTTGTGTTTTGTTCTGTGTGTGACACAACGGCTTTAGTAGTAGGGATATGACAACCCACCCTTTACCCCCCCATCCAACCCACATTATGAGTGATGAGGCAGTCACGGCACCTCCGACCCAAAGCGCACATATATATATATATATATATATATATATGTGTGTAATTTGGAACTCTCCACATCTGGCAGTTTGTTCAAAATGAATGAATTTGAATACAGATTTGCTGATCAGGTTTGCCTCTACAGGCATGTATATGAGAGCTTTATCGTATCATTTTACAGAGGGTGTGTCTCAAAACCTAGTGAGTGTCCAAGTAGGCTGTCTAGGTATCAGCTGTTTAAGTAGCAGTGTTCTCTCCTCATCTCTCCTCATAAAACAAATTACTGAGACGCTCTACTTACAGAGAGACTGCGTCACGGCTTGTTCTCGCCCACTGCAGCACGCGACCGGTGGTTTAGCTGGTTGCTAAGTTACCAGCCGGCATCCAAAACAATAGCTCAAGGCTTAAAAATCCGCTAGCACAATGGTCAATGACTCGTTGAAAAGTTACAAATAAAATACTGTTTTGTGTGATTATATATTAAATATATTAAATATATATAATACATATATTAAAACACCAGAGAGAATCAAAATAACATTTTAAAACGACTTCACTGGTCGTAGATTTGCCTGCGTTGCATCATGGGATTGCCTTAGCGGCTGAAGAAGAGTCCAATGCTTACTTAAAATCCAAAATAAGGTGTCTCAATAGACAGAGTGTTTCAGGTATCTAAGAATTGGGACAGTCTGCATGTCAGGAGCGCACAAATTATGACGTAAAATACTGTCTATGTAGGCAGCTCACTAGGTTTTGAGACACACCCAGAGAATACTGCAGCAATAACTTCTCCTCAACTCCGTAATATGACTTTACTCCAAAGAAATTGTCAACAAATTTGTTCAAATATCGTTTGAGACAATTCTATCCTCCCAAAGTAGTGTCCATATGAAACCTACGCCCATGGCGTGGGAGCATTTGTGTGACTGCACACTGTGAATGCAGTGGGTCACTAACGTGTTTGGATATGTGGACTCCAGTATTTACCATACATAGCCATTAACTGATATGGGGCTCAGTAGTCCACACACATTATGGCCTACCAAGAACTGTCCTGGGTCTTTGCACGGTCAGTCTCTCCCTGTACACATACAAAGTCCGCTTTGGTGCTTCATAAGGGTGGTACTTTGCAGCAGTGACACTGTGTGACCTTGATGAGTCAAACACTCAGACAAAATCAAAATCCTCCTCTGGAATATTAAACTATGAGAGCGCAGGGCAGAGCGGGAGGAAGCACAACATTAGTGGCACTAATTATGCTGGACGATGAGTCTGGTATTTAGACACAAGGCCGTTTCCCAGCATGACCTCCAGAGGATGCATCCAAACAAACTCTGTTCTTAATATATCGAGCAACTAAATCATCACTAGTTTTGAAGGCTGAGCAGAATTTTCTCAAACTGATAGGAGGGATCGACTGATTGGGTCTCTTCCTATTGCTTTATAAGCGTGGTGATGCCCTGCTGTTTGGCGCTTCTTGTTGTAAGGCCCCTCTCTTAGTTTCTTTGATCTATGAGGGTTGTTCCTCACTAATAGGATTAAGGCAGAGCCCCTTTAAATGCTCTGTGCTGTGTGCCATGCGGATCAGAGCCTGACCTGCCCTGCATCACCCTGTCATTCTACAGCTCAGACAAAACAAGGGGGAATGTGAGGAAAACTACAAATGACTCCCAATATGCCACAGGTGGTGTTCCCCATGTTCGGGGAATGTATCAAAGCCTGTACTGAAAGGATCTTACTGCATTGATTGGTAATCGTTATTGTGAGTTTGGCCTTTGAAGTATCGATATATCAACAATTGCTCAAAAAAATCTTAAGTATTGTGTCAGACTGTCCAATAATTGAGTTTCTATTGATATTCTGATTAATCAAAGTCCGATTTTTTAGGAAATGTAACTACATATCAGATGTATAAGACTTGAAGACCTGAATAATAGTATTAACAGCAATACTCTTGAGCAGATTCTGCCAGTAATCGCAAGATAATATGTTTTATGCATAAATTATATTGACATAATATCAAGTGCCAGACACTCAATTCCATCCATAACACTATTATGAAGCAATATATATCAACATATTTATACCTTCCTAGAATGAATGTATTCGTTATGTTCTCTTATATCTACATTTCTGTCCTAGAAACAAATGAGCTATGTTTTTTTAGGTGCAATCATGAATAATTTGATGTGCTCTGTTCTAATTTACTGGTTTACAGAGAAACACTGTGGTGCTTAGACAGAAGCAACATGTCCAAACAGACACAAGCAGGAAAATAAAAGAACCTCTGTGTGAATATGTTTCACTTAGCTGTATTTACACTATTTACGTAAGGCTTGCTAATGGCTAATAGTACTGATATCAACATCGACACAGAGTAAATTAAAGTTGTTGCTCACTGTGAAACTTTTAGTTTAGGATGATCTGCTTCAACCTTCAAAAAGAGGATAAAATCATACAGCATAGCTAATAAAGGTGGAACTGCTCTTCTCTTCAGTCTCTTCAGTGTTAAACGCTGAGTGAACCTACTCGATGTTCAAGGTTTGAGAAACTGTCCATAGTGTAATGTGCAGAGCGAACCAACAACTTTAAATTGAAGTCCAGGACCTCATTAGAGATGCGGGGAGTAAAGTTGGCATCATATTTGTCAGCTTGTTTTGCGAATTTTCCGTTCCACCTTAAATGGTGCTGCGGTTACATTCTAGCATCTGTAGCATTTTAGATGCAATGGAATATTTAATTAAGAAGCTAGCAAATAGGGAGCCAATTTCAGCCTTCTTTAGAAATGAACATCAGCCACATCCATGGAACATCTCAGTCACACCACTGAGAGTGGTTTTATTGCTGTTGATTCGTGCTAATTGTATTGTTAAAACAGTTAAAACTTGAGCTGCTTTATGTATTCTGGAGCATTATGTACCAGTAATGGCCTGTTTTAATGCCCCTTTTTACAAATGCAGTCTTCCTATTTGAAGGAGGAGACATGATATGTTAGTTCTATGTAACGACATCTCTGTGACAATATAAATACATTTTTAAATCATTCTATGTCAATACAACATCACTTACATCATCAAACATCATATGTCTTGTCACTTCTGCAATAAGCTGTTTATAAATATCCTTTTTGTATTTTATAAATGTTATTCAATGCTTCTAAATGTGTTATGAATGCATGCTTATAATTGTGGTCCATGCATGCAACCTTCAAATGAATTGATACTGAAAATACATACTTCAAATTCTTTACTTTACAATCAGTTTTATTTTAGATCATACTGATGATAGACTCTTTGCATGGGGAAAGCCTGGAGACAGATTCCCGAAGACCGGATTGCAGCAAGGTTACTGTAAGGCATGGTGTAAAGTGTTAAAATCTGAATCTGTTTTTTTTATTTTTTATTAAGTGCATCATGAACTTAGTAGTGTGCAAACACACTTTAAATATCTAAAAAAACTGTGCAAATATTAATACAGTCAATCATACCAGAATATCTAAAAGAAACAGCAACAAGAAAAGGACCAAGTATCCAAAAGCTGCTTTACCTTACATAAGCATAGAGCCTGTATCTCATAGTGGTTATTATATGTGTGTTGGCCCAATGATACCAATGGCAGCTAATTACTAAATGTGTACTGCACATTACAACAATTACCTCATCATCCAATTAAGGGCAAATTTCTTTATTATCTGTTCTGATATAGAGCTGAAAAATTATAGCAAATGAAGAACTTACAGGCCGAGTGTAGAGGGACAACATGGCTAGCCATAGAGACTCAATTAGCAGGAGCTGAATGGATGATGACTGTGCTGGGCTCTGTGCCACATGCACAGGAAACTTGTGGCTACACACGCATACTGCACCCACACCATCCTACTGCATCAGTAGCAACTTTCTTCTCCACTCCCTTTTTCCCCCCAAGAAACATGGCGGCCCAAGTCTTGGCATCAGTGGCCCCCGTTAACGAGCCCACATACTCTCCTTTATGAGATTAATGCAGTACATGTAGCAGGTGTCTGCCAAAATTCCAGCCCTATTTAAACCTCCCGGCCCATACCAGCCTCGTAATCCTATTAGCACTAATTGAGTGAAGTCGGCAGTCTTTTTCAGTTAAACCAAGTTCAGTCACTAATAAGATTCAAAAGGAAAAAAAAGGTCCAATGCATGGAATATGTGCCAGGATGGGGTTTTAGTATAGAGCCGAGTGCATCCCTGTGCCTGAGGGTTCCTGAGGGGTGTAGAGCGGCCAAAGGGGCTTGGTGAAAGCTGTATTACAGGCAGGGTTAACAAGGTTTCATTTATTCTCTTACAATGTATGGAAAACTACAGCACAGAGGTTTGACGGTGGATAGCGCATATGTCAAGAGTCTTTCTCAGACAGCCGGAGGAGGTGAAGTTGCACAACAACACTGAAAATTCGTATAATGGCATGGATAAGGGTTAAAATGCATTTGGTGGTTATGCAGTTGTATGCGGTTAATTCCTCAACAGAACTTAAGTATGGCATTTTTCTTTTTTTGTAGAATTTAATATATTTAAGAAATGTTTTTCAATGGTTAGGGCCACCACAGGTGGTGTTTCATTCTCAGCACAGCAGTGACACTGATGTGGTTGGTGGTGGTGTGTTGTGCTGGTACTTGTGGATCAGACACAGCAGTAAAGTTGAATTTATTAACACTGTGTCCACTTACTGTCCACTCTATTAGACACTTCTACCTTGCTGGTCCACCTTGTAGATGTAAAGAAAAATAGCACAGGACACTGTTGGCTGGATAGTTTTGTTTGGTGGACTGTTTTCAGTCCAGCACTGACACTGAGGTGTTTAAAAGCAGTGTGTCTGATCCACTCTTACCAACATAATACAAATTAATACCCCTCTACCACATCAATGCCACTGGAGGGCTGAGAATGCGGCTGTGCTGGGGGGGCCCTCACTAGTGAAGAACTGCAGGCTAACAAAGATTACACAGAAACCGATGATGTGGGCTGATATATATATACACAAATACATATGTGTCAACAACAACAACAACAACAAAAACCCACATTAAATTTACTTACACTTGATGTAGGTTTTATGTCATGTTAGTAGTAAGCCATCTGGAAAGTGTAGTGTCCTAGCATTCCCAGCAGTGTGTTGATTTCTGTTCATTATCTTGTTTTTTTTCATATTTCTATCATATATTAATTAGTATTAATTAATTTTGTGTTTTAAAATATTATGTTTATTCTTACAATAACCATAACAGTGTTTTATGATGCAGTTTGCCAGACCAGCCTGTACTACTTCTCATTGGCTTGGGGCTTCTGATTGCAGGGGGGCACAAAAACATTGAGTCGTATGTAAAAACTTTGATAAATTTTCAACACAATCCATACAGTCCACCTACAGAAAAAAATGCAGCACACTGTTGCGTTTGCAAGTATCCGTCTATTTGCTCTGTTTAGCTCCATCAATTCTATCAACAGCAGCAAACTGATATTATTTTCCTTTTTAACATAATTAGATAAATCTGAAGGACTTCAAATGATGGGAATGTTTTTTACATCATGAAGTAGCCTTCTTGTAATTTTGGAGATTTGGCCATTTTGGAGATTGGAGCTTGTTTTTCTTTGGACAGGCTCTTAAATAGCAACTTTACAGGAGACATAAAAACCTACTAAACTTTTAGTGCAAGTCAGTGAAACCAGAATTTTTTCTAAGTAATTTTAGAGCACTTCTATTGGTCCATTCATCATGACATTTTCAGATAACAAAGCCAAGACGTAATGGAAGTTTATAGTTTAAACATCATGCCCATGCCTAAACCATCACCCATTTGCTCCAAACCAAGTTGAGCTATTAAATAAACTTAAATAGGTCTGCAATTGTGGCTCCAGACACTGTTATCTGTAAACATACTGTATATCACAACGTCACATAACCAGCCTTTAAAGATGCTACCTTCCTGTCCTCTTTGACCTTTTGGCCCCTGATCAGCATGACACAGTGTGTAGCTGTTTGTGTGTGTGTATGAAGTGAGGTAAAAAGGCTTGTATCACACTGGACCACTGTGGCTTTTAATGCAGCGTATCACCAGGGACCCTTTCAGCCCCCTTATCCTGGATGTCTTCCACAGCGATTAGACCTGGGGTCTCTCTGCCGCGACTGCTGAAAGAGCTGCTCTTTGCAGTAGTAGCTCCTCTCCAACTGGGCTGCTACACATTCTTGTAAAGATAATTTGCCATGAAGATCCAGCTGATATGTCTGTTTTGTGCAACTTACTTTCTGATGGCTCTGGGGCTGTTTTTGGAGACTGACCTGTCAGGCTTGTGATAAGAGGGGGAGAAGAGGATTTCCTGCCTAGGAGCAGTGCTTTGATGACCCATGACTGCAGTGGAGTGATCTTAGGGATGTTTTAGGCACTTTACATAACATGGCATCCTTTAAACAACCTGTCATCTCCTTTAATGCTCTAAATGTGATGACACTAGAAATGCTAAAACGATCTTTAAGATGTCTGAATGATGGCATCCCAGAGTTTAAAATATTTGTCCAAACACAGGACCACAGCATTAAGTTCAGGTTTGAAATTATTTTTCAAATATTGTGTTGATTTATGATTTAAAAAAAAACCAAAAACATTGCTTTTAGCCGTTTGTGTCTGATCTTAGTTTGTCTTTGCAGGCTATGACCAAATATGTCAAAAAATATGAATTAATGCAATTATTATTTGTTTACTGAATGCTATCCAAACACATGAACAATATAATAATAATAATAATAATAATAATAATAATAATAATAATAATAATAATAATAATAATAATAATAATAATAGTAGTAGTAGTAGTTTATCATATTTTAATGTAGAAATAAACTGGTTAAAACCACATTACCTAATAATAAGTTGTTTTTTGTTTACTTAATATTAACTATCCATAGTTAATGTAGCACCCAGTGGGTTGTTGTTACTTATTGCAGTGTTTCAGCTCAGCTTTGTGTGGTTAACTATTTAAATGTACTTTAAATTAGTTAATTAGGTGAGTCATTGCTTTTTATTTTGCTTATAACCAATCTCATGATGGAGATCATTGTTGCTGAGTAACATAATATTATAGCTAAGTTAACTTATGTTTATATGTTGATGTTTATATATGCCTCCTGTTCTTTTACTTGTGTTTAAACAGGCTTAGGTCAGGTCGGGGCAAAATTTTGTCAAGGTACCGTAAGGATTAGAAAGAATTTGATGGACTTGTGTCAGGTCCTGGTAAAGTTTTGTTGGGGTACAGTTAGCTAGGAATTTTGCTGAATGTGTTCAGACTGACTTTCAATTGTTTGGGGTCAGAATGAATTTTGTCAGGGTGCAGTTGGCTCAGAACTGAATTTGCTGGTTGTAGGTTGGGCTTGGGCAGAATTTTGTCAGCATCATGTCTAGGCAGATTTTACAGGGCTGAATTGGGTTCGGAGAGATTTTTGATCTAGCTGGGTCACGTCCAAAAATAGTTTTGTCCGGGTACAGTCAGGTCCAAACAGAGTTTTGATGAAACTGGGTTAGGTTCAGACAGAGTTTTGATGAAACTGGGTTAGGTTCAGACAGAGTTTTGATGCAACTGGGTTAGGTTCAGACAGAGTTTTGATGCAACTAGTTTGGGTTAAAACAGAACTTGGATACTTGGGTTGGATTTGGGCAAAATGTTTTAAATAATGCCTGATTAAAGTGTTGACTGCCCACACACAGTAATTATCCCCAGTTTCTGAGATTAGTACAGCCTCCTTTGAATTTCCCTATTGTTTTTAAAGAGCTTACAGTCTTTATGCACACCCACACAAAATCTTACTTAAAAGATTTTGAACTAACTTTAGCTTTTGAATAAATTCCATTTCACCACTTATGATAAGATCAGTGTATCACAAAAAGGTATTCCCCGTGCACCCTTTCCATAAACCATCAGAGCTTAGCAGAGACACTGACTGTAAGCTTTCAAAATAATTCACTGGCCACTTTTTAATGTACTCCACCCACTCATTGATATCTGCAATTTCCTTTGTATCCAGAACAGACCCAGACCTTTAAACAGACACGTCTTATCAACTGGCTATATTAGTGTTACAGTAATTTCTTACCCCAAATGCTGATCATTGCACTGCCGCAGAATGATCAATGTATTTAAAGTCTTGGGGACAGGGTCACCTCACAACCCTGCACAATAGACATTTTATTACCTGGTCTGACCTGCAATCCACACACATATTAACCGCAAAACATGTAGGGTTCAGTGTGAGAGAACGGTTTGACAGCTATAACGAGGGTGAAGTGGTGGCTAATAGGTGTATAGAAGTGGCTCATACTGTGAATAGGCCCTGTGGTGCTCGATTTTGCATCCTGGGAAAGAAGTGGCAGGGACAGTAACATGCCCTCGGGCTGAGAGGCATTGACTGGGGTCAAATATGTGCTAAACCTGTCATGGAACACTTAGATTTTATTGTAGGAGCACATGAAGATTAACAGCAGATGCAATCTGGACTTCATGGGCTAGCAGGGCCCATTCTTGGATATTGTAGATGAACTCTATAGTAAGCGATAAAACACTTTTAAACAGGATCTTTAGTAAATTGGGGCTATAAAATGTCTTAGAAAAGGTTATATAGCAGTAGCACAACCTTTTTTGGTTCTTTAGATAAGGAAATGGTTATATATAGAACCATGAACCATGAACACAACCTTTACTGGTGCCTTTAAAAAGGTAACCATCCATCAATCAACCATTCTAACATTGTGAAGGCGTAATTTGATATAGTATATAATCTAAATACTAAGTTTCCATAGTTCTATGTATTCCACTCCTTTAATACAGAACCTTTAAACATTACCCTTTTAAAAGCTTGTGAAAATTAGACCCTACAATAATGTATTTAGGGGTACTCATGTGTAGTTTGAAGGGATTTGAACCTTCTTCAGTTATTGCTAGCATGTGATAATTGGTGATATGTTTGTTACGTGCGGCAACAAATTGCCTACAACCACTTAAAAAGACCCCAAAAGGTTTGTCATGTCTAAAGGACTGCACCCAATGACCCCATGTTAAGAACCATATAGAACTCTCTCTTGTTTCTTAAAGGTTGGTATTCGGTCATCAACTATCAGGGTACTTTGGTCATGTGGGACACCAAGTAAAGGCATACTAACCCAGCACCTCCTCCACGCTCCTCATGTCAGCTCTTCTCCTGTTCACTTCAACCCCCCTAACCAGTTCAGGACCCCCCAACGCAAGTCTCAGCAGAGGAGATTATGAAGTATAAAAGAAGAGAAAATGAGGCAGAATGAACAAGAAAGAGTAAAGAAGGAGGGGGGAATCAAAGAATTGGATTAATTGGCATAATTCAAGGTGGCTGAGCACAGCTAGAGAGAGTGTCAGCACTGGGCGAATCCCCACCATCCTCCGAGTTAGACCGTCTGCACAATTAGGCAACTCACCTCTGACCCCGACCAGAATAATTAATGAATAACAGAGAGGATAAAGACAAAAGGCGCAGAGCGGTTTGGGTGAGTGAGAGCGAGTTACACATCAAAGAATGCCAGTAATTGGCCCTGTGGTTTTCATTCCTTGCCCTATTTCTTTCAATTCATTGACTCAAAATAATGGGTTCAGGTTCATTATCAACAGGTCATAAGCTTAGGAGTGCAAAACTTCAACAAGGCTGTACGTGTGTGGGGGTATGTGTGTATGTGTGTGTGTAGCACTGATGGTTGAGTGGTACCCGTAGACTTGCCGACAGGCTGGAAGGGAAAAGTTGCGAGCGATATTGTTGTCCCGCAGAAGAGTCGCGAGGTTGCCCCTTTTTTCCTGAACTGTTTGTCCAGAAGCCTATCTCCTCATAATGCTGGAATATAGCTGGTATGGCCAGGTAAGTCAGCCAGGTCTTTCCTTCAGAAGAGGCCTTTTAAGGTGATTTAGCCTTTTCCTGTTTTTTTTTGTGCCAACAAAACTGCATCAAATTTGAAGCATGTACAGGTTATGATGGGAATTTCAAATGCAACTGTAACTGCAGTTTATATAGAAATGCAAACTTATCATCTCTGGCTTACAACCAGAGTTGCAATTTATTAGAGAATGGTAAATGGTTATGTAAGAAAAAATAGGCAATATGTTTTATTTAAATGCCTGGAAATTAAAGCATCAACAAGAAGAATGTATGCAGCCAATTTTGCCATAGATTTGTATTATGCTTATGTAAAAGGTGAATAGGTTCAAAGTCAACAGTAGGTCATGCGTACAATATAATGCGACGGTGTAAACAATCCTAAACCCATTTAACTGGAGTCTGATATTATTTTTTAATCAGATAATTACAGAATTTAAGAGAATTTAACATAATTTACTTAAATGTAACAGATTTATAGCCTATTCATTTTTATAACTAAGTCTGATGAAATCTTATACATCTGTTCACATCAAGCAATACTGTTCTCGTCTCTGAATGCCATCCAAAATACAAAAGAAACCTTTTCTCCTCTGACCGTAACAGAACATTAGGTAAACTACTTCAAGCTCTTCCACAAGAAGAAAGAACCCAATGTCCACTTTTTAGATATCATCCTATTAAGTCATTCAACTACTTGTACCTGAAGCGAGAGGCGCATGCCGCTCAAGAAGACCTTGCTGTTTTTCTCATGTGTTTATGTGCAAACAATAGCGCATGTGTGTACGCTGCATTCCTTGCTATGGACATGATGGTCCACTCACCTCCTCCATGCTCCGAGACAGAGTCTGCGATTGGTTCTGATGTCAAAGAGTGCAATTCAGGACCTGGCCCACCGCATCACGTGCATTTAGTCCCATTTACGCTCATAACTCCAACTACACACGTTTAATTCAATTGCAGAAGCCAAAGAGATCAAGCTCGCAACACGTGACGAGGTTAAAATACCTCTCCATTTGGTACGAGTTTCAGATGCTCCAGCACACACGGCCTGGGCACCAATCTGACTTCACTTCATAGAGTTCCCATACCTGGGGCAGCCACGTCAGGTAATAGGTCTTAGGTCTTGCCTTTGGTCTGAGGGGCATCCTGTGGTGATGAAAAGAGAAGAGTCACATCATGTTAGCATCAGACAGGTGCACAACTCAGAGAAAAGCTCTCGAGACGGATGGATGAATATAACTGGAGAGTGAAAGCCTCTGTGGAATGTGGGAGCACCTCCAAACTGATTGTGTCTATGCATCCCGGTAATAATGAGTCAGAGAGTCAGTCAACATTTCAGCATGAGTATGGTGTTCTACAGTAAAATGAAATGGGTCAGGCATTGCCCGCATAGCTTATCTTTAGATTTCTAATACAGCGCATGTATGTATCAATAGAGTATGTATGCAGAAACGTGAGAAATTGTAACTGCAAATGTACAAAATAAAACAAATTAAGAGATTTTTGCAGAGGCATGATGCTGCTAATGATTTCATAACAATTGAGAGAACTACATAGCACTCAGAATGAATCTGACCTTCCAGAATGCCTCATATTGAAAAAGCTATAAACTAATTTTTTGTTTAGTCAGCTTTTACATTCACTATCGCCATGATTATTATGACAGTTTGCTATTTAACAGTACTTGCTATTTCTCATAATGATTTGTTTTCCCTAAATAAAACAACAACAAACTAAAATAAAGCATCAGTTTACATTTCTAGTTTCCAACATTTTAAATCTACAGTCTTGAATAACAAAGGGTTCTATAATACATTATATACCACTTTCCAGAATTTTCTTTCTTCTTATGATATACAATGTTGAGAGCAAGCTTTACATACATAAGAAATATGAAAGCTATATTTAATTACACCCTAATTATGTAAATTACAATTGCAATTCAGCTTGTATTCTTTTCAAATATTTGTTATATCACAATGTGATATAAATAAATATGCAGCATTTTGAACACTGTGGTTCCAAACTTCAAATCGTACCTCAATATAAATACCCGACTCAGATATCAGTACTGATTAAGACATAACTACAGCAGCAGTGTATAGTGATATGTAATACATAGAATATAGCAGGGAGAAGTGTATAATGTTTTTTTTTTTTATTTAGGCAAACAAAAATACACGAATAATCATTTTAAAGCCATTATACATTTTTTGAAAGTTGTATGTGAATATTTGGCTTACTTCTTGTCCCGATGTTTACACTTCTACTCTATAATAAATGATTTAACAGTCTTTAAACTTCAACTTCAAGCACAACTTCTGCTTTATATTGCCCCACTAATTCTCTATGTATGTTTCTTTATATAAAATTTGTACAGTGTTTTTCATAAAACTCAGCTTTATAAAAAGTTTACTATTTTGGGCAGATATAAGAAGTACATAGGGAAAAGAATATTTAGGACAGAACAGATGGACACATCTTATGATTTCTATGTTTAGAAATCAGGTGAGGTGTTTTGCACAATTTAAAATGTCAACTAACCTTTCTTATTGTGGCCTGTGCAAAAGTTAGGGCACATTTTTTAAATAAATAGAAATTGTGCACTAAAATTTAGAGGATGTGTTCATGCATCAACAATATTTCACTACTGTTAAAAAATATGGAGCATTTCTATTGGTCTAAGCAATATGAATTTTTTAAAAAAATTTCCTAAAAACTCTCACCACCATGACATGTCATTACATTTAAGCAATTTTTTGCTACAACCATATGGTTATATAATTAAAACGTTTTATTTAATCATTTTCATTGTAATAATTGGTGTGATTTTGATCTAATTAATGGTCGCTGTGACAATGAAGTGCTAAACTAGCTAAACTTAATTCTAATATTCTGTTCATTGCAGAGTCACTGTTATACACCTGCCATCACTGAGTGTATGGACTTCCATAATTTAGCCTCAGGGAACACAGCCTTATCTGATATGCTTCAATTTAGAGAAGTTTTGAAGTGAGACAGATGTGAGTAGGAGTGGAGGAGAGGAGGGGAGGAGGAGACCCGGCTCAGGTCAGACAGACAAGGCCTTTCTTTCAGAGCAGTGTCTGGCATCTTCCACCGTTCTTTCAAATGAAACTCAGGCCAAGCTGATTAATCAATTTAGTGTGAGGGGACTGGGAGGAAAGCGAGGGCTCTGTAGTAGGGAAATTACAGTGATCCAATTTCAAAAGTGGATTGGACAATTAATGTATTAATCTTTGAAGGGATATTACGAGCTATTTGATTTAGCCATAACGGCTGAGGTAAGTAGCATGAAAGTAAGAAGGGGCTTCAGAAAGTTCAGATCCAGCCCTGGCATTATCTGTGCTACAAACCTTGTAGAAGACAATACAAATGAGTATTTATAGAAAAGTGAATAAACTGATTATGCATGTTCAGGCTGAAAGGAAAGGGTTTACGGGTACTGACAATTTAAGGAACGGTCAGGGGCATTTAGTACATGAGGAAGGTCAGTGGAGTTTAGTATATGAAGATAGGTCAGTGGAGTTTAGTATATGAAGATATGTCAGAGGAGTTTAGTATATGAAGATGGGTCAGAGGAGTTTAGTATATGAAGATGGGTCAGAGGAGTTTAGTATATGAAGATAGGTCAGAGGAGTTTAGTATATGATGGGTCAGTGGAGTTTAGTATATGAAGATGGGTCAGTGGAGTTTAGTATATGCAGCCAAGAGGTTGAGTATAAGAGGATGCAGCTATGAAGTTTAGTATATGAAGATGGGTCAGAGGAGTTTAGTATATGAGGATAGGTCAGTGGAGTTTAGTATATGAGGATAGGTCAGTGGAGTTTAGTGCGTAGGATAGGTCAGTGGAGTTTAGTATATGTGGATGGGTCAGTGGAATTTAGTATATAAAGATGGATCAGAGGAGTTTAGTACATGAGGATAGGTCAGTGGAGTTTAGTATATGAGGATGGGTCAGTGGAGTTTAGTATATAAAGCTGGATCAGAGGAGTTTAGTACATGAGGATAGGTCAGTGGAGTTTAGTATATGAGGATAGGTCAGTGGAGTTTAGTGCGTAGGATAGGTCAGTGGAGTTTAGTATATGTGGATGGGTCAGTGGAGTTTAGTATATAAAGATGGATCAGAGGAGTTTAGTACATGAGGATAGGTCAGTGGAGTTTAGTATATGAGGATAGGTCAGTGGAGTTTAGTATATGAGGATAGGTCAGTGGAGTTTAGTACATAGGATAGGTCAGTGGAGTTTAGTATATGTGGATGGGTCAGTGGAGTTTAGTATATAAAGATGGATCAGAGGAGTTAGTATATGAAGATCGGTCAGAGGAGTTTAGTATATGAGGATGGGTCAATGGAGCTTAGTATATGTGGATGGGTCAGTTGCGTTTAGTATATGAGGATGTGTCAGTGGAGTTTAGTATTTGAGAATTCTTAGTGGTGTTTAGTATTTAAAGATGGTCAGTGGAGTTTGGTATATGAGGATAGGTCAGTGGAGTTTGGTATATGAGGATAGGTCAGTGGAGTTTAGTATATGAGAATAGGTCAGTGGAGTTTAGTATTTGAGAATTGTTAGTGGTGTTTAGTATTTAAAGATGGTCAGTGGAGTGGTATATGAGAATGGGTCAATGGAGCTTATTATGTCAGGATTTCAGTCCTTGAACATGAATATATAAAGATGGTCAAAGAAGTTTAGCATATGCGGATGGGTCAATGGAGTCTTGTATATGAGAATGGGGCCATGGATGTTAGTATTTGAGAGTGGGTCAGTGGATGGTAGTATATGAAGATGGCTCGGTGGAGTATTGTATTTAAAAAAGGGGATATATGAGAATGGGTCAGTGGAGCTTATTATATCAGAATTTTGGTCATAGTAATAGAGATGTTCAGTTACAGTATCTGTGGATGAATACTGTGACATAAACACACTGTTTGAGTTTGCATGTGTGTCAACAGGCAGGAAGATGAATACATTTTTAAGCTTACTTATTTTTTTTTTAAAGTACAACTACTACAACCTAAACACAGTTAACCTTCTCACTTCAGTGTGTGTGCTACGAAAAATGGATCCTGTGTAGATAGTTCCTCCACTACACACATACGCACACACACTCACACAAACTGACACACATAGACACGCATGCTTATTCAAATGGCATGAACATGAAGAGTCCACTGCACAAGCAGTCCTTTGTCCTAAGCCAAACCGTGTATTATTAGTTAGGGTAAGGTCAAAGTTGACCTAATTTTCTGCTCAGTTCTCATTAACAGCTATTGCATTATTTAATTTCCCCAATTAAATTATAGCCGTAATGAATATATGTCCAGCAAAGGCTTTTGAACAGTGGTTTGCAAATTTAGCGCACAAATGTACTTTATGTGCACTTGAAAAAACTTAAATATATTTTACCCAACTTGACCAAAGGTCGGAAGAACGCTTGAGCTTAAAAGTGAAACATCAAACTAATTTGTGCTGATATTATCTTAAAAGCACTTACTTACTAACTTACTTACTTTCAAGGGAACATTATGTTTAAAAAAGCTGTTCCAGACAGGAAGATTTTATTTCATTCTTTCAAAAGAAGACATTTTTGTTACATTGTATTATTTGTATTATGTTTATTTACATCTGTTCTAATGATATCTGGTGTTCTTACTGGTGAAAATATACTTATTACTAAAATAAAAGGTTTTAAACAATAAGCTTTAGTGTTTAAACTTATGTGTTGTTGGTAACTTTGTGTAATACTGCCAATTATGCCAATTATACAGTCATATTCAAACATTTAAATACGCTAAAAGGTTTCATAGATTGGAAAAAATTATTGAACACATTCTTTTCAGAGAACACACTCAAATGTAAAAAAAAAAATTAGAGCACTTATTAAAACATATATAAACGAAGATATCTGTTGCACACACTTTTTTCTATTTGTGTTATAAATGTGTTACATATAGAAGATGCTGTGTGTAGAGAGTGTGTGAAATACTCCATGGAATTTGGTGGGGTCCCATGTTGGCTGGCTACCCTAGTGTTAGCTGGCTTCTAATTCACCTGCTATAGGGGCTCTTATCTCAGAAGCCCCTGTAGAGCATATATAACTTATTTACACTTAGAAAATTGACTAAATGCATCTGACCATAGGAGCCCAAACTTTTGTATTTAACTGTATATATTGTATAAACTTTAAATATATCTATCTTTTTATTTTAGATTTATTTTTAGACTTATTTTTAAAAAATATAGCTGCATTTAAATGTAAGATTTTTTTTTTTTCATAGGAACTTTCACAAGATATTACTAGAGGAAGGTACAAGCAGAACATTACAACATGCTGGATATGACCCTAATGTTATAAAGAACAACTGTAACTGTAAGATTAGCTTCTATTGAGGCTGCAGATATAAGAACTACCTTGTCCTCCAGAGGCCCCTATACTCAAGAAAACAAATAAAAGCATACCAAAGTAGTGAGACATACAACTTCTGTATTAGTAGTTGGGTCAACCTCAGTATCAAGGTGCACCACAATGTCTGTTGTTTGTTTTTGTTATTTTTACTGTCCTGTGGAATAACAGCAACAAAACAAACATCCAACTTTGCAGCGCCTCTCGATGTTGACATTATGACTACTGACCTAAAGTAGCGTAAGGCTTTGAGTCTAAGCTGTACAAAAAACAGTACTTGCTTTTACTGACCACACAATCAAGCATGCTTTTTATTCGCCTGTTTTCCTGTTCCACCTTAAATGTTGTGACAGTTAGACATTCTGGTGCCTGAGGCTCCATTTAAGGTGGAAAACTAGAAATCTGGCGAATAAGCTGAATAACCCTTGTGTGGTTGGTAGGAGCTCTTTTCTTTTACAGTGAACAGTCTGTCTGTGGGTGCTGTGACTGAGCACTGGTAATAGATTTAAAACAATAACAACAAGAAACTTGCACAGGAAGCTGCCTTAAAGCAATTTTCTCCCTTTTGATGCTCGATAAAAGCTCCTTGTGGTTTCCTGGTTAAACTGATTTAGAGAAACTGTAAATTGCATAAACCTTAGGCATTTTGAGAACCTATGATGGAGCTTCCTGTGTGGAAAACCATTACTGGCCATCCATCAGAAGTTCACACCATAGCAATGCAGCGACATGACATAATTTACAAACAACCTATTCAGTTTTCTAATAAGTGTTGCCAGATGTTCTCCCCTATTGGCAACAAACTGTCACTCTCTGATCGAGCCGATGTCACTTTTCTCACCAGCCATAAATCAACACTCAAGGAACCTTCACTGGGCACTTCAAATCAGACAAGAAGACAGACGGCTTTCTAAAGGCCGATTAGTTCCTCTTATTTAATCTTTGCTGACATTTGGAATAAAATGGACTGATTGTCCTCTGCTATCTTACACACCCATCTCACATCTCACCCGACAATGACCTACGAGCTCTGCGGCGCTTAAAATAAAACAGTCTGGGTCGATAATGAGGCGTGCGTGCTGTACAGGGTTCACACATACTTTCTTTAAAGACAGGCTTTAAATACGGGCTAGACTAGACTGGGCATGCATGTTTAGGGTATTCAGAGAAACGAGAAGGTGTGGGTTGCAGAGTAGAAGATGTTTTATGTGTTATTTGCTGGCAATTTCTGAAGCTTTGTTGAAGTTGCATTCTGATGCAATGACATGTTGGGTCTTTTAACAAGCTGCTTCACAAAAGCATAAAAGGTGGAAGTCCTGCTGCTGGTTTTTGTACTGTGTTGAGCATCAGCATTCACGTTTTGACCATGCTAAATTTCCCCATGGCGGCCTAAGAAGCTCGGACCGGACCAATCCATTTTCAGTGTTACAAACCACTGATTAGCTAAGGCCAGATAAAGAGTCTCTTTCAAAAGCCTAGCTTACCCATAAGCCCCTGCTCTGCGGGTGCTGCGCTTTTTTCTGGGCCTTTTTATGTGAAGGGAAGTCATATGACACAGTCATTTTGTGATTTTAAGGTTGATCCTTGCGCAGTAGAGGGTCATAACTGGTAAAAAGTGAGCAACCTGTATGACACAAAGACATTATGCTGTTAAGTAGACAAATTCTTGCTTGTGGTTTCGGAATCATCTGGCCTTTTTTGGACTGTTTCAAGTGTTTCTACTGGGGCGTGCTGGTATGTTCAACACCACTAAAAAGCTGTTCCTGGAACAATATATACAAACCAGGAACCTTCTAAGTACCTTTACATTTCAAGTATTTTTGCTTCAATTAAATAATGATGCAAGTAGAAGTATAGTGTGTAGTGTACAGGTATGGTGTAGTGGGTAAGACCTCTATGCTGTAGGCTGGGGTTCAATCCCCTGCTTGGACAAGCCCCCTACACCAAGTCTTTGGACTCTATTAACACTACCTTCGTCTAGACACTCTGGATAAGAGCATCTGCCAAATGCTGTAAGTAAACCAGTAGCCTAACAAAAGTTAGCTTTTGTAGTGAATTACTCTTTTTTGTATTTTGAGCTTCTTTTGGTCTTAAATAAAATATTATAGCTCAAACTGAGAGAATCTACAAATAAGAAAATAAGATTTCTCCCTTATAGAACTGAACTAATACCTGTGTGTACTCGTTTATGGAATATGACAACATAGATTGGCCTATTTGTGCCCTTGAAAATGTTTATCTCCTTTTATGTAAATAATGTATAATTGTTGTTACAGACTAGCTAAAGTTAACCTGATAATTACGTCATATTACTTTTTCTGTCACCAATAAAATGAACGTCCCACCTGTTAACTGATTATAATATATCGTTTTTAACTGTTTTGCTGCCAGTCTCTGCACAGGCACATTATACATCATCCAGTAAGAAATAGAATAAAATTGAATAAAAATAAAATAATTCTCATTTGAAAAAACCCAGAGAAGTACAGATCTATTCAAATATTACTTTAATACATGTAAATGAGTAGATGTAACCTGTTACCACTTCTGCACTGTGAAAGTACTGTAGCATTTGACAGTTAATATTCATTTAATTTTCAAAATAAAAGGTTAAAGGCATTTTGACAAACCACACTTTTATCACTCTTGTTGTATGTTGTATGTTTATGGAAGATGTAATGTAAAACGGCAAACATTTACTTTTATTTTTAGGGTAAAATACTGTACATCAGAATAAATAGTTGAAATAATTACGCTGTTAGATTACAGTAAAGGGCAGTGTATCTAAGCAATTACTGAGAAAACATACTTTTACTGTAACAGACAGGTTTTGTCTGGCACCCTGATGGACGTTTTTGCATCGTGTTTACAATCACTGAGAGTCCCTGTCTGACCATTGGCATGCCTGTCCTGACCCCACAATTAGATCTGACCGTGCAGAGGGCCACAGGATGGGAAAAAAAGAGAAGGACATGGTCACATTCCTCTAAGGTGTGCCTGTGAACGGCTTGCCTTGTTGGCCCTGACACAGGCACAGCTTAATTGATTTAGAGCAAAAATCGCATTAGAGTCCTAATTGCATCTCTTCTGAAATGACCGGCTGGACTGGGTTCCTGTTCATCTCTCATCAAGCACATAACCCCCTCAGTAACTTAAGAAATTGTTTATATAACACTGGGTACATGTAATACCCGGTCCGTTATTTCTGCTCTGAGCTTTGGCCCCTGATTTGTTCGAAAAGGAACTTGACATATCCTGTCTGTCTTTAAAACCATGTCAAAATGGAAGTGACACGGAGCGTTACGATGAATAAACTGTCCACGGCTGAGAATGAAATGCAAGAGGACATTTTGCATTCATTCCTTTAGGGCACTCTCGTCATTAATAATGGACTGTCACAATTCACTACTTTGTACCAAGACTTGAATGCATGCCGAAGAGTAGGAGCGCTTGGACTGAACTGAACTGAAGGCTTTTCTTCAGTCTTAACATTGTGTAGATATCAAATGATACATATTTTGGACATTTAAAAAAAAAAGTTGTATACATATTACATACAGTACTGTATTTCTCTTGGTAAACCCAAAACCAGCTATAGGCTCAGAGGGAACAGATTGGCGCTCCCATAATACAGTAAAAACGGGTGTAATATTTAATTTATATATGAATCATTAAAGTGCAGCTGCTATTATGCATTCCTTTTCTACTCGGATAAAACAGGCCTCAGATGTGTGAGCTGGACTTTGAAGTCTTGTCTCAGAAGCAGACCAACTTTTACAGGAAGTAGTTCATGTTTTATTCATGCTCTATGTGGGACTAACAAAGGTGAGCATTCGGACTGGGACCTGAGAGAGTGAGAGGGAAAACGGCTAAGCAGAACTTTCAGTGGGGGTAAACACACTGAAACACACACATACACATACACACATACACACACACACACACACACACACACACAGGCATAGGTACATATTACGTATCATTACTGTAAGACCAAAATTTAATGAATTGATGAGAGAAGCAACAAACCTGCTCTTTCAATGGACCCTGATTAAAGAGAGCTCTATTGGTCCATTCATCATGAAACATTCACAAAGCTGGCACTGATCCAACCACATAAGCATTAGTCCTATAGATTGGCAGCTGGTGGTTAATGGTCTCCTCAAAGCATGTTGAGCTGTTGTCCACTAATGTTATGTTGAAATGTAAATGTCTCAGAGGAAGAACACGCTAGCCCTTGCCCTAGCTAGGTTGCATGATGTGATGGTGGGAAACCACCACAGAGGACCACTACAGAGCAGGTTGCTATAGTGGTGGTGGATCATTCTCAGCAGTGCAGTGAGACTGATGTAGTGTGCGTTGTGTTGATACATGTAAATCAGACACAGGAAACACTTACTGTCCACTGTAGAAGATACTTCTACCTTGAGACTTCAACTTGCAGATATGAAGTCAGAGACAGATCTGTTGCTGCATTGTTTGTTTGGTGATCCTTTAGTCTTTCATCATTAGTCACAGGACGCTGCACACAGGATGCTGTTGCCAGAATATCTGTGGTTGGTGGACAATTCTCAGTCCTGTGGGGGTAATTGAAAAACAGGGTAAAAATTGGGCTAACAAAGTATGCCAAGTACAGTTAGACTGTAGTCTGTATTTGTAGTGCTCATACAAAGTATTTCTATATTTTTAGTGGGACTAATGAATGTAGATACAATGTGGTTTTAATGTTATGGCTGATTGGTGTACATACATTCACACATGCATGCTGCACTCACACATATACACTTGCATTTAAACACACACACACACTCACACAGTATAGTGCAATACAAGTTCAAAGTCTTTCTAGTGTTACCAGGAACCTTCCTCAGCATTTCTCTCAGTTCAGGAAACAAGGCAGCTGAGGGAATATGGCCGATAACAAAGGCCCAGCCAAATGCAGAGTGTGGACTCTCACGATTAACACTTCTGAAGCATCTGAATGGTTCTGACAAAGTGCGCACTTCAGCTGCCATTTGATGTGTAATCACTGTAATGTGATTCATCACTCTGTAGTGTGTGTAATGCAATTACTGCTTTACATGGCTGCCATTATCATCCAGGCCTCGTCAGCCTCGGGCTGATAAAATTCAGTTTAACTCACTGATTAAAACACACTGTAGCACATCTGTATCATGTTTTGGGGGACATGATGACATGTCAGAAATGTCTTGTTAAACAAGCTGGATTTCTTACTATTTTGCAGTGGATTGGGAAAACAGTTTTATAGAGTGTTGAAGTTATGGTTTGGCCAAAAACACACATTCCAACATTAGTTGATTATCCAAGATTTGGTTGGTGTTTGCTTTTTCTGTTTTGCACTTGAGCTAATGTAAAGTATGTATAATTCATGAGGCTATGCAATGAAAGCGTATCAGAGCATTAGTTTGTATTGTGCAAGCTGCATAATTGGATCATCACACTCTTGCAACGCATGGTGTCGAGCTGTTGAGTAATGCAACATTTGAGGTACTTTTATCTATTAGAAGTCATAGAACTCAAAACACCGGTAACATTTTGACTCAAACTTTTCTTCACAACAGTAGGGGAAACTGGGGAGGGCTGGAACATACTTTTTTAAAGCCTTTATAACAACTTTATAACTTGTTTGTGCTGTACATTTCAGACTTTGATATAAGATGTCTGTTACAAACAACAATTTGAGCAAGTTGAGTCAAAGATGAAGAGTCGAACTCTTACAACCTGCCACGCTACGTACAGAAGAATTAGTTGTACATAATGTACAGTTGAAAGTGACACTTTTTGTTTGTTTGATTTTTCATACATTTAAAGCAGGACACAAACCCTGATTCCTGTTATTCTATAGCAAGACATTTTAAACAATAACACAGTTGTGTGGACAGTTAGTATACAGGAGGAGGAAGCTGCAGAGATGGACGAATTCATAGACAGCTGCGAGTTCCTGCCATGCCTTCAACATGTGGTGACAGTATGAGAGAAGACTGATTGAGGGAGGGGGAGAACTCTGAGAACTTGAGCTGGAAGTCTGGCCGGTTCCTACCTGGAGCGAGAAGACCTGACCTCACTTGTAACTGTGGTAGGACTGACTGAGGAAGACTGGTGGGGAATTTGAAGTGTTGAGGAATGTTAGGTAAGAATGTGAAAACATAAGGTGCTAGACTGAAAGGAGAAAGGGTTTGCAAACTTAAGTTACTGCATAACTCCATTGTCTTTTCCAAGTTTCCTTCAATGGAGTGGCAAGAAATGTGCCTCTATATTAACCCTCTATATTTAAACTAAAACTTTGGCCAAACTATCACTTTAATGAATGAGTTGACTCACACGTCCTTGTGGTATGCATGCACTTTTTGGCCTCGGGTGTTTTCCTGAGTATGCACACGTGTGTGTGTGTGTGTGTGTGTGTGTGTGTGTGTGTGACCTGGAGCATATATTTTTGGCAGTATATTTACGTGCAGCTGGCCTGTGTGCATGAATGTGTTTCGGTGCAAATGCAGGGAGATAACCTGTGAGTGAAATTTGCTGAGCAAGAATTTGTGGACTAGCAGAAAGGAAAGAACCAGGAACACACAAAAACTGCTTCATCTCCCCCTCCTCATTCCTGCACAAAAATTGTGCCTCCGTCAGGCCTTTGGCTAATGGCTGGTGTTGGACTGAAGCCCCACAGAGGAAGCCGTGGTGCTGAGCATGCTGATGTGTCATGTCTTCCTCTCTGGGCCTGGTTTTCAACACACACAGCTCAGGAAAAGAGCACACACACACACACACACACACACACACACACACACACACACACACACACACACACACACACACACACACACACACACACACACACACACACACACTCATCCTTCTTCTTTTCCATGCCTGAGAGCACACACTGGACTGACTCATAGCAGCTCCTTCTTCATTGAGGTTTCAGCACAAAGGAAGCTTGGTTTGTGTGTTTTCAGGACAGTTTGTGTTGTTGCGTTCGCTTCTTCTGCTGGAGCCATGAGCCGCTGCTGTGTGGTCAAAGTCATCTCCCTCACTGAGGTCCAGCTACTGCCGGTAGGTGGCTGCAGGTACAGAGAGAAAGAGAGGGAGAAAGAGAGTCATAGAGAAATAGATTTTGAAATTGAAATTTGACTTCCATTGTAAGGTTCAGGTGTAGAAATGTGTATTGAGGGGGTATTTTTGCTACTCAGCAATGTAGAGAAGCCTTTGCCACTTTTTCCTTTCGGTTACCAATATTGATTTAATACTTCTTCCTATATTGGCCTATTTTTAATTGCTTCACTAAAGATGGCCATCAGACCCAAACTACACTACACAAGAAATTCACAGCTAATAGCACCAGGATAGATTTGTTGCAGGACTGAATCATATTTATTTTCTTCCTTTCTGATATACCATCCAGCATTTTCTGCTGATAACATCCTGCTACTGGATCAGTGCCTCTAATGAAATGTTAATGTAATGCTAATTGATACTGATAGGTGGCCAAACACTACAGAAAAAAAACTGAAGGTGCAAATATCTGTGCACAACATCTAGCATTTAACATAATGCTAACTGATACTGATGCTGCTAAATGCTGCAGAGGAACGCTAATATTTACAGACAACATTAAGCAAGTAATGCAATGCTAATGGATAATTATGAAAATATTTAGCATGTGTAATTTAATTTATTTCATATTCAGCATACAGTAATATTAACTGATGGTGCTGATAATATTTAGCCAAACTACCAAATGATGCTGACAAAAACACATGGTTATTCATATTTTTCATATTCTTATTTCATGCTCTCATTAAAAGTGTAGCTTATTTGCCGAATGGTGCAATAAAAAAAATCAATTTAACATATACTGTGATGCTAACTGATCATGCTGATACCAAATAGTTACATATTAAAGAAGATTTTTTTAGACAAAATGCATATAATTAAATTAAAAAAGAGAATTTTAATATGTAGCAAAATGACTAAATGCTGCAATAAAGTAAATGTTAATATTCACTACTTACCATATACTTATCATATTTATAATATATATCAGAATAAAAAGAACATTTACATGGCATGTAGCATATACTGTGATGCTAACTGATAATGCTGTGATGCTAACAAACTACATGCTACAGGAAAAGGCTAATATTTAGAGGTACCTTTTAATATATAAGGCAATCTTAAATGATAACACTGTTATTATGAAGCAAAATGACTAAATTATTTGGAAAACCAAGCAAAAATTTTACTTTTAGCGGCTAACATATAACACTGTTAACAAGTTGGAGAAAATCACAGATGCACGCATGTGTTTGTGTCAGATGCAGTACTTGTGCTGCGTGTGAAGTAATATGAAGAAACACTGTAATGAGCAAACAGAAACATCAGCAAATGCATGTCTACAGTACATGGTATTCTGCACAGTCATCTCAAAACAGGACGAAGCTTCCCAAAGGAAGAAGAATAGCCGTAATGGTCACAGTGGATTTCAGAATTTTTTTGGGTTATTCCTGCTTTTACTTTCTCTTCCCTTTAGAAAGCTTTGTGGTTCAACGATTGTGTGTATAGCTGTCAAGATAGCACACTTCTAAGCCCTGTTCAGGGTGAGCGGTTGTAGAGGGTAGAACGTGCAGAATTAACTGCACTCATAAGAAAAAACAGAACCAGTCTGATATAACACTCAGTCTAAAAGGAGGTTGTTGGGAATGTTTTGTGGGTGTGAAAGGTTTGTCCATAATTTCTACAGTTAAGGCTAATCATCCACCCCAGTGTTTCATAACTTGACCTTTTCTGAAGTGAAACAAGAACTTGGCTAATACTGAAAGAGAATTGAGCAACATCTGCTCATCCACAGCAAAGATTATTACCTTCCAGTTCACACTTACAGCAGGTCTGGAAGCCCGATGAATGGATCTAATGTTTCTAGAGCATACGAATCAATAAGGTAACTCTCATTCTTAAGATTTGATCTTTATCATAGTTAAAGGTTCACTCATGTGCCCAGCTTTTCATTCATTTTGATGCATTTCAGCTTTGAGACGGGAGAGATGCTCCTATTAGAAGTGCTGCTGCACATCAGGCAGGAGATTATATTAGACCTTAACTTGCAAGGCATTTCACTTTTAGTACATTGATGCCATGAAGCTTAACTATGTGAGGAAATGTTACATGTTATATCTTAAATCAATCAGGGAACAGCCTGGAGGAGAGGCTCTACTTTTATACTGTTTAAGCATGTGTGAGTGTACGCTCTGTCATATCAGATTATCTGTGTGTACAGCCAGTGCAGCATTCCTCATCTGAGTGAGTTAAACAGCCAAAATGAAGTTATGAGGCTACAGCTGCGCTTCTAATAGATGGTAAATCCACTGTGTTCTCTCAAAGCTAGTTAGAAATTAGAAAAGCAAACACAACAGAAATAGAATTGCTGCTCTGACTCTAAATACTGACTTCTGCTGACTTCACTGATGTGAAATCTGATTGCAGTGCTCTGAAAAGTCTTCAGTTTTTGTGGCTTAGTTGATTGAAGTAGTAGCGAGCAATTTTTCCATGAACTAGCAGAAACAATAAGGAGTTCTTTATCCACAGTAGGAAGTGCTAAGGAGACTTCTAAAAATGTTCACATTATTCAGTAGCTAAAAGTTCTGTAAATCACCCTTTCAGAAAAAAACTCTTTGGCCTGTTGTTGTTTTCAATACGCCTGTGTGCCTTCACACATAGGCGTGCCATTGTCCAGCCTACATTAGCGACTGAAGAACCATTACAGCTTGAATCAAATTACGGCCTCTAATTGGCTAATAAGCATGTCTCCTGCATTTACAGTAGAGAGAGTAAAGAGTAAGCCAAGGACATGCTGGCTCTGGCAGCCTGCACGCCCCATATAAGCCTGTATTCTGGAGACACAGGAAACACTGTGACTTGTATAACCTTCGTAACCTTTGCCTGAGAGATGAGAAAACACTCTCTTTGACTTATCGTAAATCCTGCCAGCTGTGGAGGCTGTGTTGTGGTTGTGTTGTGGTGTTGTGGTCTCTTCTGCTGAGGTTATCACAGGCAATGGCTGCTATGCGAACCTCCAAAAACAAAGACTAACTTCATTTATTTAGGGGTCTTTTCTTAATATTGGAAAAAAATGTGATGTGTCATGCCCAGAAAATGAGATCCCATAATCCTGTCAGTTTTAATTGCAATAATATGGAGCAAAAATGTAATTTATGAGAAAATCAGTAACATTCATTTCCGAATGTCAAGTCATAACAGGCATATTAGGGCTTGGCAGACAATATATATTTAGCAAAATGGCCATAAAAGTTTATTTTCCCACCAAATTAGTTAATCTGTGTAAATATAGATGTAAATGAGATCTGTGATGAAAATAACGGTGCATGATCTTGCCAGTTTCACTTGAACAAATAATAATTTGGACATGAAACGGTATATAAGATCAAATCTTTAACATTTTATGTTACATTAGGTGATTAAAAAAGACCAAACTTCACAGATAATTAAGCTATTTTTAGCCACATAGTAGTAAAAGTCTTTTTTTGGATCCTTCCAAAAATACTTTGGAAGCAATTGAGCAACATCATAGTTGGCCCTTTGTGAACTTTGACAAAGCAGGGCAATTTCAGTTGCCCCAATAGTGAATAGGTCCATCCTAAATATAGTTTTATGATATGTTGTGAACTAAAAAAAGGATGGAAGAGCACATTTCTTGACAGTTAGTTTTTGAGAGCAGCCCAGAGGACAATGGCCCTCAGAGGGCTCTGTCTGAAACGGTCCCTTGGGTCATTCAGAAACCACACACAACAAGTGACATTTGTCTGAAGCAGAAGTGGCAGAGGGTGGGATGGGGGTTGTAGGGTTGGTTTGTGACTGGCCACTTTGCACAAACAGAATGGGGCGGTCCTTTCAAAATTGGTGATATAGGCAACTCACAGGCATCCTATGGTGATCAAACCCAGCCAGATCAGTATTCTGATGGTCCACCCTTTGAGGTGATTCCCACAGTGGGCAATAAAAGGACAAGCCTGGCCTCTTTGCTAATTAGGTCATTTACTGCAGCCAGTCAGTTTATAAGGACAGCAGTGGACAGGAGGGGGCCACTACGTATCTGCTCACGAGATAACCTCAGCCTGGGATCCTACTAGAGTTCCTCCTCAGAGCTGCAGAAGACACGCAGGTTCTGAGAATGCCTCACTTAACTGACTGTAGCTACTACAAGATGCGAGACGGAGCCCGAGTTTCCAGTGTAAGGACTTTACTCTGCTTTACTCTGCTTTAGCTGTTTAGGGGTGATGTTTAAGCTTGAGCACTATTTTGTGGGTTACTGTTTCTGTTACGATTACTGTTTTATAGGTTACTATTGATATTTAAGGTCTCTTGTGGGGAGATGGTTCATCTGTTAACAGCTAACCAAACTGATTGGTAGCGCTAGACATTAAACTTTACTAATTTTTGAGGAATTTGGCTGAACGTTAATGCTTCTTGTGTAGTAGCTTCATTTTACTGGTTTCATGGCTAGAATCTCGGTGTTCATGTTATGGATTGTTGAAAAAAGTAGATAATAATAGAGTTTTACCTTTATTTTTGTAATGTTTACCAGTTGTGAGTGTTCAACATAATTGTTCATTAAAAGGAGTTACTTGCTAAATGTTACTTGCTTAGTCAGGGTCTTACCTCATGTGCTTGAGAGGAGAAAAATATTGACATGACTGTCTCAATCCTCAGGTTCAGAACCACCTGGAGAACTCCAAGTACCACATCCACCAAGCCCAGGCCCAGCAGGTCAAGCAGTACCTGACCCTGGGCAGCAAGCTTGCTAGCCAGGCTCACCCGCACCCGGGCCAGGCCCTGGGCCCCATGCCCGTCATGCGCAACGGACACATGCCGCCTGTCAGTGACAGCAGCACGCCCGGCAGCCCTGTCACCCTGCTGACTCTTGCTAACAGCCACGACAGTGAGGTGAGTACCATCATAAAAACCTGTATATCCTCCATCTCCGCTCAATCAATAAACATGTAACACTGATCAGGAGGAGAGAAACGAAAGGGCTGTCTTGTTTGATAAGAGGTGTTTCCCCACCACCACACTACGGCCTTCTTGTGTGGAAATGATGAAATGCCTGTTATCGGCTCATAAGAACCCAGTCTGCCCCTCCCTCTGCACTGCTTTACTATGTTGAAGTTAATGACTATTAGCCTTTTGAAGTTAATGCTAAAAAAACAAGACATGTTGGTACTTTCAGCAAATGCTGACAAAAGAACAAGGGGTACACTGTAATCACTGTTTTCTTTTAGTTTCCAATGGATGAAGTTATTGATGATCTAATTAACCTTGAATCCAGTGGCTTGGATTGTATGGAACCCAGCATCATAATGCAAAACAACGTGAGTATTGATCATGTTAATTTGCCACGCTGCTTGTGAAAACTGCTTCTTTTCACTGGCAACATGAGCATTGAGCCATTGAATAGACATAATACAAACAGCACTCCAATTACTCAAGCACAGATTTGTAGAGGTTTTGTACTTGCAGATTAATCTCTTAAGAACATCAGGGGAAGAACAATAGATCTGAGGTGCAAACAGAAGGTGTCTCTCCTTTGGTGTGCTGGGAAAAAAGCCCTTGCCTTTGTGTGAGGTCAGATTAAGTCTAACTCTGAGTCAAAGTTCATAGTGGCTGTGGGGAAAAGACTCAACTTAGCTGCGTAACTATACAGATTAGTCTCCTAATACAATCACAGGCACTGTGTGGAACGCAGAAAATGAGCGTTAATGAGTGCAGGCCTTGCATATACCTCTTTACTCTCTGTGGGGGCCAATTCCCTTCATTTCAAAGGCTGTTTGCCTTCACAGAACATAAGGGAGAAAGACAGTGAACAGACAGAAACTGTGGAGAGAGATGCCTATGCAGATGGTTCAGATGGTATTCAGCCAAGGAGAGATACAATGTAGCTAAAGCATAAAAAATGCACAGATAGACGTCTAGGGATACAAGTGCCCCCTGTGCTTCTTTGGCTGGCCAGAATATTCTGCAGCATTTTGCTGATGCTTGGACCTGAACAAAGAAGTGCTTGAGTAGTGATTATAGCGACACCTGAACTCACTCGAGAGGCATGCATGACTGAAAGAGAAACTGTCATGTCATATTTTAACACCAATTAAGAAAGAGAGAGAGAGAGAGAGATACAGGGAACTCAACAATGAAGGAGGGATGCTGTGAGAGCTGATATACAGACATACTGTATACTCTTGTAAAAGTAGCCTAAAGGCAGTGATACCATAGAGTAATAATTTCTGGATCCTAACGAACATTCGCATGGATGGTTGTACCATTGTTCCACTGTAAGATGTGTGAAGAGTCACTTTCAACTTTAAAGGAAAGGTCGATTGGTTGTTTCTATGACCATACATTCAAGGCAAGAACAATTTAGGAGCCTTTAATTATGAAAGTGTACAGAAGTGATGGTGTGACAACTGAGGAGGACAGTGGCGGAGGAGAAAGAGTGAGTGTATGTCAAAATGAGAAAGCTAGGGCAGGGAAGAAACAAAGAGAGGGAGAGAGAGAGGGAGAGAGAGAGAGAGGCAGTGAGGCATTGGATTGGGCTAATGCTTAGACTCCCAATGGGCTTGTTCAGAAATGATACCATGCTTAAACGGATCAATTCGTTCTAATTAGTCATACAGCGCGATGCATCACGCCGTTTCACCGTGTCAACATATCCGCGAACACGGATGGGAATGGATTGAAGTGATTACGACGGCAGCAGTCGAGGGACTGTAACAATCTTTCATTTTGATAAGCGCTCGCTTCCCAAGCTGAGATAATGGGGTACACGGAGCACAGGCACAGCAAAGCCAGCATTCAAACACTGCAGTATCTGCTCTCGCTCTCTCAGTCTTTCTCTCTCGCTCACTCTTTAGCTTTTTTAATCCTTTACCATACTAGTTTGCTTAACAGGTTTTCGTACAGGACATGGCCAGATATCGGCCTTCGCTGAAACATGAGCGGTAGATTACATTTTCTTCATGCAAATGGGTACATAATTTCCACATGAATTAAATACATCAACACAAAACATTACAGAGAAATTCAGCTGTTAATTTAGTCATTGAGACTGATGTGAAATGGTGCATTTTAAAGAAACTTATTGACTCTTACCTGTCTTATGATAGTGTTTATGTCTACAGCACAAATATAGCCATTTAAAATACCATCCAAAATGAGCTATGATGCTACACATGTCGCCTGCATTCCTACACGTATTGTTGATAATATTTATAACAGTAAATCTGGATCTATTTATAGTAGTAAATCTGAAAGTTGTTGAAATCTATAAATCAGAGTAATTCTGCCTTTTGAGTAAGTTTTCTAGAATTCAGCTTTAAGATGTTGAGAGAATGTTAATTATTTAATTTGGGAGATTTTAAAAAAAAAATGGTGGAATTCCCCTTTAATGTATTTTAATAGAACATCATTTGCCCACAATGTAAAGGGCAGCTAGCATTTTCAAATGATAAGATTTAAGATTTTAAGTGTACACATTTGAATGGAGTAAATTCAGCGCATTATGAAGAAAATCCTGCAGACAGAATTGAACTGTAGCTTAATTCTCTACATATTAGGGAAAGTCTGTAACATTGTCTTTTAGTAGACAGATTTTTTGTTTGTTTGTTTGTGTGTAACACATAAAAACATGATAAAACAGTCATTTACAATACACATGGAAATCTTTAGCAAACAATAATAGCAAACAACAAAATTACAAATAATAAATAAAACAGTTACACAGTTTGCTGTTTATATTGGGTAACATTTTCAAAATGAATAGACCAACAGATTTTGACCCAAAATGAAATGAAACATTTTGGAGATATCTAGAACCCTTCTCACGCTCTCCCCTCCACCTCTCGCTCTTTCCCATAGGTGTCCCTGAACAGTGGCATGCTGGAGGTATACAGCGGTGACCAAGGTATGTCTCCCCCTCATGGTGGACTGACACCCCCCTCATGCCCCACAAAGCTCTCTGTTAAAAGGGCTGCCTATCTGCCCAGCTGCCAGGCTTCTGATAGGCCCCGTAGCATGAAGAGCAGATCATAAGTAAGGTGCAGAGTGTTACCCTGAACACTCTCTCTACCAAATTGTGATACTATGAGGCTTTTCAGAAACCAGACCTTGAGCTATTAGCAAAACCTTTTTAACAGAGGAACCCCTCAGTGAAGCTTTGTTTCAAAACATCATTAAAAAATTGCAATGAATTGACTAGATTTGAGTCATCATTTCCATATTGATAAAATACATCAACACACTTTTTTTTTTTGCCAAAAGCAAATGAAAGATAAAATTGTGTTGACGAGATACATTATTTATTGTTTAAAGGATGCAAAAGTTAAGTAAAATGAATCCATAACTGCTTTTGGTGTACAATTTATGGTTTAGACTTCTAATTGCACCAGTCATTTTGAAATTAGTTTACTGTACAAGTAGGCACATACTCCCATCTCCTGTGACTGCTGCTATGTTTGCATGTGAGTACATGACTGGTGCCTGAAACAAAACCGGGCTGAATGTGAAAGGAAAACATAGCAATATGGTTTATGTCAATGGCTGCCTGCTTATTTTGGGGACTCAAAGTCCACATTGTTTGTCCTGCTGTTTTATTGCACGTATTTCGCATTATCGACGCTTCAGTTCGCTGAATGTGCTGGTATGTATGCATGGCGTGCTGCACATGGCACAATAGCCTCTTTGAGAGACCCCCCCCCTTATGAATGTCATGCATCAAGTAAAGCTAATTGATTTAGGAAATATTAAGGATGCCTCAAGAACTCTTCACTCTGACGAGAAAATAAGTCAATTACCATCTTTTTCACATAAGCGTGCTGCAGGACAATGAGTGGTTGCACATGCCTAAATGTCCCTATTGAATCAGCAGAAATGAATTGAGAAATCCAATCACACATCCCAATTACATAATTCCAAAGAATGCGAGTGAGATTCTGGACGATGCCGCACTTTGCTTCTACCCTCATTCGGTACATCAGCAAATTTGTAAGGCTGAGTTAATTGTCGGTTAGGGTGTCTTAAAAGAGGGCACACAGCATTTCTCTGAGCCAAAGAACTGGTCTTTATGGGCCCAGAAGAATGAAGACAGTTCATTCCCAGCCATGAGAAAACGCATATTGCTGGGTGGGGTAACAAAGCATGTTGTGCTGGAGGCTTAATTTAGGGGGAGGTATGAGGGGGGCATTGTTTTGGGTGTCAGTGATTAGTTACCTTACACTGAACCCAACGTTATGTCTATGAGGTGTGATTTGCCAGCTGCCATCAAAGCCATTATTTTTTTAACCTTAAATTAAAAATGTTTGGTCTAACTTTGGTCTTATTTAGTCTAAGTTCACTGCGTATCACCACAGGCACATTACTATGCACATTGACTTGAACCATTTGTGAACAGCGTCTGGATGCATTCTCTAAAACTCTCTCCTCTCTCCTTTCCTGCAGAACATGACACCAGAGTCTTAGCAAAAGAGAGACAGAAGAAAGACAACCACAATCTGAGTAAGCTGCTTCTTCTCCACAGGCCCTGAATATGCTAATATATAAGATATTTTTTGTTGGTTTGTTTGTATGTGTGTTACATTGGAATTCTCTTTTCTTCAGTTGAAAGAAGGCGACGATACAATATCAACTACAGAATCAAGGAGCTTGGAACGCTCATACCAAAGTCCAACGATCCGTGAGTAGCATTTCTTTCAATTCGATAGGCCTTAATAAATTCACACAATTGTGGTTTTAGCGCAAATGTAATCAATCAACCAAGACACGTGTTTGCTTCTTAGACTTTGTGTGAAATCCATGAGGCTATAAAGCCTACCATCACATAGATGTTTTGAACAATGTTAAAATGTAAAGTAGGCTCACACAGACTTCCTTCTTTGGTTTCCATGCGATATAGTTTTATCTATAAAAACTTAGTCAAAATTAAACCGTTCTAGTGCTGCTACTTCATTTCTGTATGCAATATATTATTTTAATACATGACAGTATAGTTTTTATCATCAGAAACATGTATGTCTGAGTTAACTTGTCAATTAAAAAAAATTAATTTGATTTGTCATAGTTTTACATTTAGCCATGCAAGTTGCATATATGATGTTAAAAGGTGAGCAATGAACCTCCATTACTTGGCTACATTAGCCTCGTACCTTCAGTGCAAAGCCAACAGAGCAAATTTCAGACACCAAATCTTGGTTGATCAACTACATTCAGTTTCAAGACAAAAATCTGCTTAACGTTCACTTTAAAAATGAAATCTACTGCTGTAATTTGTTGGCCTGAAAAGTCTATAGCTGCTGCAAAATAGCATAAAAATGACACGACTATAAAAAATGAATGACAGGAGTACAGAATGACCTCACTTTCCAAGTTACACCCAAAGACTCCACTTTGTCTGCTCAACCCATGTGAAGTGGTATCAGTAGCTCGGTGCAAAGCTCCATTGGAATGATGAAAATGGGGTTAAAGGCAAAGTACAGACCAGTTGAATCAAAGTTTAAGCACAATTGGACCCACAGATGGAATACGGTCCAGAGAGGGAATCCAGTGGCCCAGCTCAATTGAACTTTTGATAGAATTTAAATGGAAGGTTACCGTTGTCACCGTGCCATTAACACAAGATAAAGGAGATTATTAGCTCCGATCAGACCAACGTCTTACTCCAAAGAAAGAGACAATTTTACCACACTTCCTCCCTTTTAAAAAAGTAATGGAATTGGGAATGGGCGCACTTTACTTCAGCTTCCAAAGTTCATTTTTTCCCCCCTTACCTCTTCCGACACCTATTTTTACTCAAGGATTAATTTTACCATACAAGGGCCACAGAATGGACTTTCTGCAGACACACTTAACTATTCTATTAAAATTCCCATTCAAAGGCAATGTAATGTCCGAGAATGAATAATTGGCCATGTAAATCACCATTTCTTATTCCTATAAAAAAGGGGGCTCTTTGTGAGGGTATTTTTCCTGTGCGTGTGAAGGTTCTGCTGACGCGAGGCTTGCGTGAAAAAGGTTATCTTTTCCCTTCTCTGGCAGTGATATGCGCTGGAACAAAGGGACCATCCTCAAGGCCTCAGTGGAGTACATTAAGTGGCTACAGAAAGAGCAGCAGCATGCCCGTGAGCTGGAGAGCCGACAGAAGAAGCTGGAGCAGGCCAACAGGAGACTTCTGCTCAGGATTCAGGTACAGATAGAGAGAGAGAAAGAGAGAGAGAGAGAGAGAGCAAGAAAAGGGGAAAGAGGCAGACTAGGAGAAATTAATATTTATATATATATATATCATTATAGTTTGGGATACTGGCCAACAATAACACTACAGAAGTACTAGGATAATTGTAGATGACTAGTAGTCAATAGTACAGCTTAGAGCCATTTAGGCAGAACGTGGTCATGACTGACGGTAGGTTGACTCATTATTGAGTGTAATGGCCGTGAATAGGAACAACTTCACATTAGGGGAAATGCCAAAGAGTAAAAGTGTGTAGTGGATATAGAAAAGGCAGACAGAGAAGCAGTCAGACAGAACCCTGTCTCATGTCCTGGCCCTCACCCAACTCTGCCCACAACACTTCTGTCCTCTCCTGCAGTCTGACAATAGACTAGCCTGCCTTACTGATGTTTTTAACCGCTGTTAAACCCCCTCCTGCTTTGAAGCTGAGCGAGCTGAGGTAATTACCTGATTAATAAACAGCGAAGCTACAGCTCTGTCAGGAGAGGAATGGGCCTGGAATTAGATTATGAGGCCTAATAATACAGAAGAGTCCCCCCTCATCTGAAATTATGCATTACATTCCCGCAGTATTGACACACTCGCAGAGCGGGTGGCAGAGACATTACAGGAGTCCTCACACACAGAGACATCGCAATTAGCCACCAAAGTAATTACCCACAGTCTCCCCATCCAGCAGCTACTGATCCTCCACTGTGTTTCTGCGCACAACCAGTACTGTCAGGTGATCTGCTGTGTAGCACAGACAGAATTTTTACAAAGGCTGAATGATTCAGAGCTTGATTACAGAAGCTGGTGCATAATTTACAGTAGTAGACAACTATTAGTAGTTATTATTTTGTCAAGCCTGGCGAAGTTTCTGTATTGCTTGGCTAATAGTAGTTAATTACTTTATAAAACTATTAAGGTTATACTAAAAACTATTGATTACTTAATAATGAGTAATTCCTCAAATGATTGGCCAATAAATATTATAAGCAGTCTATTAGTAGTAATATTCATCAATAAATAATTATTCCCTTCCCTTCTCAAGTCTGGGTAATGTTTTGCATTAGTTGGCTAAAGATTAGTACATTAAAGTATTAGTTAAACTATTACCCATTAGTTAATGACTATGAATAGCTAACTGTTAGCAGTTATTAATCAGCAATACATAATTATTAGTTATTAACCCACTCATTTGTCAAGTCTTGGTTTGTTTCTATAGCAGTTAACTTTTTTTTATAGATAATTAGTTAAAAACTATTTATTTTGTTTCTTAGAAACCAATAGGTGCAGAAAAGTAAACTATAACACCTAACTATTAGCAGCTATTATTAACTATCTCTCTAAATAGCCAAATTTGTCATTAATTAGTCAGTTAGTATTATTCAATTTGAATAAATATAAACAAATATTATGCAGTCAATTACTATTATCAGTCATTAATTAAATATTAATAGTAAATAAAAAGGTTCTTGTCAACTATAACCTGATATTAAAACCTTGTAGCTGCATTATTGTCTTGTTGAATTGTTTTATATGAAAACATCTGGATATTGTGTAAAAATTACCTAATTACAATTTTTTAAATTAAAATATATATATATATCTTAGTACACTATGCATGAATTGTGTTGTGCTTAAGTGAGATTTACATCTAACACGCGTGTGTTCAACAGGAGCTGGAGATCCAGGCTCGTGCTCATGGTCTGCCAAGCACTCTGGGGGCTGTGGAGCTCTCCTCTCACCTCCTTAAACAGCAGCAGCAGCAACAGCAGCAGCAGCAGCAACAGCAGGTCCCTCAGGCTGTCCCGGGACCACAGGCTCCTCAGGCCTCTCAGCCTGCCTTGTACCCTCAGGAGGAGCTCAACGGTCCCGAGTACCTCCAGAGGAACTCCCTTCCGGCCATGATCTCAGCAGGAGGAGGTGGAGGAGTCAGTGAACAAGCCGACGTCTCCACCACGTTCTCGGACCCGCTCTCGCACTTCACGGACTTCTTCAGCGCCACTCTGAAAGAGGAGCACCGGCTGGACGAGATCCTGATGGAAGAGGCGATCTCGCCTTTTGGCGCCGACCCTCTGCTCTCCGCCACCTCCCCCACCGCCTCCAAAGGGAGCAGCCGCAGGAGCAGCTTTAGCACAGACGACGGCAACGACCTATAACCGGCTGACCTCTGCCAGACAGAGGTTGAGTACTGCGATCTGGCCCCTACAGGGCGCCCTCTAGAGGACGAAAAAAGAAGCACAGGCTCTTACACACTTCTGTGTGTGTGTGTAACTGAACTCCCACTTTGTGCATTGGACTACAGGGTGCTCCACTCCAGCACCGGAGATCTACTAGCTTGGGGACCTTAGTTCCAACAGACTTTAGCTCCAACTTGTTTCAAATGACCCTTGAGGTGTTTAAACTGGGAAAGAAAGCATTGAAATTGATTCAAATATGGCCGTTCCACACAAGTAATATAACAGCTGCTATTAGAAATTTCTGAATTTAGTTTTTTACCATACAAAAACGCTTGCTTCTATGTGTTCTATGCACACATGTCTATTTGATCCCTGGTGATGCCACAACATCTGTGGCCAGGAGTCCAATACAGCACAATATGCCTCCCTGGATGTAGGATGTCACTTCCCCCTATTGCCAACATGGTCATCCATTAGCTAATGTAACAGTATAGGTGGCTAGCGTTCTCCTCCAAGCATCTAATCACATTGCATTAGTGTGAAACAAGTACATTCACTCCATCACTTTGCAAATGTTAATGCACCTGCTTAGAGGCTGATGGAAAAATCTGACAGCTACTAAGTGAAATGTAAAAGCTACCCTTAGATGGTACAGCCTGTTTATGTTTGGTAAAGTATAAAACTTCAAAATAACGTAAGTAATAACCTTAGGCTTAATTATAATTACAGCTGTTGCAGGTGTGTTAGCTAAGGGTTGGAAGTAAACTCTGTAAGACGTTAGATGTCCAAGCCCGGCGTTGACCATTCCTGAACTACAGAGACAAGGAGAGCTACTTCTTCATGTCTTGCACCAATGTTGAGTCAGACACATCAAAAAGAAAAAGGGAGATTGACTGAAGTGCTGATACTTATCTACTGTCCAGCCTACCGTGTCTGATGGATGGCATTTACTGTATATCCTTGGCCACACTCATAACACTGGTCACTCGTGTTCACTGGAGTTTGAAAAACTTTATATATAATGGCATTGTTCTTTTGGACCAGTAAAAGAAAAAAGAAGAAAAGGAGAAGAAGATAGGAGTTTTTTTCTTATTCCCTTGTGCCTTATTCAATAAACTTGGTTAGCTTTATAACCACATAAAAGAGGAAGCAATGCAAATGTAATTACTAGCCAAAAAACCCTAACATGCCTTTTATGCTTTTTTTTGGTTCATGAAGTATTTTTAAAAGAAGATATCCATGTATGTATTTATATGTCTTAATCCATGTATTGTTACAAACAAATCTGTAGACAATCTAACATGTCCTGTTTTTTTATAACGTCGGGGGTGGGGGAAATACAATAAACCCCTTTTTGATAATTTAAGCCTGATTTCTCTCATTCCTCACTCTCACATTGACCGTCTCAGAAAAAGCAGCATTCCATCTACAAACTACAGCCGATCTATAAATAAAATAAATAAACTCAAACCAGTTGATTTCACTTATAATTACATCACAACATCCAGACAGCATGTTTAATAATGCAGTTTGACCGCAAAGTCTTTCACCCATGTGCATAATGTAGAAAAACCTTTCACTGTTTGTCATTAACAGTGCCTCACATTTAACTTTTAATTAGTTTATCGCTTAATTTTAGACTTTAGGCCTTCAAAACGGAACCTGGGTCTCATTAGAGGTACAAGAACGTCTGTAGGAGAACCACAAGGAAGTGAATTTATAAATATATATATATACAAATTATGTAGAAAACTAAATTACTTGTGTTACATTTTTTAACATTCGTTCTAGAGAAGCAACTGTAGAGTAAAAATGGTTCACACTGGTGGGGTAGGAACCAAATGTGTTTGATGCCTCAAAGAGCTACTCTATGAAAAGTTATTACAAAAAACAATTATGAATAAACTGCTTGGTATTTTAGTTTTGTGCTCAAATTGATTTCTTAAAATTCCTTTATGCCAGAGTACATCACCATTTTATTATCATCAACTTTACATACAACATTACTCACATGTGGGTTCATTGGACATTAATAACAAAGACTTTATTTGTATTGCTGAAGACATTATGACCCCTGGTTCCTATCCCTATGACTGTAAAGAAATCAGGGCCTGTAAAAGTGTCTGTAAGGAAACCTTTCACATCAAACCACACTGAAAGACTTTAGCTCTCTGATTAAATTATCGATTAAATGTGATTGAATTGCCTTTAAACATCGTCAGCATCACAAATATGCTTCAATCTCAAGAGAGATCAACAAAATGGAGCAGAACCTTGAATATTAGTCTTTTGTTTTGCTTGTCATAAGTTGTAAAACTTTCTGTTGTTTATTTCCAGGTTTGAATAAAAGAAGTAGTCCAGCATTTTGAGTGTGCTTTCAGACTTTTGAGTCCCATAGTTTGTACCAGAGGATACTTTATATTAGCTATAGTACTAATTACACAGTGTCCTATAAAATTAAAGGTACAACCCATATGACTGTCTATGATATATTTTTTTCTGGACAGTTGGTGATGCTTCTAAACGTGTAGTATACACACTGTGTTCACTCACTCACACACTCACTCACTCACACACACACTCATACAGGGCTGATTGTGTTTTAGAGCTCCTCTACAGGACTGATGAGGTCTTGGCCTGTCTGAAGAGACGGCCAGCTGAGAGGTTTTGGCTTTGAGCGACATTCTGATTGACCACTGATGAGGACGACCCCCGCCGCAGGCCACTAATGACACAGAAAATACCTGTAATTACACGCAAGCCCAACAGACAGCCACTGAAACACAGCTGTGTGTTAGTGTTAGCGGTTTGATGAGCAGTTGGCCCAAGCTCCCACCCCTCCTCTCCTTCCCCCACCCAAAAGCACATGCCTTCTGCTCAATATTAAACATAAACCATCATAAATACTTATCAACAGAATGTACGCCGTTCCCTCACTGCTGCTGGGACTCTCTTTTTAGCCAAGTTTACTGAAAGTTTTATTTTGGACTTGTTTTAGCGCTGTACGATAGGGAGTCTTTTGAAGAAACATTTCATTAGCTCAAGCTTTTTTTTTTTAGGCAAATTCAAAAATGAAATAATGCATTAATAATACAACAAACAGGCAGAGAGAAAAACATGTCAGTGCATTTCAGTGGATAGGCTGTGTTCCTCATCAAAGCCTGGCTAAATTAATGTTTTAGAATGTTATTAGCTTATATGTTTCTCCATAATGAAATCGAAAGCTCGGCGTGCGTCTCCTCTATAGTCGGAAAATAAAATTGAACCACCATATCGTTATCAAATGCAGATACTCCGACTACAAAGTGCCGAGTGATGTTTACGGGTAATTGGCCGACGCAATTACAGAAAGTAAATATGGATTTTCATTAAAAGGAGAAAAAAACACACGGAGGCTTCGGAATGCCTTATGAAATTCGTTTTCATGAGTGCAATTCAACTTTTCCTATTTCTCAACCACTTCCAGAAGTCTTTTACATCTGCAAATACGGGGCTTTGATATATTCCAGCCCAAATGCCCTGCATAAGAAAACATTCAGTGTTTAGAACAACAGCACAGAAGAGCGCTCCTCTCTTATGTTGACTTTTTCGTTGCAATCAAAAGAGCAAACATGGCAACAAATATGAACAACTTTGTATTTATTTATCATCTCAGATGTGGTTTGGGCAGCTTTTGTCAGTGGACTTTAGCAAATTTTGCGTTATGAAACATCTGCTGCAAATTGTCCACTACCACCAGCGCCTGATATGGATGAGAACCGATGAGGAAAATTCAGTAACATTTTTTCTTTTATGGTTTAAGGTATTAAACTCCAAAGTACTAGATCATTATTTTTGGTTACTTGATGGTAAGTTTTAAGGCTGATTAAAGGCCAACCGGTAAGGTCTGTGGTACACAGTGCTGTGTTATTATGTAGGGCAAAATGTACTGGATATGTAATGTAGCTGCATGCCTTAAAAATAGTACACAAATAAACACAATGCTGACTTACATAGTATGTTCCTAAATATTAACAAACTGACTAAAAGAAAGCAACAATATTCACACCATTTGCTTTAGAAAAAAATATAAAAAAATATTATCTAATGTAACATATTATACTGATGTCATATAACCACCTGGCTTCTGATTTAAAAAATGTCAGATAATAGTGAAAATTAGTATAAGCATGTTCATACTATCCATCCTGCTACTCTAAATAGGTCCTTATGTCCTTTGTCAGCTAAAACCTATCAATCATTTTGGTGCAATTCAGTTGGACCGTCTTAATATTTTTCATTTTACCTAAAAAAATTATACCACACTTATACTCAGTTAATATCCTGGACCTGTTTGTCATTTTAGTTTAATTTAGGTAAAATGGCTTTGGACCTACTGTCATGTTACACCAAATAAATGTCTAGTGTTTTGGAGTTTGTGCCTCATAGTCACCTGGTAGGACTTAAAAGAAAGATTTTTATGAAATTCCCCAACAAGCAGTCCCAAACTATAAATCTGTCTGTATGTGAAATAACTACAAAACCCCATATCTTCAAATATGGTCATTTTGTTCTTAGCTGTAATGCATTTTAATAATAAAGTCATTCTGCAGCATTTCTATTGGTCCATTTACCATGAAATGTTAACACAGACACTCCAAATGCTGTCAAACTAGCAAAAACAAAACCAACACAAATTGTTTTTAAATTAAAAGTAAAATATTTTTCTTGCTCTTGTAAAGTAATTGTATATAAATGCATATAAAATGAAAGTAAAAATAATAATCACAAGAAGCCTACAGCTATGGCCTCTTCTACCGATGAGAAATTTTGCACAGGCCAAAGCAGAATACTATTTTTGGAGGCTGTCCACAAAAGAGAGCTGAACAGTATTTGGGAAACAGAAGTTCATTACTGAAATTCTCATATGGTCAAAGGTGGACATGCCTGGTTAAAGATCATGTCAGAAAATGTTTTGGACATCATAAAGTAAGATCATTTATGAAATACACCACAAGCAGACACAACATACCAGACACAGACATACTGTGGCATTTTGAGAGACAGTCACATCCTATACTCTGCTGAGAACTCACTTCCATTACTGTGGAAAGTAAAACATAAAATGAAAAATGTGCCTTAACATTTGCATGGGGTGCCAAATTTTATAAATTTTTTTTGCAATATATTAAATTCAGCAAATATACTGCATATTAAAATGTGCAGAACTGCATCATCTGCAGAGGATGTGTTAACCTGTTTTTACTGTGAAAATAAACACTATGTGTAATTTGACCAGACATGCCCAAACTTTTTTATTATATAAAGTATATAATTGTGTTAAATAATTAAGATGTGTTACACACGTTCTGCACACTTTATGAAGAAGAGACTAATAGAAAAGATTCAAAATGATGCTGTTTATACCACCATACAATTAGGTTTGTGCATAAATTAAATTTTAACCCTTAAATGATTAGTAGAAACAAGGTTTTATGCCAGTGACAGCATCATTAACCTTTTATAACCTTAGCTAATAAAGCAGTGTTCTTCACTGTTACTGTAATGTGTTGTGTTGACTTTTACATCTACTTTGTCTCTGTTTGCTTCTCTACTTCACCAGTAGATGGAGATAACACACTGCGTCTACACTGTACCCTGACTCCCTCATTTCCATAAACCCCTCACTTCTGCTCATAACAGCCCACTACAGCCAATACACACCCCTCAAACTCAACTTCAGCAGCAGTAGCTCCTCATTAACACTCCTCACAGCCACGTTACTCCTAAAAACAAAAAACGGAGAGAAATGAAGGCTCAGCAAAATGAACAGTTAGACATCTAGGCATTGTCTGCATGTTAAAGCTTTTATTCCATTCTGTGGAGTTAAAAGTCAAGGCATATGATATGGCATGAGTATATAGAAAACTCCCAGCATCCACAGCACACACTCACAGTGTATGTGTATATGGAGATCAGCTGCATATAATAGTGAGCTGGCAGAACAACAAGTTACTCAAAAACTACTTACTACTTACAGTTAGTCCCTCAGTTTACTATGAAAGCTCATTTAGACCAGACATAAATCAGAATAATTACTTATTTTCATCAAATATTGACATAGTTTTTTGAAATAAGTATTTATTTTCTCAAAATATTGATGAATATTTTGAAATCCTTACATATTTTTAAATATTGAACATTAAATATTAAAGTATATCAGAATACAAATTTTCTGAAAATACTTTAATATCTCAAAACAATATGTTTTGATTAACTTTGGAATAATAAGTTGTTCTTTTGACACATATTTTGAGAAAATAAGATTTTGATATAATTGAGCCAAAAACAGAGAAGCATTTTTTTTGGTCCCCTTCTTGGTGGGAATGGACTTCCACAATTTTCACGTATGGACACATATGGACATTGTATATCTGTCTTTAAAGCGTACTTTATAACTACTACTGTATGTCATTTCAATACATCTCAACTCAAATCAACCCTCCACACCAAAAATGACTTAAAATGCACTTGTAACTAGTCAAATGTCCCCATAGTGTCAAAATGTCCTATTGTCCACTAGGTCCCGACTAAAAGCTAAATACAAACAGACATGGTACATGAGCACCCCTACAAATGAATCATCACAGCTTAATCTTAAAAATAATCCAATATGCTAAAATCAGTATTTGTTATATTACTGTGCATTAAAGTGTGAAGAAGTGTTTTCTCTGCAGAAGAGGTGTAACTTATTTTCTTGCTTAGAAAACCAGCACATCATATACACTTCTGATCCAAAAATAAATAAATGGGACAAGCCAAATCATCAAGCTTTTAATTGCCTTAATAACAAATCAATAAACATAAAATGACTGAGTATGGAAAGCACTTCCCTTTCATTTCTTTAAATGTTAGAACTGGACTCTGACTGACCAGCCAAAAAATACATTGTCTGGGACTGTATTTAACCAGTAACACCCAAACATTTGCATTCAATTACACACATACAATTACTGCCTTAAGTAGTTGGTTAGTGTGTAATGAGGGAGCCTGACCTCTCTGCACTCTTAAAAATAGAGGTTCCAGAAAGGGTTCTTATGAGCAATGAAACTTTTTAAGAACCATTGAAAGGCTGAGTTCCTTAAGGAACCGAAAGTGGTTCTATAATGGCATCTTGGGTGGGTCTTGTCCAAAGAATCAGGCGCCAGCTTCATTTGTAAGAGCCATGGTGGTGACCTCAGATGAGCCCTGTTACCTGGGCACACTCTGTGACCCTCTGTGCCACACCCCGCCAAGCCATCCCAGCAGCCTCTGGGGCTCCGAGTCTACGCTGTGTTTATGGGGGCCGAACCCCAGCCACACTTCACCCACGCCCACGTCAGCGGCCAAGGAACGGCGTATTAACAACGGAATACAAAGAGATGAAAACCTTCCAGCTGGGCTCAGCTCTATAAAAGCCCCCTATGCGATTTCCAGACAGTTCGATTGAACAGAACCAGATGCCAAAAACATAACTTCAAACAAATTGACTTCCAATTATTGGAGTACACACTTCCAGATGTGCTACAGATGGGGAGATGGGAGGAGGGGGGCCAAAGGTGTCCCGGGCCACAATAAAGCAGGGGTATAGCGGAGCGTGCTTTAAATTACCCTGAGCAGGGCGCAGAGCGGGACAGGATGTGAGAGGACGAATGTGGCTGAGGAGAGAAGAGTGTGTCATTAGGACAAAGTGAATCCACAGCGTTCCACACACACACTCACACACAGAGAGGTGGGGTGTGGGGGGTGGCCGTGTGGGGGGAAGCAGTACGCTGTCATCTAGCCGGGAGGTTTCTTTAATGCTAATTCAGAAGTGATCTCCAGCAAAACCTTCATCCTGAAAATGAAATCACAGGCAGAGGACACTCGCCGCTCCGGTTCAGCCGTGCATATGCATGAGTGCATATTAATTTATAGCTATACATATATTTGGAAGGCTTGTAATGAATGGACATAGGTTTAGCGGCGTTCACATTTTATACATCTAACCGGCGTAAAATCAGAAGCACTTTCTGCTCCACCAGTACTCGTCATTCCTTGTACTCTACAGACACAAGCATTTTCAACACAGAGCGAAGTGTAACATTTTAAAAGAGTGAACTATTTAAGTAAGCAAGTGAAAATAGTGCATCTGAACGTATTTCAAACAGGACGGCGATGTCAAGTCCTCTTCGTTCTATGTTGCACCATGTTGTTCCTGGAGGAACAATATTTCACTCCACTGTGTACTTGTATGTAGATGGAATGACAATAAAAGCCTCTTCACTTGACTTGTCTTGCAGCCTCCTACAATATGACTTGTCTCAAAATATTTTAAAATCTTAACCCAGTTAATCAGGCAAGCTGTATGGTCACAAGCAAAAGTTTGGGCTCCCTGGTCAAATGATATGTTTGGTAGATTTTATAAAAGAAGTTACATCACATACAGAGAAAACACTTTTCACTCATATTTTCTGTTTACTTGCTAGATGTATAATATCAGAAAAAATATATTAAAATAAATTGTGCACATGATGGCACAATTTGTGTTTCCTCCAATAAATTAAACTAAAAAATAGAAACTGTGGAAAACTGTGCAATACCTAAGTGAGTTCCCTACAAAGATGAGTTAACATTTCTAATGAGAAAATCAATAAAACATGTGCTTTGACCAGGGGGGGTCAAACTCTTAAGCTCTGTTTGCTCTGGACTATATTAATAAAAGAGATAAATCATTTAAGTAATGCCCATTCTTCCTTAACCAGTAATATATATATACATTTACTAATATGTAAACGTATTATTATTAAAATTGAACATACATCTATTTTTTTTATCATATTTAACTCTCCAAACTACTGTGGTGGTGCTACATTCACATTAAAAGCTGGTCTTTGAACAAAGGGAATTTCTAAAACTGCCCTTTTAAAACAAATATAGATGCAAAAAAAAGAGATCTTTGGATTGAAGCCATAAGAGAACCACTTTTAGTTAAACCTGTCAATGAATAGTCCCTTATAGAACCATATTCAGTAAATGAGATGTACAGGTTCCATATAACAACAATACCAATTCAAATGGAAGGTTTTTTTGGAGGCCCACACATCAATGCTGTGACGAGCGTTAGAATCTTTGTAAGCATTCAACTAAACTAAACTAAAGATTTGCTGCTCTATGCTGTTCTTTTGTCTTATATCTATAATATCTATAGTGTGAGTGCCGTGTGCAAATGGCTGGGTGCTTATCTCGTTAAAAGCAGTAAGCGGGGGCCTGTGGGAGCCTTTGGAGCAGAATCGCTCCTCTGGGTCCCCCGGCCGTTTAACTGCACCGTTTCACTGTTTCGCTGTTTGATCCCCCAGCCCTGCCTATCTGCACCTCTGTATTCAAATGGAGAGCAGGGCTGAGGCCTCTGTCTCTGTTTAATTCAGGCCCCTGCGCGGGACTATGCTAATCCGCCGGTCCGGCCGCCACTCTCTTGCTGTAACCTCTGCTAATCTGAGTGACCTTGGCAGAACGGCGGACGGGACCTGTGATTGATTTGTAATTCAAAATGGGAGCGACAGGTCTGGAGCAACGGGCCGCTATGACGGAGCTCAGCGCTGAGGGGAAATCAGGCAAATAAAATAAGCCGGAATGAAAGTTTAATCCAAGTGTGCGCGCACGAGTGTGTGTGTGTGCATGAGAGTGCGATGGCCAGAAGTCTACGGCCCTTCGCTGCTCTTTACACCTATGTGTGTGTGCAAGTGTGTTTGTTTTTGTACATTTTCAGGACAAAAACAGCCAGACTGAACTAGGGCCAACAAAGCAAAAGTAAATTTTTACACATATTGCACATGACTTATATATATATAAATAATTTGTGAAATTAACATTTACAGCAATTTTAGAGCATGTCTTTATATTTCTTAAATTTAACAATATATAAAAAATTTAAAGTGAGTGTTTATATCGTCGCTGTCCAAAAAAAACCCCCCACACACCTCCACTTTTGTTGATTTCTATTTTTCAAAGTAATTTGAAGACGATTGCTGCTCTTTAAATCTTTAAATCTTAAATCCTGTCAAAGGTTCATGATGAATGGACCAATAAAAATGCTACAAAACCACTTGAAATAAAACATGTTTACAAACCTGTTTACATTTACATTAAACTACATTGAAAAATACAAACACTTTTAGGCCTCTCCTGTAAAGCTTTGGACAGTGACGAGATATATATATATATATATATATATATATATATATATATATATATATGTGTGTGTGTGTGTGTGTGTGTGTGAAACACTGACCTAATTGACCTTACTATATCTAAGTAAGACCGTGCTGATAAATATAGCTCCATGTCCTGACAATATATAAAAACAAGTTTGCATATGTACATAGTCCAGGCCATCAGGTTTGGTCGGCTCATTACCACACAGAGATAACTGGCGCTGCGTGGGCCGGCCCGTTTGACCACGGCTCTGTGCATTATTCATCCGACTGCGGGCCGCCACCAGGCCCTTTAGAGGTGGACTCATTTATTATTAATGGGTAATTGTTTATTAAATGCACAGCCTTGACCCTATTACGCCTATTACAGCCTGCACAGCACAGCCTGGCCGTTTTTACCATATTCCACAGATCCTAGCGCAGCTTTAGAGCCACGCGGGGCAAAGGCAAGGTGGCCAGGGGGGCCACGGCAGAACGGAGGAAGATGCTGATGGAGAGAATGATGAGCAGAGAAAAAGACAGAGCTAACAGGTGCAGATATACGCAGAGGGATTCATGAGGTCAAAAGAGAGGCGGCGATACAATATTTATGATGGTAGAGGACTTAAAGACATGAATAAATATTATTAACATTAAACGTAGATACAGAGTTAGAAACGTTAGAGCACTAAAGGTCTGAGACATATGGTAGGTGATACTGAGAATATAGCTGGGAGTCAGTTATTAAAATAAAACCGACTGGTGCCTAAGAAAGCAGTCCACCTCTCGGACCGTGTTAGTCTACAGGCTTCACTCAGCTCCATATTCCTTAGAGACTTGATTATAAGAGGGCCAAACTCTTGAAATTCCAATTACAGGAATTCTTCAGTGCCAGTATGGCAAGTGGGCAATTGTAACATCATTAGTGAAGGAGTGGAGGCTTGAACATGACAGTTGGAGCAGTTCTAGGTATGTGTGTGACTGACTGAATCTGATAAAAGGTCATTTCTTCTCAACAGTGCGGAAGGGAAGCGCTGGACACTAGAGGTCAGTGTTGGAGCAGAATTAGGCTTGATCTCGCTCCATGGCTTAACACAAAGTTCTCTGTAAAATACACAGCACAACATGATCTAGACGCGTACACACATCCTACTGCAACTAGTCACAACCCTTACAGAAGCCAAGTCTATATTTCTTGAATGTATGTTTAATTACATTGTTATTACAATTGAAACGCTGCACATTCCAACAAATGTGAGAGCAAAAATATCCAAAGAGCATAAACAAGTAGACAAAAAAAAGGAGTGAAAAAATGAATATTTCTCCAGTTATCACAGATCTGATGATAGCAGACATATTTTCTCCAATTTATAACAATGGCTGTTGTGCGAAATATCTGCCAAAGAGTTTAATCACATGTCACAAAGTGAGAAAAGCTGCACAATTAATAAATATTGTGGAAAACATAAAAGAATGAATATGGAGCTACATATGGATCAGTGCAGATGGCTGAAGACTAGTGTTGTTTCGGGTTTGACATAGAAGGAGGTAAACTTATTGTTTTAGGGATCCTTTTACATAATGTGACATTTTCAGTTATTTAACACGCATTTAACAATTGCATGTACTGCCTCGCCTCTCTTTCCACATTTGAGGTGGGGAAGAAATAAAAGGCAGGAATCTTGTCGGAGGCACAAAGAGCAGTGGAATATTTCATTACCTTTGTGGTGCCGAGGGTGATTAATCTGAAGTGTGAGTTGGAGGGCTCGAGAGTGGGCGTGGAAACTAATGACACTTTTCTGAAGAGGCTTTTCCGCTCACAAACACGGCCCAGATTTGGTCTCGTTAAAGAACAATTAATTAGCCCTGTAATTATGAGGATGATAGTCCAAATTAAAATCGTCCCAGATTAATTAAATCACGGGGAAACAAATGTAAGAAAATATTACCTTTTCATGGAGACAAATAAAATTAGAAAATGTTTCCACACTTGATCAGATTATGCGCACGCAACAGATTACAATGAATGAAATACTGTAGGTGTGAGAGAGTATGGATAGCATCGACAAAGCATAATATTAATGATCATAATAATCATAATAATAATAATAAGGTGAAGAAGAGCAATTTTGATGAGGATGGCCATGACATCAATGTACATTCATTCACTTTTAGGGAACATATATTACATATTCCCCTCACTAATACCCTCTCATTTATTATAACCCATAAAGTGCTTCACAGCCACTTAATAACACCATAACGAACGGTCTGTGTAAGTTATGTGCACTGTACATGGCAGGCTGCTTTGCATATAACAGCACATGTGCAAAGCTCTTTTATCAAACAGGCTCTTGTATCTAATAGCTTGTTATGGATTAGCCCAGTTGGCAACAGCAAAGCTGAAGATGTACTGTAGATCCCTCAGAAATCGGGGACAAATAATAGCTTGTTATGGCTGGGGAGGCAGGAGGGGGGTTGGATACACGCTAATGTGAGCGCTGCTTTGTTACTTGCCATGCATCCTAATAAACCTGAGAATAAAACAGCACTTTTCTCCCCCCCGCCCCCCGTACTCCCCACATGATGGAATTTTTCATGTTCGGTTGGAGCTGTCATATTTAAAACTGTGAGCGCTAATGTGTGTAATCTGCTTTGCAACACATCAATTATGATGGATATTCCTCCAGCGCCCGTGTTTTTATTGCATCCCTCATGGTAATCACTCTTCACTTGTTAGGGAGCCAGTTTAGTAAATAACGTTCTGCGCTGGAGGACACGGCTAAGCCAGAGTTAGTTGCTGCGCCGGCGAGGGGAGAGTGAGATAAAGAGGGTCTATTCATTTGCATGTACTTATTACAAATACCATGGATAAGATATAATAACTAGCCATCTCCATCTGTGATCTGGAGTTGTGTCCTTTCACAGAACTTTCACACACCTCAGTTGAGCTGCTAACTTCAAATACAGTAGAATAGCTTCTCAACCAAAGCCGCCACACAATACTATACAATACAATACAGTACAGTACAGTACCACATGCTGGATTTAATACATACACACTTCTCTGGCTGAAGCAGCCTCACTAAATATTTCAGCTTAACTTGTGTACCACTGTCATACTGTAAGCATGACTGCCTGCTTATTGTTTCCTCTTACTATGTGGAACAGAGAGAATCAGAGAAAGAGAGAATGAGAGAGAGAGAAGATAAAAAATGTCAAGAAAAAGAGGAAAAAGAAGTGAGATATAAACAGAGCTATTAAAGAAACAATGAATGAGAAAGAGATCAAATGAGAGAGCAAAAAGCGAAAGAGAAAAAAGCTATATTGAAAGTGAAAGAAGACATATAGATATAGATAAAAGAACAAGAGGTAGACAGGTAAGAGAGAGAAAGACTGAAAAGAGAGGGACAGAGAGAAAGATAGAAGGGTAATGAGGCAAGACAGAAAGATAAGAAGAATGAGTGAGAAAGAGAAAAAGATTTAAAGACAGTGAGAGAAGACAGAGAGAGATAGAAAGAGAGAGACAGAGTGAAGAGCAAGAGGGCGATGGTTTACGAAGAGAGAGAAAAAGAGACGGAAATCAAGACTGAGAGGAATAAACAAAGGCGCAGAGAAAAAAAGAATGATATAAAAACAGAGGGAAAGAAAGAGAGAAGGAGGAAAGAGAAAGATAAAGAAGAAAGAGGAGACAAAAAGAAAGAAGGGAGAAATATAGAAATAGAGCTAGAAAAAGAGTGAGAGAGAGAAAGACAGAGAGAGAGAGAGAGAGGGAGAGAGAGATTGATTTGTAGTGTCAGTTCTAATCCTTGCTCTCTCTACAGTAGAGGAGTGATAACAGTGGGCTTAAGACCAGACCCCTCTCACTCACCACACAACAAAGCCCCGTTTGTTCAGCAAGTACACCTGAGACAGGACACACACACGCAAGCCTCACATAGTTTGTGAGGGTCTTTGCACTGCTGTGTTCCCCCCAGTTGTGTGTGGGTAAGATGGGGTTCAGCCAGCTGGGAGTTCAGGATCATGAAGAACAAAGCAGGATAACACGAACGATCATGAACATGAAGATCAGCCTAGCACAAGCAGATCTGACCAGCAGTGTGTTCACGTGCCCTATCCCATCAAAAGTTTGGGGACATCTGTGATTCCAAAGTGTTTTAACACGAAGGCGTGTACTTCATTTGTGTGTTTGTTTAGATGTGAACATTACATAATCCAGAAAATGTCTCTACAGTAACCTTAACAATAAGGTTAAGAACATCCTTCTCTTAGAAAATCATCAAAAGAAAAAGACTCTGTTGAACAGCTGACAGTATTTGTGACAGAGCGTCCTTGGGAATCATTTCAGTCCCCATTCATTTGATCCTCTTGTGTGTCAGCGTTCAAATCTTTCAGTTGTTTAAACCACCTTTGAGTATTAAGACTGTCAAATCATTATTTTGGCAAAACCTGTCTGTCAAAATGAACTCAAAGTATTATCAAACGGCTTTTATATCAACAAAACCTCTGCAGGTACTTTTCCCTGACGTGACCAAAAAGTTACTGGGATAATATTTAAATTCCGAGGCAGTCAAGGTGTCCCCCAAAGTTTTGATGGGCAGTGTAAATGCAAAAGCAGACTTACAAATCACAGGACCCATCACGGATTCCAGGTAATAATAAAAAGTCTCAAAGACGAGACATGTGTTAGGAGACGTGGACACGGATACGTAGAAGTGAGTACGGGTAGTCTGAGCGAGTCATTATCCCGCTATGGCGACTCTGTAATCCTTCACTTCATTTTCCTCCACTGCAGCCACCTCTAAAAATAAAAAGCAAGACATTCTGACATGGGTCTGTTTAGTGGCTAAACGCGATAAGATATTCTTATCAATTCTGACAAGCCTCAGACCAGTAAAGCTATGACAAAACAGTCTGCAATCCAGGAAAGAGTGGCTGACCAGACACAAAAAAAAAAAAAACGAGTGTCAAGAATTCATTTAGCTGTGAAAGGCAGCAAGGCTCTGGCAGTTTGACTGAGAGTGAGCAGAACTATAGGAAAGAAGTGGAGTCTATATCTGTACAGTGTTATAAGACAGTGGAAACTGGAGGAGAAAAAAATAGTAGTATGTGGGTCTGAGAAAGGAATGAAAGAGAGAGAGAGAGAGAGAGAGAGGACAATGATTAGCCACACTGCATTATTTCTTATTTGCATAAATGTCTTAAATTTGTAACAAAACATGTATCTCTGACATGGCAAGTTTACAGGAGAGGCCAAACACGTTCTTCACTTTCAATGTAAGTCAATGGAACCAGACATTTTTCGAAGCTATTCTGCAGCATTTCTATTGGTTAGGATACAAAAGGCAGCTGCTGCATTTAAATGATGTAGAAACATAATCATCATTTACAAAAATAGAGGTACATGTTTTTGTTTGGGCAGCAACATTATGTTATATATTGTTGTTATCCATTTTTGTTGATTTTCATTAGTCTGTATCATTTGAACAGAGCAGCGGCTCTTTAGTTATGTGATGAATGGATCAGCAGAAACGTTACAAAATCACCCAGAATAAACCCCTTTATATAAACGTACATTGAAAATAAAGAAAGTAGTCATATATAAAAGTAGTAGATATATATTGTCGCTGTCCAATGAAATACATGTATCTCTAAAATTGCAACTTCACAGGAGAGACCAAAAACCTACTTTACTTTCAATATAAGTTAATGGAACCAGATTTCTTTCTAAGCTGTTTTGGAGCACTTCTATTGGTTCATTCATCATGAAATAGTCACACAGTGTAAACGTCCATTGGCGTGTTCAAATGATGTCGAAAACTTAAAATGAAAAAAAAAATAAAAAATGAAAAAAACATATATATATATATATATATATATATATATATATATATATATATATATATATATATATATATATATATATATATATTAAGAATATTAACAATATTAATTTTTTTTAGCTATTTTCTACATTATTTAATAACATTAGCTGCTCTTTATATTGTATGAACATTTCACAACAAATGGGTCAATAGACATGCTCCAAAATTTCTCAAATTTAAAATCTGCACTGTTTTTTTCTTTACAGTTGCTGTTTCAGAGATGTGAGGTTTTGTTGCGGCAGCCATGAAATTAGATCCATGTTTTTATTTGTTGAGATCTTTCTGCAGTTCCACCATCTGCACCTCTCACAGCCATCCAGCTCGTCTCACAGAAACAGCCCCCACCACACACACATTTACTTACAGCTGCCCATCACCCAGACTCATTAGCCAACCAGCCACCTGTGGACGAAACAGAGAGGAGGGAGCGCTCTGCCACTCTGGACCTGTTTAGGTGAACCTGATGCAGGCCACGTCTGGCTTACAGTCTGTCCAGCTGTGGAGGAACGTGACACACCTGTGGATCGCTGGTGGAGGGACACAAGCTGCATTGTGCCTTGGTATAGCCCACCTTCAGAACCGGTTGCGCTTTAATCAGGCCTGAAATTTTTAACTAAACATGACAAGGACCTGTTTTATTTTTTACATGGGAGAATTTTATTATATGAAATCCAGATTTAGCTCCACTCATGCATTCCTGGTATGAATACATTATCCTGCTCGTTCTGCTGAGTAAAAACAGAAATAACTTTCAGGCCTATCAAGTCCACCTGTATCAGAATCCATGGGATTAAAATAAACAGAGGCCGCCATGTTGCATCAGCAAGTTTCCAGAGCAGACAAACTGTACACTTTGCATTTTTACATAAAAGCAGCAGCTTGAATTTGGTGGCGCTATAGCACTGGGTGGAAGGCGTAGAAAGAATAAGAATCCGTGATGAAATCTACAATTGGATGACATATTTACTGGTAGCTCTGTACCTAGAACACTACCATAGAACTAATAGTGTAAAACTTCTTATCAAAAATACTACCCGCTTTAAAATTATGAACCAGAAATCTTCTCATTCTAAGCACTTAAGCTTATTTTTCATGTTCCACCTTAAATGAGGCATCATTTACATTCTGTCACTGACATTCAGCTTCTTATTCATTTGCTTTTTGTTTGAATTTTCCTATTCCGCCTTAAATTGTGCAAGAGTAATTGCTGTAACACCTCAGGTGCTAGAATGTAACTGCTTCACCCTTTAAGGTGGAATGAGAACATTTAAACAAGAAGCTAGTTTATTGGAAAATGGAAAATGTTATCAGCATTAAAAGAAGAATTAAGGTGTTTTTAGAGCCTAAATCTGTTTATGAGGGGGGAGTAGTGATATTACGCTATAAGTCGTACTGGATTAATATTAAAACACAAAAATATTTAAACAACTGGATTATTACACTGTACTAATGATATAAGCACAGTAGAATAAGTTGCTAGTGTTGTGAGAAGTTTAAGAATCAAAATTTTGATGAATTGGGGATTGTACTTATTTACTTATTCACCAAAAAAGAATAAAAGAGACTGAAAACTTGCTGTCAAATACAGGAAAAACAAACAACACCAGAAAACCTGATGTCTATGTAGGTTCTCACAAAGGGTGGGGTAGGATAGTCAGCTAAACACTCAAGCATTAAACTTTTTACTAAAATTCAGTGGACTGAAGTAGCTCATGATGCAGTTTAAGATAGATAGATATCAATTCAACTGCAGAACCTGATGTGTTGACCAGTAAAGCTATGGTCCACCAACAGTGCATCGTCACCAAACAACTGTTACAACAACTGGTTAATTATTACGACCTACGCTGAAAGTAATTTTAGTCGATTCTTTGTGTGGAAGCAATAAAAACATGTGCAAATGTCTGGATTCCAGGAAATTCCTGTTTTCCTAGATAGCTTTAAAACCAGGGTGATCTACAAAGGTGGCAACAAATAACAGAAATTTGAATCTGACTCGTATTTAAGCATTTTTTTTTAAATAACTGAACCTAACACAACCCAGATGTATGTAGTTAGAAACTCCAGGCTACATGTGCTCCCTGGACTCATCAGGCCTTCAGACAGCATTAGGACCTTATCAACACAGACAGCAGATGAATGTAAACTCGTCACAGCAAAGAAAACATGTGAGGCCTTCATCAGTCCATGAGTACTATCTAGGGCAGATCTATCTTGCACCTCGGGCGAGTATAAACTCTGCAAAAACGTGTCTTTAAGACTCAGCAGCTGCTGTTTGGTGGGGTAAAAGCTTTTGGAACAAGAAGCCTGGCTTTGTTCGAGCCATCAAATATGTTATACTTATAAAATCAGGCCTTCCTCCTCCTCCTCCTTGCAATCCTCTTAACTAAATATAGTGTTTGGCCTTTAGACTCCAAACCCCATAATTCAGTCTGATCTCTTTTCCACAGACCACAGCAGACAGTTCTTGTTTTTTCTCTTTCTTTCTCTCATTCGCTATCTTGTATAATTGCAGTATTTAGAGTTAAAACCCTGTGCGTGGATCAGGTGGCTTCCCTCAGTAAACTGCTCGTGTGTTAACAGAGACGTTACGCTCCTGTCGGGCTCGCTCCCATCTTGTTTTGCCAGGTGGAGCTTCGCGACTTGATGTAAAGCAGCTGCTGGGAGCCGATACCAGTTTAGTCTGCAAAACCTGGCCAGTGCAAACAAATACGGCCGAGGCCTACAGCCGATCACGCTGCATCTGCCAACCATTAGCCACATATCGGAGTGAAAGAGAGAGGGAGAGAGAGAGAGAGAGAGAAAGAGAGAGAGAAAGAGAGAGAGAGAGAGAGAGAGAGAGAGAGAGAGAGAGAGAAAGAGAGAGAGAGAGAAGAGAGCACAAATAAGCCAGATTGTGCTTCACATTAAGTAAATAAACACATCCTGGGGCATCATCATTGCTCATTAGCGCTGGACGGCCTGGATCATCTCTCTGCTGGGTGCTGGGAGAAGACACACACCTGCACACATGTGCAGACCACACACTCTTTCATTCCTACTTTCTCTTGCTCTCCTTGTTAGTCTGTGTACTAGCCAGGCACAGAGCCACTGATGGAACACACAGCACACAGCTATGCCTTATAACTGTACTGTATATATATATATATATACAGTACTAATGTATTAATTGTGGGCAATTAATGCTACAATTATGAAGTGTTTACAAGTGTTCACACTTGCCATATGCTGTTGCCTTAGGCTACTACCTAGGATACGTAATTAATTGAAATGAAAGAACTTGCAACAGTAACGAAAATGCAGTAATTATGACGTCTCTGGCTTTTATTCAGAAGAAAATGTAATCACCATAAGGTGGACATATCTTTTATTTATTTTCTTTCATCTTGGATCCTTGTTGACTGCTAAACCGAGTCTAACAAGGCCTCTGTCACTGTACAGAACACAGTATTTTTCAAAATGTTAACACTAATTAATGGTTGCCAAAGTGTATATGTTTGGGAACACTAGATGTGCAGAACTAAAACATGTACAGTATGTTTGATATTATCAGGATAAGGAATGAATTTAGGGTTGTTTCTCAAACCGGATTACTTGCTGATACTTTAACTCTGCGTGATGAACCGATAACAAGCTAGACAGAGTGAGTGCCGCTGATTGCTATTATATATGTATATTGTTTATAAAGTTATAAAGCTTAAAGAAGTTTACCTTCCATTGTTTTTCTTGCTGGTGCTTTGTTGCTACACTTCAGGATATCTGTGGTTATAGACAAGAAGTCTTGTTTATTTCTATGACATATATAGCATTGTAGTCAATGCCATCAGGAATGGCCAAGACTAAGACAAGAACGAGACCAGATTACTTCAGAATATAAAAGTGGAAAAGTAGAAAGGGATGAGTAAATGGCAGTTGCAGTTCATTGTACATTCATTATCACTGGGGTAACTGGCTGGTGATCAGAATGTCACAGGTTAAAATTCCACGACTGACTAGGTATACCTAGTTTTTTCCCCTGGGCAAGGCACGTAAACTCCCACGGCATCAAATGGTGCTGCTTTGCTGGCAAAGCTATGCTGAAAATATAAAGTTATAAATCTGAATGCTATTTCTTGCCAGTTATTACATGGTAAAAATACTTGAAACCATTTATTTGGCCTAAAAAAGTAGTTTAAATGAACGATTCTTTAAAAGTAGTTGTTTTTAGTTGATTAAAACTAGTTTGCTTGTAATCACATGAAGTCATAGGTTCTACCAATGATTATAATATTATTATTATTATTGTTGTTATGTATTATTACATTTTCAAGTAAATAACATTACTTATCACAGAGACTGCGCATAGAGAGACTGGACATCTTTACAAATAACTAAGGTAACAGTGTCGGTTATTGTCTAAGAACAAGCGGAGCAGTTAGCCATTAGGGTGGGAACAAAGGTTGCAACACCTTGCTCACCAGTCTTCTTGCTGGGAGTACTGTTGGGCTGGTGCCTCCAAGCTCTAACCATGTTGCTTCCAGGCAGCAGCATGTCTCTTGACAAATTGACATGCAGACACGCCTCCAGCTCCAAAAGGAAGAGTCTAAATATAAAATTATTGCTCACTGATTCTAAATGATAAAGACTGAGAGCCTCTTCTAATAATTCTAAATGAATAAATTTGGTTTTACGGATGTGACCATATTAGAAACAGTGTATCCTAAGTTCATCCTAAATTGTATGAGGTGCACAAATATTTAATTTTTAATTTATTTAATTTAAGTCTTTGCACTGGAAGTTCTATTACTTGGGAATAATGCATAACAGTGTTATAACAATGTCATAAGACCGTTATAAATGGAACAGCTAATTGTCACGCTAGTCTAAGGGCCCTTATGTCAATGTCACTGTCTATTACTTCATAAAACATTTCATGTCACCTTGTAAATACTGACATAAACTGTTCCTGTGCAGTACTGCTTTTTGAATTACTTCTTCAGTGCTTGTGCAGGTGCTGTCTAGATGAATGTGTATGTGTATAAGCATGTGTGTATGTTAAAATAGGGCCTGATTAAAACAGCACTTGGAAAAAGACTCAACTCCTTGGTGCTTTCTTAGACTTTTGTATTTTGAAAACTGCAGTTGCTCTGAGGTTCCTCCAAACTCTTATGCTGGCAGTTCGGACAGTTTGTTCGATTCGATTTCATGATCACATCATATATTTACACATCTAGAGTATATACAATATGAAATATCAATTGTGAATTAATAATGCAGCCATTTTCCCGGACAGCCAAATCAGGGAGCGAGGACACATTTACGGCAGACCTGCTCTGGGCTTTATTTTCCCTTCGGTCCGCTGCAATGTGAAGGTGATGAAAAAATGAGTAAGAAATTCTGGCACGTCAAAGCAATTGAAGCGTACTCCTAACACAGGCGCTTCCTGGGAATGGTAAATTGTTAAAAAGCAAGAAAAAGCTTTTGTGTTGATGGCTGAAAAGTGAAAGGTGCTCACATTCTTAACAAGGCTGTCTAGTGCACACTACCTTTAATACACACACACACACACACACACACACACACACACACACACACACACACACACACACACACACACTAGTGCAGCCTGTTTTCTGGCTAAAAACATGCGTGATACCAAACTAGCATGAGAGGAGAGAGAGAGAGAGAGAGGTGAAGAGAGATATACTTAGAAGACTGATAGATAGAGAATGTGAAAGAGAGGTCAAGAAATAGATAAACAGAGAAAGAGTGTGAGACAGAGGGTGAGGGAAATGGAGATGAGAGAGAAAGGAGAGAAAGAGATTGAAAACGAGTGAGAGAGAAGGACAAATAGCAGATAGACAGAGAGAAAAGGGAAAAGAGAAAATGATTAAAAGAGTGAAACATGTAGGAGAGGAAAAAGAGTGTAGAAAAGAGAGAGAAGAATGAGAGACATCGAGACAGAGGAAGATTGAAAGATTGACAGAAAGACAGAGTAAGAGAGAAAAGAAAGAAACAGATAGATAAAAGACCATCAGGCAGAAAGAGAGAGGATAGAAAGAGAGAGGAAGGAAGGTGAGAGTAAAACAAGATGTGCAGGAAATTAAGACAGAGCTGTAGAGTGATAGAAAAGAGAGGGAGAGTGATAGAGATTAAGACAGAGGGAGACTAAAAGAATAACAAAAAGCAAAACAGAAAAGAAAAAAAATGGGTAGAGAAAGACCATCAGACAGAAAGAAAGAGGATAAAGAGAGAGAGGAGAGTAAAAGAGAGATGTATAGGAGAGAAAAAAACAAAGAGCTACAGAAAAGCACTCTCAATCTAAAGCAGTAGATTGAAAGAGTGACAGAAAGACAGAGAGAGGGAAAAGAAAGAAACATATCAAGAGAGACAGACAGAGAGCGAAAGAGAGAGAGAGAGAGAGACTCATACAGGCAGCGTAGACTAGTTTAAACTGGCACACCTGCTTTTAGAAACTTGGCTCATGCTGAGCGGTGTAAAGGTTAATTGCATCACTGCTGAGGCCAAAAGTAATGCAGCTAACTGACGTAACCTCATAATAATTTGAATGTTGCTGACTGCTATAAACTCATCATTAAGTTAGTATGCAAGGTTGCGCAACCATCACAAGGGCTGCCTATGGCTTTTCCCCATTAACACAGCACTTCAGACCAACTGTGGTACATTAGTTTCTTAAATTATACCTTTAAATATTTCCAAGTAATCTACTGTTTTAAATGGAAATTCCTGTGCAAAATTTCTAATGCATAAAATCCACAGTGCGCATCTGTGTGTACCAGAGAAATCAAGCTTAACTATGTTTATAAGTTTGTTTGTTTGTTTTATGTATGTCAGTGCGTTCATTAAACCATCAAACCTCTCCTCAAGGAAGCCCATTATGATTTCATTATTATCATTAACTGCATCTACTTTAGGGATATGCTAACACACTTATTGTCAGGACAAATGGTGTTAAATAACCTGCTTTGTTGCCTTTTGCACAATACTGTATATATAGACAGAACTACATTGTTGATGATGTCACTATATACACAGCAAAGTGTGTCCACCTGGCTGCTATAGTGGTACTGCCTCCTTGTTGTGTACAATTAATACTTGTCTATGGGTGTAATATTAACATATTCCCCAAAAATGCATATATGTAAAAATGCTGAGGTGTACTGCAATAATAATAATAATATTTTCTATTCATCGTATCCGTGTAGCTAACTTTAAGTATCTGAAAAAGAAATGTGCAGTTTAAAACAGTGAATAAATTAATGTAATCCGTATTATCTTAATTTTTTTTATATAGGTCTTACACATAGCATAGAACCTACAGTGGACTGCAGTGAATGAACATAACTTGTGTTTGCAGTCACAAATTTCATATATATGATGTCAAATGTCCAAAAGTATACATAAAACATAACCTGTCTAAGATGGTTTAAACTAGATCTCACCTAAAATATCTGCAGGTCTATTGGTCGAGGCTGAGAAACTCTGAGTGATGTGATCTCCTACTGGTTCATGGGAAATGGAGTTCCCAAGTTCATCTAAGGACTCCAGAGAACCAGCAGGTGGAACTGAACTTAAGGGGTCCACAGCAGTAGGCATGGCAGTCAGGATCAGACTATACAATTTTTTTATACAACATTTGTTTTTAGTTCATAGGCTGTCAGGGAGAAATGTCAAAAAACTGTCCATCATGGCTCCAGAAGTGCTAGTGTGATGCTGGCGCTTTTGTGTTACAATAAGAAAAAGAAAAGAAAGAAAAAACAATCATGGAGCCACTCCCTGGTGTCATGGAGAAAACAGTATGGACCGTCTATCATTCAAAGAGAACTTAAGGTAACAAATGTTTTAGGAGAAGTTTTACTTTCACAGAAGCAGTTTTAATTGTGTTTAAACCATTTCCAAACTTTTCCTTAACAAAGAATATTATTATTTAATTTTTTTTCATTAATTGCATAAATTGAACAAAATACAGATGTTTTAGAAGAAAACAGCAATTCACATTTATATGACACAACTTAATGTCAGAATATCCTATGACAGTTAATATGAGTGTTATGTCAGGACTAAAGTTAAATAAGAAGTCTTTTTGGAATAAATCCTTATAAATGTCTATGTAGGTTTAGGCCAGCTGTCATGAAAGGCTTATGCAATTGTCATGTAGCCTTCTGAACCTGACCTATATGCATAATGTAGCCAAAAATGCATTACATAAACACACTGATAGAGTGATATACAGGGGAATGACATACAGAGCAGGAGACTACAATTCTCCAGTTACACATACACACACATTCTCACTTGTTACCACAGAAATCAATTCCATACCACGCCGCCCTTCACCACACTTGATTGTCTCAATGTGTGTGTGTGTGTGTGTGTGTGTGTGTGTGTGTGTGTGTGTGTGTGTGTGTTCAGTGCTTTTGCAGCCATAATTAATCACTCTCTGCTGAGGGGATATTGTGCCAAATGGCGTCAGTGTAATTTATTGCAATAAGCCGTATCTGAGAGGAATGTACTTCAGCACCTTTAACACAGCAAACAGTGAAGGAGAAGTCATCAGTACTCTCTCTCTTTCTCTCGCTCCCTCTCTCTGTCCAACAGCAATTCAGCACAACACAGGCACGACCTCTGTTCTATACAGTGTACTGTAATTACAACACCAATTCCTAAAAAGTTGGGACAGTGTGTCAAATGCTGATAAAAACAGCAATCAATCAATTCCTTTTGACCTGTTTTAAACCAAAATGGTACAAAAAGCACAATATTTGACTTTTGTACCTTATAAACATTTACCTTATGACCCTCTTATAACTATTTTTTTGGCAAACATATAATACTGTGCAAACGTCCTAGGTACCTAAGCTCATTGTTTAAAACTTGTTTACACCCATATATTCACACACACACGAGAGCGGTGAGCACACAGAGCGGTGGGCAGCCTTACCCATGGCACTTGGGAAGCAGCTGGGGCTTAGGTGGCAGGCACTTCAGTCATGTCCTGCTGGTCCCAGGGATCGAACCAGCAACCTTCCAGTCACAAGACCGGATTCCTAACCTTCAGGCCACGACTGGCCATTTAACACAATATATCATTAGAACAGATGTGAAAAAGCATAAATACAAGACAAAGTAACATGAATTTCTTTTTTTAAAAGAAGTAGATATTATCTTATAAGGCAGTTTGAGGAATAACAGATTTCTTCTGGACGCTCCAGATATTGTATGAATTTATTAAATTCCTTGACAAGCGATCTTAATTTAGCTTACTGAATTACTGAGTGGTCAAACCTTTAGATGACAACTGCAAATAGTACTTTACAACAAGAGTTAAAACAAGAAAAAGCTTAGAAAGGATTAACTAAACACACCGACATATGTAAAACCAGTACTTTAATTTAGTACTGTATTAATACTAAAAAAACTTTTTAGGTATAATAATGTTCTTAAGTGTCTAAACCTTTTGCACAGTAATGTATGCTAATGTCAAAATAGTTGGGACAGGAGTAACAAGTTTACCACTGTGCTACGTCTTACCTTTTCTTGTAAACTAATAATAATAAAATAATAATAATTCTGATAAAAAAACTAAAAGGTAACAGTATGTAGATTGGAGGAGTGGGTTTATCCTCCAATACCCCCACATACCATGACACATTCTTGCTTTTGAACTTAACACTTCTAACAATCTGGATGTCCATTTTCATCTTTAGCCCAATTACACAATGTCCATTATTTCCATAATCTGAATGGTGGACTCATCCAAGCACAATACATATGTCCATCGTACATCAGTTCATTTCAGATCAGCTTGAGTTCAGAGAAGAGCTTGAGTTGCAGCATTTCTGGACGTTAATAAAATATGGCTTTTAGTTTCATTTCTCAGAACCTGAGATCTTGGAGATTTCTTGTGAACAAACATAACGTTGGATTAAAACTAGCAAGCCACAGAATACCGTGTTAGTCATGTGTGCATTGAAGAGAATACAAGTGAAAAAAATGATTTGGTTCTTACAAAGCTGATTAGTATAAATTGATTTCTATTCTTCCACTCAGAACAGCACTCATTGGTTGATTGAGCATCAACCTGAGGTGAACTGTCTTTCTGGTTTGATGTCTGTAATTCACATGAGACAATCTCTGATCCTCCCACACTGCTGCAGTACAGTGAGTCTTAAGTATTGAACACAACTAGACTGTGAGTTATGACTGCACTTAGACTAATTTAAAGGATTAAAGATAGGAACGCACAATTTAAAAAATAAAAGCCCCCCAAAAAACCCTGACATTGCAATGTATATATAATAATAATATATAAAGAAATAAAATGAAGTATCACTGAAGACTTATTCTATGAGCGTGAACCATCCAATCTTGAGCTGTAATGCTATACAAGTAGTGTCAATGTACAAAACACAAAGCAGGTGAGTGCATTGATAGCTCCTACCAGATTGCCAGACAAAATTCAAAATTCATTGTCTCAAACAGTAATGTACTCTATGGGGACCAGATCCCCTAAACCTGCAAATGGTCCTGAGGACACTTGTTGTGTAAAGGAGGCTAAAGGCATAGACTCTCACCCACACTCTTTCTCTGTCTATCTATCTCTCTCTCTCACTTTCTCTCTCTCTCTTACACATATATACAGGTCCCATGTGGGACATTTCCATTGAAACGTCACTGTGGGGACCAACAAAGTTCCTAAAGTATCAAAATCTTACTTTGGACCTTTGGTCCACAGGAGGGACCTAAATCCAGGGACACTCACCTACAACACTTACAACCCAGTTTTTTTTCCCCCTAACTTTGTTAGGTGTTTTCAATGAGTTCTGCATTCCTTAAGGGGACATATCTCTACACAACATCAACATTTTTAGGGGCTTCCTATCCTCCTGGGGACATTCGGATCCCATAAAAAACTAAATACATGGCCTCAAAAGAGCACACACACACACACACACACACACAGAGGTCCTCATCAAGCCTAATCCAGCTGAAGGATACAGCTGCAAAGATACAGGCAGGAATGTGTCAGAGCCAGGCAGAGAGAGTGTAGCGCCCCAGCAGGGAGCTGGATATGGGTCTGGAGGGAGTTCCTCAGGCTACAACTGAGTGACAGGCCACAGCCAGTCAACGGCACAAATGAAAGAAGTCCAACTACCATGCCATTCAAACCGCTCCTCATTACCCAAAACATATGATGCCCCAACAGTAACGCTAAGAGAGAATCTGTACACATATGCCATTAGTCACAGGCAGACATGGTGTGTGTATATGAGTGTGTGTGTGTATGTGTGTGTGTTTTCTTCTGGAATGTGAGGATGGCTGAAGGTCGCCGAGACATTGAGGCAATCACCCTAATGAAAACAAACGAGGGAGAAGGAGGCTGCTCAGCCTCTGGATAATCAAACACAACTCAGAGAGAGAGAGAGAGAGAGAGAGAGAGAGAGAGAGAAAGAGAGAGAGAGAGAGAGAGAAACAGACAGAGACAGAGAGAAAATACTTTCCTCTGTTTTTCCAGGCCACTCATGCAGATTTAAAGACGCGTGAAGATGAAGTGAGGAAATTATTCTTCAGTACCACACAATCATGTTTATAGAGACACAGGAGACTTCTTCACAAAGTTGGAAACAAACTTTACAAACACGGCCCCATTACATTTTCGCCTCTCATTCAGGAAACATAAAGGGAAGTTTTGGTAAATTATTAGATATACATGTATGATGCTACCAGGCAGCGGCAGTAAATGCAGCACTGATGCATCCCTCTATAATTTAAAGTTTTATGTTTCATTATTATTGTGTACCATGTTCACTTTTACCAGTAAGAAATGTGTCAGGGGACAGAAAATATATTGCTAATTATTTTCATTTCATATAAAATCCACTATTAAGTTTCGGTATTCTTTTGGACAATTGGCCCACACAAGCAACCTTAAATGTAACCTTGGAATGTAAACCTGGACAAATGACATTTTCTTTGAATGCACAATTAATATTTATTAATTGAACTTGAAAATAGGGCCTATCTAAAAGTCTATCAGAATTAGTAGAATTATTAATAGAAAATGTTAGGGCACATTTTCTATTAATTTTTTTCAATAGTGGAGACCGGTTACTGGTTGAAATATAAATGGGAAAGCTGATAATGTTCAACATGTAGTTCCTTTACAGAGAAAGTCCTGTCCTTTAGGATAAAAAGAGCCAATCAAATCATGCCAATATGGATGATAATGGTAATATGTAATTTGACCAGGTGTGCTAAAACTTTAGCAGAGACTGTATTTTTATTTAGTCTAACACATTCCCATGCAGTCATAAGCAGTTATAATATAATACAGCTTATAGGCTACAGCATTCATTGTTTGTGAGATTATATAATATTACATCCTTATCTAGAACTGTTCAAAATGAAGTGGAATATTTCACTCCGTGACGGCCTTATGTGGCAGAAAGGAAGGAGCCTTCAGAGTAGGCTGAACTTTCTTGGAATGGTTCATGGACTACGTGAGACAGGAGACAGAAATTAGTTAACTAGAGTGTAGCCTGTTCAGTTGAAGCCTGGGCTCTCTCATCCCCAGCATGCAGATCTTTATCAACTTCATATTAGCATAAATAGATGCTTAGAAAAAACTAAGAAGTTACATCACCTCTTGTGTTGCACTGCTCGCATTTACAAAGTCACGCAGCTGCAGGTAGCACACGTGCATGCAATGTAAGTAGACACAGTAATAGATAATGCATGTAATTAACATGTTTGAATATCTACTGCATACATATAAATACATATAAGTGATTACATAACTAAAATGTGAAAACAAGAACATAAACATGTAATTACATTACTAATCATATTACTCTAACACCTTACTCACATCACAGATCATTTAGACTGAATTAGATCTGAAAAAGTTATACCAGTCCCAAAAATACTCTAGAATACTACTCCACAAGTAGACACCTAATATTTGAATTACATAGTGCGTAACATGATGATCTAAGTGCCTGAACTGAGACGCAGACAATGTGTCCTAATTCCCTCCCAGCAAAGGCCATACAGGAGCAGTGAGGGACCTGTGTAGTGAGCCATAGCCAGCCACTGCCTCTTCATTAGCATGGAGGCTAATTAATGAGCAGCTGTAACTCAGACTGTAACATGAAGGCGGCAGCTGTGCTGTAATATCCCCACTGGAGGGAAAAGAGAGAGACAGAGAGAGTGTGTGTGTGGAAGTGAGAGAGAGAAAGAGAGAGAGAGAGCAGTAGGAAAAGGCATCATGAGTAGATCATTGAGACATTAGCACTGATCAATACGCAGAAGCCCACTATTGCATATAAACCATCCCAATGGAGCCAGTGCCTGAGGCAGGGTAGAGAGGCAGGAAACACAGGTTTTTCATGGCGTATACACACACACACACGTACTGAACCATTACTCACGCACAAGCACACACACACGTACTGAACCATTACACACTTACAAACACAATATTCCCATTGACTGAGCTGCAGGTGCGCAATAGGTTTTGACACATCAGCTCTCAAGGCAGCTTAATAAAGGCATTATTGTGTTGCAGGAGTATAAGGAACTGTCATCATTCATTATTAATGCGGCTAAAGTTGCTGTAAACGCCCGCCGCTGTGTACTTTACTTCACTAGCAGAAGGAGAGATGCAGACTGAAAATGATAACTCACTAAAAGAAAAAGCAGCTCTTTTTATGTATAAAGGCACTTGTGGGCTTTAAGAGCTCATTACGAGCATTGCTGTTGCCATTCCTGTCACACAGCCACTCTCTGAGTCAGCATCCAGGCCTTGGCACTGAGTACGTATTCAGTTTCATAAGAATGCCCTCTGCTGAAGAGAAGAGAGAGAGAGAGAGAGAGAGAGGGAGAGAACCTGCCTCTATCAGATGGTAGCAGTCATAAGCAGTAAACAGCTGGCGGTTTTCCAGCAGCCCTGCGGCGCGGGGCCAACGCTTATCCCACCCCTGATGCTTCCTCACAGACCCCTCTAATAGACCCTTCAAAAGACCGCCACGCTATCTAGATTTCATTTTCATGCCTGTTGAGAGAGCGCACGCATGTTGCCCGGTTGTTGACACATATTGCTTGGCTAGCAGCAGCTCTCGAGTGCAGTCGGTGGGGAAGATTGACTGAGCTGCCATCCCCTCCAGTAAACGACAATGCTGGGGTCCGTGTACTGACGATTGGTGCCTGGTGGGTCAGGGGTACTTAAACACAGACACATTCAAACACAGACACACACACTCGTTGTCGCTGCCATAACAAAATTCAAAATGATACTTTTTATAGGAGAAAACATTCAATGGATATATGTATAGAGCAGTTTTAAGCTTTTGAACCATTTCTGTTCCTCATGAAACAAAAACAACACAACATTAAAACCCAGATTAAGCAACATGAAAGTGGACGCACATGTAAGATCTAGATATTAGCTTTGAAAGCAATAATAAGGACAAATGGTCTGGAATGATACATTCCCATAACCGGTGACTGACGAATTACCTTGTTCGCACCACATATGTTGTACAAATTCATGGCATTTAAGGGTCATTATATGGAATCGCTTAGGGCTTCAAGTCACAAGAGGGTCCTAGTTATGAACACCACATAAAACCACCTGCTTAATCAAATTATTACAAAATAACAAGACACAAAAACAAATAAACAAAATTAAACAAACAAAAAAAAAAAAACAAAAGAAAAAAAAATGGTTTGATGTAAAGGCACTTATTGAGTCTGGATTAATAGTGTTTACATAAACAGTTGGTGGTGATAGGAAGCACACACCCAAAGTATTAATGCCTCTAAAAGCTACATAGGAGCTATTATATGAAACAGTTATGAGTACATTGCCTAATGACTATTCTACCATAATCATCATTACATATTAGAAGCCATGTGCAGGCTCACTGTTTTGGCAGTATATATAAATGACTGTATTTGTGTTATAGACAAGAGTTGTCTTGATTCTTATCAACACTACTGAAAATAATTCTGACCTGGTTACTCTACAAACCCCTCATCTACTTACTGCAAATGACTTGGTTTACACCTCAGCAACTGAATTAGGCATAAATGTTCACTTTTTTTTTTTTTTTAATCTGCGGAATTCTCTTTATGTATTTGGTCATTTTTGGTAAGACTTTTATGTAATGCGATACTGACACGACACTGAGTTTAAGAATAGTGTTAGGATTATGGTCAGGGTTAGGATTAGGTTTTGGATTGAGGTAAGGCCCAGGGTTAAGGTTAGATTTTGGGTTAAAGTTAGGGTTAAATTTAGGATCGAGGCCAGGGTTAAGATTAGGATTTCGATTGTGATGTGGGTTGAATTTAAGACTAGGGCATGGGTTAAGATTAGGTTTTGAGTAAGTTTGGGTAAGGTTAGTTTTTGTTTGATTGAAGTAACACATTTTGTGTACTTTACATAACCTCAACTATACGTCAAATTAACATAAGTAATGTACCGACAGTACATCTACAAGAAATTTACTTTAACATTATTTACTTCTGCTACTATAGGCCTGATACATTGCGCTACACAGATGTGGTTTCATACATTGTAGTTATCAAAAATTTGTCACAAAGCAATTCATAATGCAGCATTCTGAGAGGTTCAGTCAAGTCTGGCCAAGCTGTCTTCCACTGTCAATATGATTCCTCAATTGCCAAAGTAGTTGAGACTCATGCAAAAATGGTTCTTTAAAAAAAAACCATGTAATACATTATTGCCTTATCATTCCAAAAAAAAAAAACAGCTGAAGCAGATTGCTCTTCTCTACTGTCCACGTTTAGCTGTTGGGGCTGTTGTAAACACAGTAGATACCACTATGATTACTGATTTTTCATCCCCCTTGAGTACTAAATGTTTTAACTGCTACAGAAACATGACATTTGATTATCAAGATGTATGTTTGTGTTAATATTATGTAGCACAGTTATAAATAAATAAAAAAATAAAAAATAAAAATAAAAATAAAGTGTTAGCAATACTATCCTTACATTCCAAAGATTGGGGGTGGATAGGGGTAGATAGGGTCACTTAGGGCCCCCATTGACTCTGTGTGATGTAACAGGCAAACTAGCCTCTGTACATGACAAGGCTAATGGCCTCACATATTCTTGTTGTCATTCTACTTGTATGTCGCAATGCTAGCAGAACGACAAGTAAACATCTGAAGGGAGAAGCCTAAATGGAGAAGTAAAGGCGTGATATGCTGGTAAACAAGGCTTTCCAGAGAGAGTCCTCCATTTCACTCCGTCATGAAACAAACAATAGCAGTGCTGGTTCAAGGCACTGAAGGACAAGGTATATTAGTAGCATGAATTAATGAGTGTCCTGAAAGCCTCGTTAGGATCTGCCACGCTACTTAGCATTCAGCTGGGAGAGTATAATCAATTTTTCATGTTGATGGGGGAATATTTGTGTGGATGCAGCAAATATTTCCCATGCTGCCTGAAAAACAAAAGGCGCAAACCGGGGCCGGGCTATGAAAGGGAGCGGAGAGGCATCTTTGAAGGTTCTCCTTCAAAGCGGCGCTAGCCTCCGCGGCCGCGCCGGGGGATTTGTGTTATTAATTGAAGTTAATTTTCTGGGATATCAGTTTGCTGGGCACGTGGGGGAAGATTGATGGCCCCCCGCACATCTCCCCAGCGCTGGGGAAATGACACTGTTCCTTCACAGCCACGTGCACTTTTATCATTCCCAAATCAAATTATAAACAGGGGGCCAAGCACGCAGCAACCTGGCTGGGGGAGATCTCCATAAGATTAATTAGGCTGGCCGGGCAAAGACAGGAGAGGAAGAGGGAAAAAAAATAAAAATAGATAGCTGGGAGGGGGTCGGACAGGAACGTGTCAGAGTACGTATGGCGGGGGGTGGGGGAAGTAGGGGGTCATTGCTATGTACGAGTGGCAAGTCAATTGGACAATGGGTAATTAGCAGGGGCTGTGGCTAGTCAAAGGCACGAGGACACGGGCCGCTCTCCCTCGACCTGTGATGTGGAGGGCCGCGCTGCGAACCCCGCATTTAATTAGAGCACTTTGATACCCATAGGAGAGGAGTGCCCGGGGGCATCCTAAACACTGACTGACACCCCGGCAGCCCCGGCCTCTCCCTGCACTCCAATTAGAGACGCACCAAGCTGGGAGGAGCGCCTCCCCTTGGCACGCGCACACACCACATCCCCCCGCTCCAAACAAACCCACGCCAAATTGGCATTTGGATTAAACAGCGTGCCGAGATGCCCTGAAGGGCAGCGGTGGGGGTGGTGGGGGTCCTCACCTGGGCTAATCTAGGTGCCCAATGCCGTCATTATAATAAGGATTCATTTTCAGAGACAGAGCGGCTACGACGCTTTTCCGACCACAGCTCCAGTCGCAAGGAAAAACAGCCTCGCAGGGCATGAGGCGCGTGCCAAGGAGCCACGTGCAATATTAATGTCACAGCGGCTGAATAAATGATAACAATACGGGGGAGCTTTGCTGCGTTACACTGGTGTATTTTTAATGTGCGGGGAAGAAGCCTGACACCACAACATTTTCGCAATGCTGGGCTTTGCGCGCACAAACACAGCGTGCATGAATTATGCAGGGCCACGCTTTCATCTCCACATTCACATGTTTAGTAAACAAAACTGTTTCTCTTATGCCAACAAGATGTTACTGTGAATAATGGATATTTAATTGAGCGCGTGCTTGCCAAAGGACAGAAAAGCGCTTGTAATTTGTTGTATTATTCAAAACGCGCTCCCAAGTCGCCGCCAATCTCTGCAGGGCGACAAACAAGCAACGCAAAGCAAACAAAAAAATACGGGAAATAAACACTTGTGAGCAACCCGGACTCAGCCTCTGACACTCCTTGCCAAATATTGCCTTTGCAACAACAAGGCGGCCCTCGTAAAAGCGTAATCAGGCCTACAACATTCATCTCATGTGCTTTATGAAAGAGAATTCAGGAGGCTGAGGGTGAGCGGAATGAAAACAGAGTAAATATCTGAATACACAAAGAGCTGACAATACCAATATGGACTCCAAACCCAGCATCCTCCAGCGCTGTCAGCCTTCATGATTCTTTAAAGCTTTTCAAGCGAGAAAAACAGTCCCATATGAAGCTGTCAAGGAGTGAAAGGCTCAGAAAACAGCTTCGGAATGGATACCAGAGGAGATATCACTGCCAGTAAAGCTGGAGGAAGCTGTTGTTTACTTGGGATTCAGCATGGGGTAGTGTCAGGTTCGATACACGCTGTTTGATCAAAGATTATCTTTATCGATAGAGGCTGTCAAGCAAACATGTGTGCGTAATAGCTGGATAATCAGTCAGACAGGTACAGCCTCCACTGACAACTCAGAGCGCTTTGTGATTGTTCTTCATTGGTCTACTGATACTTTGTGCTGAGGAGGTGTCAGGAATAAAAGCTCAGACAACATCACTGCTACACATGTGTCAGAATAATATAACCAAAACACATTGTGCTTAATGCTCAATGCATGAAACCAACATGATTTGTAATGCAATATTTTAAGATTGTTGTTAGAACAAGATTATATGTAGTGAAGTTTTTTTAAGCAAGCAAAAAAGTCTAGAAATAAATTGAATCATCTAATATTAAATATATAAAATAGATTTCAGATTATTTTACCTGCCAAGCGCCACTTTGGTACATTTGGGATGTAAAACAAAAGCATCACCCTAAAATGATTATATAATGATAATATAACATTAACATTAAATTGTGCTTTGATGTCTGCATGTACACTCTAAATTGCCCGTAGGTGTGAATGCGTGAAGCAATGTTGGCCAATGCGATGGACTGGCGAACTGTCCATGGTGTACCCCACCTTCACCCGATGACGCTGGGATTGGCTACAGCCCACCCGTGACCTCGACAAGCGGGATAAAGCGACAGATAATGGATAGATGGATGGATGGATGTCTGCATGTATGTGCATGTATGTGACTTTGGTCAGGGCCAAAAATGACCAGATGCAGTTTTACAGCTTATTTGAATTCCTATGATTTGGTCGTAGAATTACATTTATTGGGGAGCTCATGAATAATTTGATGGGCTGTGCTCTGATTGATTGGTTTAGGGCGAGATACCACGCTGATCACACAGAAACAACATGTCGAAATAGACACAAGCTGGAAAATGTATAATAATCTTTATAATAAACTGGGTAATCAGACTTCTTAGTTAGTTATGATAGCGTTAGCTATTTGGAGCTTGCTATTTGGAGCTTTGCTTTCAATCTCGACCTCAACCCAGTTGTTACTCACTATGAAACTTTCAGTTTAAGTTGATCTGCTTCAACCAGCAAGCAGTGATAAATTCGCACAGCATGGCTGATACTTACAGGTTACTGTTGGGGTGTAATCCTAATAAAGGTGGAACAGCTTTTCACTTCAGTCTCCTCAGTATCAAACATTGAGTGAAAGCTATCTATCTATCTATCTATCTATCTATCTATCTATCTATCTATCTATCTATCTATCTATCTATCTATCTATCTATCTATCTATCTATCTATCTATCTATCTATCTATCTATCTATCTATCTATCTATCTATCTATCTATCTATCTATCTATCTATCTGACGTTTATAAGACGTTTATGAGGCAGCATGAAAAAGAGACAGTGGGGTCCGTGGTTGGTGTGGAGCTAGAGTCTGTGACTACGGTAGCAGAGAGGAGGACACTGCACACACTGCTCTCCATCATGGATGATGATGGTCACCCACTGCACACCATCATCATGGAACAAAGGAGCAAGTTCAGTGGCAGGTTCCTGTCACAGAGCTGCTCTACAGACAGACTCAGGAGATCCTTTGTCCCGAGAGCCATCAGACTCTTCAATTCCTCCCAGTGGAGCCGGAATAGGAAGGAGGACAGATGAGGAAGTCCCTTATGTTCATAGACACTATTAACACTTTGATGTACATCCTGTACATTTGCACTCATAGACACCTTTTAACACTATTTAACATTTACTTAAATACAATCTTTGCACATTTATTTATTTTTTAATAAATATCCCAGTACTGTAATATATCTGCTGATACCCGTTTTTCTCTTACACATTACCTAATTTATTACTGCACTACCTTTTTACCTTCAGTCAGGTTGTATAGTTTTGTTTTCATATGCTCTTGTATATATTCTTTTTGACTATTGGAATTCTTTATTCTTTTTTACACTTCTTTGTACTGGGTTTTGTACTTTGTTTTGTTCTGTGAAACTGCTACTGTCTATCTATCTATAAATGCAGGAGGAGACAATGGTGTTTGGGGTTTCGTTCAAGTCAGTTCTATGTACTGAACCTTGCTTACTGAACAAGGCCAACGTAAATACTGTTTTCTGTTCTATGGCACCTTTAAAGCTGACATTCACAGTACAACACCTTCTATGCGCTCATGTGTTTATCATAGCCCATATCGCTATGTTCCATGAACAAGTCACTTTGTCAGAAGTGATTGAAAAATCTGTGCTTTTTTTCAGTCCAATTCTCAAACGTCAGTCCCACTTAGCGTTGACTTGCGCAGCCCGGCTTCGCCAGATGATGCCTGTTTGTATCAATCAGCCGCGTTTTGTGGTGGAAACACGGAGGCGCATATATCAGTTATTAAGGCACTGACTCAACATTCATATCGCCTCCCCGGGGGCTGGCGAATGTGCGATTATTGTTATGATTTGCTTTGGTCACAGTCGGATAGCTATAATCAAGGCCTGAGGCCTCTGAAAATCAACATTCTCCCTGCCATGCTATGCTACATCAAGTCAATTTGATGACAGACTGAAACACGCTATGGTGAGTTAACCAGGGCCGCAATGGTTAAGAGTAAAGTGTGGTGGGGGGGTTTACTGCAATCATGGAAATGCTGAATAAGGTGCGAGCGCTCCTCCAGGTAATACATACGAATGTTAAGAAAGTGAATTTTTTACCACCGGGCATGTTTGTTTGAAGATTTCATTTAAGGTTTTCTGCCTTCTCCTCATACATCCACCCTCATCCACGTTTTCTGTTCAGCAAAGTCGTGTACAGATGGAGTGGAGGAGAAATGTTAAACAAGCTTGAAAAAAAAAAGGAGATGTATATACAGAAATATTCCTGTGTAGCAAGTTGACGAGTAATATATTTTGATAACTTGCTCTTGTAGTAAGCCCTTCAATTGTACTTTTATTGCTCCTGAGTGGACGGGGTCGCTTAAACCAAAGGCCCAATCAGAAATACCTAAAAAATAAATAAAAAGCGCAGTACTTCATCATCTCAGCCATCAGGCTGGGGAGAAAACCTCTGACACCACGCTACATCTCCTCAGCAGCTGCAAGTCATTACCATTTGTTATAGATTCTGTATATCAACAAGGAAAACATTAAATAAAGAGTTCCATATGTTATAAATGCCATTTGTGTGTTGGACGTTAAATGGTTTTGGGTAATTTAACATGATCCGTTTGGAGAAAGAGTCTAGACCCCTTCCAGCACATTCTATCCCTTTACTCATGGAAGAAAAAAAAAGGGTTGGGGGGGAGCATAGATGGAAAACACACCGACACACACACACACACACACAGACGCACACCAGTACAATAACATTTACACTGTGAATCACAACCACATTGTGATGTGTTAGGTAAAGTGAACTGCGGCCTACAGACATCTACTCCCTCTCTCTCTCTTTCTATCTCTCTCTCTCTCTCTCTGGATGGAATGCACTGAACCTGTTGCATTTTGGCTCACTCTATTGGCTGGAGCCCAGCGCTGCCTATTAAAGCGAAATGCCTACAGCGCAAAAACAAACAAGGCCGTCCCCGTGCTGTGACACCGCGCTGCATTAAGGCCTCAGCCTGTGACAGTTCGCCGCTAAACTGCTGTAAACACCTCTCACCCGAGCGAGAGAAGTTAACAGCAATCTGCGGGCAAATTAATGAGGGGCTTTCCTCCGCCCGCGCCTGGCACCGTGCCAGCCCTGCAACAGGCGGGCATGGGAGGGAGAGGAAAAAAAAAAAAGAAAAAGAAAAAAAAATCTCCCACGTAGGGCCAGCCGGCAGCAGCGCTGAAGCTTAACGGCGGAGGATGGAGATGGATTCCAGATTTGAGAGAACCGACTCCGGAGTGCATATCTCTAAACCTGACTGCGGTTCAAAGCAACAGCTTGAGTGGGCCGAGCCCTAACCGCACAGGCACCCACACCCACGCACGCACGCGGGGCTTCGGGTTGAGCTCATTTACAAAGTGGCCTGTGTGAAGAACTCCAGCCCCCATCCCGCCCCCTTTTCTCACTTCAAAGCAACTTTATTAGAGAAAAGATTAGGCCACACTTAACCCCTAATGAGCCATAGGAGAGGACCAACCGAGGCTTTTCTATACGCCACTTTTTATTTGATGGTTTCAGTATGAGCCCCACCCCCAGCCCCCCAAAAAAGAGGAGGCCATACTCAAAATTCAAGCACTCTTTCCTATTCTTGAACCTCCAGCTCCCCCCACTCTCTGCCTGCATACAGCTGTATTCCTTCCCTCTTTCTTTTTTTTCTTTTTTTTCACTCCTCTCCTTTCTTTCTCTTCCTCCCCCCATTTTCTTTCGTTCTTTTTCCTTTTTTTTGCAAAATAGGCCAAGGTAACTTGCAAGGGGTCTCCCCCGGGAACCGTGTGATATTTAACTACGGCTACAGTGGCATTTACTAATTTTATATGTGCAGAATTTATGTCAGATTGTTATTCAGAGATTTGCAGAGAGCGGAGCAAAGGTGGCCGCTCTCCGTCCACTGTGTATACAGTGGTATTAAGTGAACTATTCACAACACGTCCTGTGACATGTGCGTCGCTATTTTGTCTATAACCGCCGCACTCTCCCCCCTCGCGTCACAATTAAAGGCGAACCTTAGCATTTGGAGACAGAGACCTGCACAAGGGGGCAATTTGTTGTCTGAGAGCCTCAGCTTCAGATATGGATTGTTAAGGTAGAGAAATGTAACTGAAGCTTCCCTTTTTTTAAAGGGGCAATATCAGAAAACTGATATTTTTTCTCTAGTTTTATTGAAATAAAGTAGTTTCATTGAGTTAAAGGGGCCATATTATGTTAACCCCTTTTTTCTTGATTAATATAGTCTGCAGTCAATTCTTCATCCCATACTGTCCTTATGCACGACCTATCATGTCAAAACAGATTGTTTTGAATTCAATGCTTATGTGATGTCACAACCAATACATTTACATAGATCCACCATTCAAGCCATATGTGTTCAGCCTGGACTGCTTTTTGAACTGGACACAACACAGGTTGGCCAATCAGAAGACAAAAAAGCACATCAACACAATCAGCTGGAACATGGTGGTATAAAAACATAACTGTCCCTGGAAGCGTACACATATAAACAATGGCCCTTGTAAACTTTTTAAACTCTGGGATGCGGTATATTCGCCTTTTTAGTCTCCAGCAAGTTAGCTCACCCAGTGTTTGTGAGGACCAATATAGAAAAGTTGCCAGCCAATCAGAAAAAAGAGTTGGATGATCAGTTGTTTACGTATACCAGTCTGCAAAGGCACAACAACAACAACAACAACAAAAACACAACCTCTTTAATTCTGGGGTAATAAGAAGCTGGGAAATTGCTCTGTAAAGAAGAATAATAGCTATTTTGTGTACATAAAACCATACAAATGTAAACCACAGAATTCTAGGAATTCTCCTAAAAGAGAGTTCAAGGTTGATGAGATGATGTCACTTCACCTCTGCGCTGTATGAAAACGAACATTGAGAGAGAGAAGGTGTCTCTTATGGACTTTTCTAAGCAACTTTTATTCACAGTCGCCCAGAAAGTCCTGAATGGGGAAACAGGAAGTGCCCTGATAAAATAATAATAATAAAAAAAAGGAACGGGAACGGGAAGCTTGGATGGGGGAGAATGAGAGGGTTCAGAGGATTGACCTGAGGGGCTTAAAATCAAATTGCTGCGGTATTGTATTCCCTCCTTTTTCAAGTTCTGCCAGTAAGCTCCTTATTGATACACATGTGCTGAGACCACCCATACCTGGGGCTCATCCCTCTGTCAAAGCGGCCTCCCTTCTAAAGCTAATGCCAAATCCCCCTGGGGGAGATCCCGTCTCCTGACTCAATAAAATAATTAGGTTTTGTGGTGGGCACTGCCGTTAATCAAGCTCTGTAACATATGCAAGAAATGTATTTGCTCTTATCCTGCCTGCCTGCTACCGCCGCCACTTTTATCTCCCAAAGTCGCTGGTGTGCACTTCTGCCTGCCTCTGAAAAAAAAAGAAGTGAAAAAAAGAAAAAGAGGCAGAGAGAGAGAGAGAAAGAGAGATAGATGGCGAAAGTGCTTTTTTAATTTTGTGTTTAGTCTACAGGAGGGCGAGATTATGACTTCCTGTGCTGGAGAGCAGCTCTCGTATCAGCAGAACGTCCCCGGATCTCAAATAAATCCGAGCCGAGCCAGCGAGATGGAAGTCCGTGTAATGGTTTTGTTCAAATAAACAGCAGCTATTTTTTTCCTCCTCCCAGAGATTCCTCAGTGCATAATCGTCAGCCGTAACCGCGAACATCTGTTTAGTGCTGACGTCTCACTTAAACATTGTCCCAACAATTACAGCACTCTTAAACAAACAGGCTGTGATAAGATTGGAGGAGGGGGGTGGGATGTGTGTGGATGAGAGGGTGGAAAACACAGGCTAAGGAGGCGAATATGCAGAAGTATAACTGTTTCAGTCGGCACGTTATTAGAATTAACAAAAGAGTTGCAGAGAATACCGCAGGGAGAGGATGTGCTAAAGCCACGCTGACAACAAGCCAGAGCCCCATCAGCTGAGGATGCTTTATAACACTTTGCAGCTTGCGGAGGCTCTAAAATATGGAGTGTTAATGCAGGTCCTGACACGTCTGCATGTTTCTGTCTCCCCCCATAACAAATAGAAGTGAGTCAAGGGGTTAAACTAAGCATGTAATTACAACTTCACAGAAATATATTTTACTCACCTCTCTCCAGAACTAATTAATGTTACTTCACTTATTTTGGGCAACGCTGTTTTACTCGGCAAGGCCTGTCTCTCCGGTGGCTGCGTCTTTAATTTGAATCAACAGTGGCTGAATCTGTCTAATAGATGCTCCTTGTTCGCGTCTGGTGTGAAATGTGGAACTGCTGTGATTCAGCTTCATGTCACCGATAGAGCAACACTGGCCTGCTCTTTGACACTGAAAGATGTGTGCAGTGAGGAAGTTGTCACTGTTGTTAGAAAAAAAACTCACGTCTCAGAAATAGTAACTTCACAGGTCTAGAAAAGTGATACTCTGACATTTTTAGGCTGCAGCACTATCTGCTTCATCTGTAGCAGATAAATGAAGAAAATAATAGAAAACCTGTTGACCAGCAGGTGGTTTAGTATGGTACAGTACATTTAAACCTGTGTTATTATACATTTTGTTGTCACTTTCACAGCCGAGTGAGCTGGTCTGTGGCTAAGTATCCCACTGTGTATCCATTCTAGCATAACGTACAGCGACGTGCAAAAGTCAGAGACCTTCCTTCATTTGGTTCATTTCCAAGCTTTTTCTAGTTTCCAACAACCAAGGAGGAGGAGTGTCAAAGAACAACGAGTGAAAAAAAGAGTTTCCAAACCTAGATTTAAAAATGGGTTAATAGATACAGAAAAAAAGGGTCTCCTAACAACTGAGCAAGACCTGATAAATCACCAAACCTGTCCCCATCAGATAAACACTAGAAAGAAGAGACGTTCCACTTTTGCATTAGATCTGAAAACATCCATGGGACTTTCTGTACATCCATCAACTGTGAGAAGACAACTGAATTCCATGGTTCTGAAAGGATGTGAAGCTATCAAGTAGCCCTTACTGAGAAAAGAAGCATGTTTTCAAACCAAGCAAACAAGCTGCTGGTGTTCTCAGAACAATAGACAGACCACCCCAGAGCCCAGACCTCGACATCAATAAATGTGTTTGGGATTACTTGGTTTGTAAGAAGCTGAACATAAAAACCAACCTGTAAGACTGAACTATGAAGGTGTGGAAAATATTTTTTAAGTCTTCTTTGAAGAACTGAAAGCAGGTCTCCTGAAAAGAATTAAAGCTGAAAAATGTCAAAACATGGACACACTAAGTACTAAAAACGTTTATTATATTTACTTATTAAGGCTTTTGTGTCACACTGAAAAATGAAGAATCTTAATGGCTAATTTGACTAAATTAAATAATGATGGGTGTACAGTGCACTGCAATGGTACAGATAGAAAGCTAGCAAGACTCACCATCTGTGACTCTACAAAATGTGGTTTCAAACAAGCTAAAGCTAAATCAGGACTTGAAACTTGCTACTATTGAGGTTGGTAGCATTGGGTGAGCAATCACGTGACCATCAAACAACCTCAAAGGAACCTCACCTACTTTCATGGCTATGTTATGTGATGGAAAATGGGTTGGAAACTGACTGTTGGGAAAATGCATTTACATTGTAAATAAAAACTTTGGTCATTTACAAACACAACAAAATGTGCCAAAATGATCCAAATAAAAGGCAGCTGTTTTTTTCAAACCTCTCAACAAAGGCTCAAATATGTCTCAGTTAACCTTATCGCTCACAAATTCCATCCAAAAACTTGTTGAATCCGGCTCATCCTACACTTCTTCTGAAATCAAAGGCATTAATAAGAGGGTTGTCGTCCCGTTGCCGCAATAAAAGCCTCTACTCTTCTAGGCAGGCTTTACACTAGATGTTGGAACACTTGATGCTACTGTGAGGATTTGATTGCATTCAGCATTAGTAGCAGCATTAGTAAAGTCAGGTACTGACGTTGGATGATCACTCCAACTCATCCTAAAGGCACCAGATAAAGCTCCATCATTCCAGAGAACAGTTCCATTGCTGGGGGGCTATGTACCCCTCCAACCAAAGATTCGCAATAGGTTTCCAGTTTTATGAGTTTTGGTACCTGTTGATACCAAACAAGACCCTCTTACTCAGTGGTGTTCGTCGTCTTTGTCTTTGATACCAGTTGTAACTGAAGTCACTGAGCACAATTACATGACCTATTACGCCATCATTGAAAACTAGGATAGTATGTAAATGTTTTAATTGCTTTTTTTAAATTGCTGTAGAAAGCTAGTAAGGGAGCCACTGCAAACATTATTTGCCTTCTTTCTAGCCTCCACAAACAAGTATCACACCGGAAAGAGAAAAATACAAGCTCTGCCTTAATGTGTGAGTGCAGAACATTACAATACATTATTACATAATACAAAATCAATTGCTGTAGAGCAGGGGTATTAAATTAGAATTCAGTAAGGTCCAGTCAGAGGAGATTTCCTCAGGCCAAGGTTTCATCATCTAACGTGTGTTATGATTCAGTGGCCTGTATACTGAAGTAGCCTAGTATCAGCATCTTATACCATCAGCTACTGAAACACCAACACATCACACATACCGTTTAGTATTTTTTAGTATATTTACTGTTTAAATTCTAAACTGAAGGAATTATTTATAAACTTCTAATAAATCCTTTTTCTCACTTCAATAAAAACAAGGGCTACAAATAAACAGAATGCCTCGGAAAAAAAGTGCATCTTAAAGTGCTTATTAATAGAAGAAGTACATATAAAGCGTGCATCTTCTTGTTAACTCAGTTTCACATCCTGACATGTTGGTTTGAAGCTACCTTTGAGAAGAAAAAACAGATACGTCTCTCCTGCTTTTTGCTCCTATACCGTAAAGACAAGAAAAGTTCCGCCTCTTAAAATAAACATGGTTAACATTGAATGCTTCTCAATACTTTATCGGATCCGCATTGGTACAACGTCTGGGTCTTCAGCCCATACAGTCCTTATACACAACCTATCATGTCAAAACAGATTGATTTGAGTTCAATGCTTATGTGATGTCACAACCAATACATTTGCATGCATCCACCATTTAAGCCATATGTGTTTTAGCCTGGACTGCTTTTTGAACTGGACACAACACAGGTTGGCCAATCAGAAGACAAAAAAGCATGTCAACACAATCAGCTGGAACATGGTGGTATAAAAACAAAACTGTCTCTGGTTCAGAAGCATACACATATAAACAATGGCCCTTGTAAACTTTTTAAACTCTGCGATGCCGTATATTTGCCTTTTTAGTCTACAGCAAGTTAGCTCACCCAGTGTTTGTGAGGACCAATGTAGAAAAGTTGCCAGCCAATCAGAAAAAAGAGTGGATGATCAGTTGTTTATGTATACCAGTCTGTAAAGGCACAACAACAACAACAACAAAAACACAACCTCTTTAATTCTGGGGTGATAATAAGCTGGGATATCACCCTGTAAAGAAGAATAATAGCTATTTTGTGTACATAAAACCATACAAATGTAAACCACAAGACAAGAAAAGTTCCTCCTCTTAAAATAAACACCGTTAACACTGAATCCTTCTCAATACTTTATTGGGTCCACACTGGACAACGTCTGGGTCCGGACCCGGACCACGGTTCGCCTATTAGTGACCTCTGCTGTAGAGTGACTGACCATAAAACCATCATTAAACATAATTATGATCATTTCAGCTGTCTCTCATGGACCTGTCTAGCAATGTCCATTGGTTCCAATTTGGGTCAGCCAACAAACGCCCAAACAGTAGCTGTGTAGAAATACAGAGTGTGTGTTCAGCCTACTAATACCATCTTATGCATTCGTGTATAGTATGTTTCATACTGTGCTCTCCTGCATATCCTTTGTATTGCTTTTATTGCTGGGCTTAAAGCCTGGTTTCACACTGTTGTGGACTTGTTTAAGGGTGAGATGACAAAGCTCTTGTAGTTCTTTACACGTGGTAAGCCAGAGAAGTCAAAGTGTTAGTTTTGCTGAGGTTCTTTTTTTGTTCACCAACACAGCCATAAAAAACTCTGTGTTTAATTAATGCAGGCGCACGATGAAGAGCGAAGCCTTGTCTCCCACTGCATCAGAAGAACGCGGAGAGGCCTCGGAGCCCCTTTCATCCCGGCCGGCCCCATCGCATGCCCATTCCTAATACATGAGCCCATCGCTGGCCATTGTGGGGGGAGTCCAGCATCAACCAACAAAGCGATCAATAAAACATGCGGGGCCGGGCGTTCAAAGGCAGGGTAAACGCAGCTGACATGGAGGAGAGGCCAGCAGACGTGCATGTTTTGTCAGATGGGCTGAAAGGTAATGAGACACACACAACACAGGCCACAGTCAGAGGAGCAGCACTTCAGCAAACCACTACTACCTCTCACACTGAGAGCGGGTAAGAGAGAGGCTAAGAGCGGCAGGGGGAGAGGAAAAGAGAAAGAGGGAGAGGCAGACAAGTAAAAAGAGACAACTACACTGACAAGGAAACAGCAGGCTGAGAGGGAGGTAAAGAGAAGGACCAGGTCAGGCTGGAGAGGCAGTGAAAGAGAGATAAGAATAGAGAGTGAAGGGTGAGTGAAGACACTAGGAGGTGTAGAGGTAGAGTTAGAGTTATGAGGCTGGGAATGGAAAATGGGGTAGAGGGATAAAAAAAATGTATGTATATTCCCATCTTCTACTTACTGTGTTAACACTTTGAATATTTAAAAAAGAAATTGTTTTGCTGAGTAAATAAAAGATTCCTGTCAGGAAAAATAGCTTTTTAATTAGAAAATATCACAAAGCGCATGAACCTTCACACAGCACTGTCTGTATGTAAACACCTACGGCTAAATGACAAATTTTGTTGATCGCTCTAAAGCCAAATGAGCCGATAACAACATGTGGCATACAAATCTTTACAAAAAACTTAACCTGTAAGAGAGAATCACCACCATCACCCTGAACACACCCTTTTGAACTGCCTTGAATAACCAGAACCATCCCATGGTCTGAACTCTGATGTTGTATTTCCCAATCATAGTATGATGTAGTATTTCATTAGCCTTCTTCTAATGAAATCTGTCTACAGTATGTCATGCAGCATCACTAGGACGACCGGCTACATTGGGCTACTATATCTGCAGTGGAAAACGAAGAGCCTGTACCTATAGTGAGTAGTCGTTTGCTTATTTGTTGAATTAACCAATATAAATTGGAGCTATACAAAATATCTGGCACATTGTATAGTTTCGTTCATCTCCCATTAAATGTTAAACTCAACAAATAAATCTAAATGCCTGTTAATTTACAGAAAAACACCATATTATTGTGTGTTAACTTATTTTTTAATTAGAACACCATTAAAAACTACTTTACCAACGTGAGCCGCTTAGACTGTTCCAACAGCAAGAACAGACAGTAGCCAAAGATGAACATGTGAATGAGCATACGAGGCCCTGACTTTAAAGTTTCATAATAATAATAATAAAAAAAACAAATCTAACTTCCTTTCACACTGAAGCGACTGATCTTTGGGGAACTAAAAAAAGCAATCTTTAAAGCACACGTATCCAGTATCGCTCCTGACACAGGCTACACCTCGGAGAAGCAGGGGATACATTTTTCATAGGCCTGTGCGAGAGTTATCTGTTTGTTATGGTTATTCGCGAGGAGTCTCTCTCAGGTGGAAAACAGCTTTAATTGGGTCCAGAGGATAACTCACACCAGCGCCTCCGCAACACGTAATTGGAATTAAGTTGAGACATCCTCTGCTCCAAACAATCACGGTGACGAAAGCGGTCGGAGGTGTAACATTGCCCGCGCAGCGTAGACCAAATTAACAAAGATGCACCAACATTAGTGCAAGGGTAAGTGGTATCGCACTAATAGAATCAAAGGCACGGAATCAAAGTTTTAATATAAGGGGGTGCGGGGCTGTGTGGAGGGGGGGTAGGGGGTGCGGTGGGGGGCATGGCGTTGTCAGCCAGCGTCAGTGGAGGAGGTTAATTGGGATGCGGCGCGGATTCCTCTGTTGAGCAAACACGCTCTTTGAAGGTGACTATGGAGAAGTGCGTTGCCTGGTGATTGCCAAGGCTCATCATTTATCATAATTACGCCGAGCAGAAATTAGAGCCGGCCCTGTTCAAACCTCCATCATGTCTGCTTTTCCTCGGACACGCGCACCTCATCATCAGCGGACAGATCGACTGTCAATCATCTTCGCCACCGCTGTCCTCAATCTATAATCTTCAACTCCCCTGGTGGCGAGTGAGAGATAGAGAGAAAGAGAGAGAGAGAGAGAGATGGAAAGAATCAAGACAACTTCACACACAGCACAGATTTCCCAGTGTATGAGCACAAGTAAATAAATAAATATATAAATAAATAAATAAATAAATAACCAGAAACTAGTGTTCTCATAAATTTTAGATGACAAGCCTATTGATTGCAGCAGTTTGAAGCTAAACAAGTATATCCATAGCCCCAAGTAGTGCACATGGAGAGTGATAATTATTTATTACATGTTTGGAAAGGCCAGAATATATGACAGCTCCGTCTTTATCAAGACTGGGGCCATGTTTGTGAAACTCCTGAAAATAAAGGTGCCTTTGGAGTGATGCCATAGAAGAACCACTTTTGGCCACTTTAATGGGAAAACCTAAAAGAAGCCACACAATTTAGTTGTTCGTCATGGAAACAAAAGTGGTTCCTTCATGGCATTGCTCCAAAGGAGTGCAGATTATGTCCCTTTACGTCCCAACAAAAAAGCTGACTGTGGAAAAGTTCTCGTACGTTGAGATGCTTTTGTATATGAAACTTAGTGTATTAAACCAAGCAGCTTGCCCTGCAGTCTACCTTCACAAACATTTGTAAAAGAATGGGTCGCTCTACAGAGCTCACTGAATTTGAGCATGGTGCTGTAATAGGAGGCCACAAGTCAGTTCATGAAATTTCCTCCCTCCTAGATATTCCATGATTACCGTGAGTGGTATTACTGAAAAGTGGAAGCGTTTAGAAACCACAGCAACTCAATCACGAAGTGGCAGACCAACTTACAGAGCGGGGTCACTGAGTGCTGAGGCACACAGTGCGTAAAAGCCCCCAGTGCTCTGCTGACTCAATAAATGCAGAGTTCTAAACCTCTTCTGGCATTAACATCAGCACAAAAACTGTGCACTGGGAGCTTCATGGCATGGGTTTCCATGGCTGAGCAGCTTCATGTAAGCCTTACATCACCAAACACAATACCAAGCATCAAATAGAGTGGTGTAAAGCACCCCACCACTGAACTCCAGAGCAGGGCAAATGGATGAATGGGCAAAAACTCCCATCCTTGTTGAAAGCCTTGCTAGAAGAGTCGAAGCTGTTATAGCTGCAAAGGAGGACCAGCTCCATATTAATGCCTATGGATTTAGGATGGGATTTTAGAATAGGTGTCCCAATACTTTTGTCCATATATTGTATAAGAGTCCATACACAAAGTGAAACATCTGTAAGCAAAAGCTCATCCTGACTTGTTCTCTGTAGTCCAACCTCACCATCTAGTTATGCTACACTTATAAAAAATAACGGTTCCCGAAGGTCAACTTTTTGCTTGGACGTTCTAAACTCCAAACTGGTATGCAACTATTACATAATGTGGGCACTTATTTTAAATTCTTTGTGTTCTCATGTCTCATTTAGAAAAATGTTTCTTAAACAAATGATACACTGAAATTAAAGCGAAATCGCACCATGAACCAAAAAGGATATTGCATTTTCCTTCCATGCCATCACATATTTCTAAATGACATGCCATATTAAGTAGGGTCTTCAAACTAGCTGAGCGTTTGGCTTGATGATAGGTAAGAATGGAGGAGGACATGAAACATGGATTTATTTATTAATATTATTTTTCTTGCCCAGCCATGAACAGTAATGTTTTCAAACCCAAAGGACTTTTTAAAGGCGTGGAAGGCTCAAAGACTACTGGAAAGAATTTCAAATTCTATGGTACACAGAATTTTGCTTAATATGACCAAGAACATAAACTGAGAAATGTATTTCTTTGATTGCACCATTTTTTAATTAATAATGAAAATTTCCCAAAATGGCTTTGTGCAAAATCAAAGTTTGCCTTGCTGATTTCTATGTGCTCATTTAGTCAACATAGAGCAGCAGGAAATGTTTCTACACTGCAGAGCATCTCCAGGACTCAACAGATGTCAACAGATCTATCATGTAAACTGATGAACTGATGAACACCCAATGAACTGATCAACTCACAAAAACCAATCAGCACTCAATCAGCTAATCATCAGCCAGTCTATTCCACCACTGTGGTCACCATTGCCGCTTAAGTTCTGTAGTGGTATTTTTTGTTGCGTCTCCATTGAAAATAATGGAATATCTGGTTGGCCGTCTTCTGTTTACAGCAAACATGAGAATGCAGCATCAATACAGGGGGAAAAAAACGTCTTTAGGCCCGAGTAGACAGATCCAATTCAGCTTTTTAAGGCAGAGGCAGATACAGATACACTCGCTGACAGAGTGCTAGAAATATACAGCTCAAATGTCTGTCTGGCCCGATGGATGACAGTATCAGGACTATCAGCACTATATCATTTAGCTCTTTGCTGAGTGGCAGGAGCTGCCTCTTTCATGGCGGCGCTGTGTGATATATGACCCGGTCCAAGCGGCTGTGTCAAAGACAGACAACATCTAAATCTCATATAAGAGGAGGCAGATACAGAGGGCTTCAGTGACTAGAATAAACCTATTCTGTCTGATAAGACCCCGCCAAGCACAGGAAAAGACCCTAATGTGACAGCTTACGCCTCTCACGTTTAACCAGTGACAAACCCAGTGTGTTCATACATACAAACAAGCGGATAGCAGCTTACACGTCTGTGGGGAGGGAAGACAGCTATTTCTTGCGTTTCCTGCGCTCAGACACGCATAATTCATGTTTAATATCGAAGCTGGGGAAAGCCAAATATGTGACACATCACATTCCAATTTGTTGCCCAATGAAAAATTGAAGAGTTATGAAATACTAATCAAGCCTCTTGTTTACACGGTCCTGATCTTTGACTCGTGCGTGCATGTGTGTGTATGTGTGCGTATGTGTGCGTTGCTCTCGCTGATCCTCATGTTTGACACTGAAGCCCCTCCTGTCTCGGCCTGTGCTTGTGGCACTGTGTTCAAACACTGCCGTGAGACCCAGACATTAGCTATTACATGCAGCTTTGCAGACTGAGACCCCACATATTTACCGGAATATGTAAGTCCGAGTATTTCTCCTCTACACCCACACCGACAGCTATTTTATACAATGTCACAACATTTGAAATATATATTTCATAAATGTAACAGTTATGCATGTAAATGGACTCATTTTAATCTCATTTCCAGTCAAAATGTCCATTAAGTACAAGTTTTCAGCCCATTGTTCTGAGGACACCAGTAGCTTCTTGTTTTATGCAAATGTTCTTCTTCTTTGTTTATTTCCTTTTCTCAGTAGGGGCTTCCTAACAAAGGAGGGATATAAACACCTGTGGAGGTTTTCAAATCTGATGCGGAGATGGATTTTCTCCTGCCTTTTAAAGACAAAAGCTTTAACTATTGTTTGTCTGATGGGGACAGTTTTGTTGGTCTAGCACAGGGGTGTTTAACTAGAATTTAGTAAGGTCCAGGTGGTGGAAATGTCTTCAGGCCAAGGTCCAGACCATCATGATTTCTAACTTGTGTTATGATTCAGTGGCACATCTTGTTTACTGAAGTAGTCTAGTATCAGCATCTTATACCATCAGCTACTGAAACACCACCCCATCACACATACCGTTCAGTATATTTCAGTATATTTACTGTTTAAATAATGAACTGAATTATTTATTCATAAAACAAATAAATGTTTTTTTTCCCTCACTTGTAGTAAACACAAGGGCTGTATTAAAAAAACAGAATTTTTAAAAAGTGAGAAAAAGTAAATAAAATATGCGTCTTCTAGTTAACTCGATTTAAAATCTTAACAGTTTCTCTCCCTCTTGTATTCTTCACTCAGACTGTCTCTTGTTCAGTGAGAGAAGTGAGCTCTTTGTGAGACTTTAAACCTGGGCTGAAATGGTGTCAGGCCCATTCTCACACACATAAGAGAGATACGTAGCTATTTTTAATTTGCCACGGTCTCAAAACCTATGAGCCATGTTGGTTTGGAGCTGCATGTGGGAAGAATAAACATGTCTCGGTTCATTCCTGGTTGAAAAGTCGTTTTTCGCTGCCGAGTTTCCTTTTTTTAAGCACGCTGTTTGTATGAGCGTTCTCGACTGCTGCTTCTCGCTTCGTACCTCGTCTGTGTGCGCGCCCGCCCGAATCTGCACAGATGTGATTGGCTGAGGAGTGCGTTTGGTGATCTTACAATGCACGTGATTGGTCTGTGAGTTTACTGCGCCGCAAAGCCCGTATAGCGTAAAGGCAAGAAACGTTCCTCCACTTACAATAAACACTGTCGAAACACTGTTTGGGTCCGCACTGGACAATGTCCGGGTCTGGACCCCAACCGCGGCCCACCTATTAGTGACCGCTGGTCTAGCAGGTCTTGCACAGTTTGGAAACTCCTGTTATTTCCTTTTACTTTACGCACTTAGATTATTTATTATTGAATCTTCCTATTATTTTGTATTACCTGATAATGAATAACTTAATGGCTGCTTTGAATAGTGATATATATATACACACATACCACACCCTATATATATATATATATATATATATATATATATATATATATATATATATATATATATATATATATATATATATATATATATATATTGTAGACATTGTAGACTTATGTATTTTAATCTTAATCTTCTTATTATTACTAATAATGTTTTGTGTATATGTTTTAATTCTACTGATAAACACACACACACACACACACACACACACACACACACACACACACAAACACACACTAACACACACTAACACACACACACACACACACACACACACACACACACATCCTGCAGAGGTCAGTATATATTTGTAGTAACACTGCATATCAAACATTTTGTTCTTAACAATAGTGTTGTAGACACTCATAGCACCTCTCTGAAATGATGAACCTCAACCAGCACTCTGCAGAACCTTGAGCACCACAATGCTACACCATCACCAAAACACAAAAGTACATCACGTTTTACTGTGACAGTGGCTATATTAGTTGCATAGCAATTACAGAATAATACGTCTTAGGTACTAAATAATACATCTACAAACACGTTGACCAAAGTATGGCCCACAGGCCAAAGTTGGTCTGTGAAGATGTTTGATTTGGTTGGTCAATAAAGTACTTATGTTCATTTTGATCTGTATTTGATTGACATTCATTTGTTTAGTCTAAAAATATAGCATGCAAAGACAATACCTTTACACACCCCGCTGGAAAATGCAACCCTTTACATTTTATAACATCCAAAATGAAATATTTTACATTAAGCTACATTTTCCTTCTCCTATTTAGTTACCACTTTAGACAAGGTTGTTTATACACCCTGTCTTTGATACACTAAATTCAATTCCACTATTTCTCTGAAACTGAAATATACATGACCAGGAGTGGGGATGGGTGGCACATACCCTTCCATGCCATCATACAGGCAGCGTGTAAAAAGCTGATATTATCTGCTCCAGCTGAAGGGAAGTGTGCAGTTTCTTTTGTTAATTAATTCCATACCTGTCTCCGCTCTCAACTCCCGGAATTCTTAACACGTTCGGCGCTCGTATGTACACCACCCAGCGGAGGGGTTAGAAAAGGAAGGGGGTGAGTATGAGCTATGAAAGTCACTGCATCTCTCTCTCTCTCTGTCTCTCTCTTTATCTTCCTCTCACTGTCTCTTCCTCTCTCTTGGTCTGTCTGGTTCTCCCTCTCACTCTCTGTCTGTCTGTCTCGCTTGCTCTGATTTTAATTGCGAGGTGTAAAGTGAAATGGCTGCACTCCACGATAGTGCTAAAGAAGCAAGAGTGTCACTGAGAGTCGGGGTGTGTGTGTGCGTGTCTGTGTGTGTGTGTACGTTCGGGGGGTGGGTGACAGACATAGGAGTGAGTCCCCAAGGTGCTCTCCAAGGAGCAATAGATAAAGATTCTCTTGGGAAATTTTTCTCATTAGTCCTCAGACACAGTTCGGTAATTCAGTGGTGTCAGGTTACCATTTGTCATGAGACAAAAGAAAAAAAAAAGTCGTTTCTCCATGCTTTGCTTCTTTTATTTGGTTATGTCACCTCAGTGGGAAAAAAAATTATAAGCCTGGCTTGCATTCAAACAAAGGCCCCATGCACAGTTTACACTGAGCGTGCTTAATGAAGGATGGCAAACTCGGTGTGCGATGCTTATCAGCCCGCGCGCATGATAAGACTGTCTGTAATGATTAAATATGATCATTTCCATGATTTCCTCCATATTCAAGGCCACCGAGGGTTTTCTTTTTCTCATTGGTCATTGTAGACTCTGCTGTCGTCCATTATTTTCCCAGTGCTGCGCAATTACCGAGACACTTACATGTGTTTTTGAATTCAAATGAGCATTTTAAAGATCCAATTTCATGAAAAACCCTTTTTTATTATTATTTTTTTTGGATTATATATTTTGGCACAACAAAACTTTTTAAAAAATGTAATTTACTACCCTCTTGACCCACACGAGCCATATATGGAAACTACAAAAGTAGCTCAGTTGTTAAATGTATAGTTTTTGTGATGTCACAAAACCAGCACATTTAAAAATCCACCAATGCAGCATTTTGGCTCCACCCACTCATGCTGGTGTTATCGGCTTGTTAAGCTTGGTGCATCCAGGAACTTCGGCTTGAAACATGTTTCTGCCCCTTTTTAAGGAAAAACAAACAGCACTCACCCTAAGCCCTGTATGAGCTGGATTCGTTTTACCAGTGATGTAAGAATATGTAATTTAACTAGCTGACTCATACGGGATGGAGGATCTCTGTCATTTCCCCAAATTACTCCAAATAACCTGGAATAAAATATCAATGCATCCATCCATCTATCAACTTCTGCTTCATCTCGCTAGCTGGGGTGACGGAGGAGCTGGAGTCAATCCCATCAGGCGAAGGGAGGGTACACCATGGACAGTTCGCCAGTCCATCGCATGGCTTATATTCACTCATGCACACACTCACACCTACGGGCAATCTAGAGTGACCGATCAACCAAACATGCATGTGTTGGACTGTGGGAGGAAACAGGAGTACCCGGAGGAAACCCACTTAAGCACGGGGAGAACATGCAAACTCCACACAGAACAGGCCAGACCAGGAATCGAACCCGGATCGTCTTGCTGTGCTAACCAATACACCACCACGCTGCTATTGAATAAAATATTGTAGCTCAGCATTTACATCAGCATTACGCAGCAGCCCCCAACACTTCATGTGCGGCTAACTGGCACACAGATTAGCATTAAGCTAGTAAAGTTAGTCCATTAAACTCACCAAATGGTGCACAATAACAGAAAACACACTGCCTTGCGGAAGAAACCTTCAAGATTTTCCTTTGGGCTGTGAAAATTGGGCCATCACAAAAAATGATGTAGATTTCTTGTCATGAACTGGAGGATTGAGGGTCCTTCATTTTAACTGAAAACCACGTCTTCATTTTCCCAGAGAAAAGAAAGGAAGGCTCTGTTCTCTACAAAGTTGAAGTCAGTTTCTGATTTGTCGGCGTCTTGTTCCATCATTTAAGATGGAATGAGAAAAATCTTAGAATAGAGTCCTATTTTCATTATGCTTGCGTTCAACAAAACTCAGTGTGACACTCTCCAAGAAGAAAAATAAGAATAAATAGAAAAATAAAAGTAGAAATAACATAATACATATAAATATCAAAAATAGAAGACGGAGCAGCAGCGTGTGAAGCTAAATTACAACTGAGCTGCAGTGTAAATGTGAAGTGGCTGTGCACTGATGTGCTAAATGTACAGGATGACAGTTTATTGAGATAACAGTCTGAAAAGCATGTGTGCACAAATGTGCAGGAAGTGCAGACCCGCTGTCGCTTATAGTCTTTGATAGGAGGGGAGTAACCAGTCGCTGAGGTGTGATGGAGGCCACAGCTTTTGGGAAGAAGCTGTGACTCAGTCTGTTTGTGTGTGTGTGAGCAGATGGCCTGGTACCTCTTGCCAGACGTGGTCAAACAGGTAGTGTCCAGGGTGTGTTGTGTCTCTGCTGATGCTCTCAGCCTTCTTCTTTAATCAGCTGGTCTACACACTGTAAAAAACTGAACAAGCTGGCATCTGTTATCTATTACCCGGTTTTGTTATTGCATTACCGACATGGCGAATAGAGCAGCACTGCTATTACTGAGAAGCTGAGTTTGGCGAATTCTAGGATGTAATTCTCCCTTAAAGAATTATTACTAAGCAGACTTGCAAAACTAGAGACATGACTGATTTACGTAATTTACACCACGTCCCCAGATCATACTAATCCTGCTCGGAAAGGGCTTTAGAGTACAATGTAAAAATTTCTGTAAAAAACTAAATCAATAGTAAATTAACAGAACTGAATTTGTGTATTTGGGTCATTTATAGGCAGCCCACACTGCCAGTCATAGAACAAGAACACTGAAAACTATTCATCCTGATTCATCCTGAGAGGTGTTCAACCCAGGCATCTATTTTTATCCAGTGTAATAGAGTCCAGATCAGCAAATTCTGAGTAAAATATTGTTTGTACACAATATATATATATATATATATATATATATATATATATATATATATATATATATATATATATATATATATATATATATATATTAGCAGCCCAGATGTCAAGCCATAACCCCAACCAGGACATGAGGAATCTGAGTCCACTAGCACCAAACAAAGAATTTTAACTCAACGTTGTAACTGCAGCCCTTTTCTTTTTGCCAGGAAAGCAGTAGAATAAAAAACATAAAGTAGTTCCTTTGGACTGTTCAAACAATAAGCGTCTCGGTCCATGCAGTAGGCTGGACCCGAACATGAAGGTCAATTTGTCACATCTAAAGAATGGGTAAGGAGTGCTTGTGCCTGATCTGCTTTTTAAATAAGGTACAATAAAGCACAGCCAATCCGAATAGAGCTAATTAACAGTCTTAACAGTAACACAAACCACCTCATTTTATGGTCTAGAAAGAGGTTATGTTAAAATGAATTATTAAATTCTTGCTACATAACCTCACACAACATCATAAGTGGACCTCAGGAAAAAAAACAAAAGAATAGGTAAAATCTAAGAAACAATTTAAGGCTCTTTAATGCTTTACCTGTTTTATTTATCTCCCAAGTGCTAAGACAAGGTGAGCAAGGTTAGAAATACACACTATAAATCCCAAACAACAAAGCCAACCTGCTCTGATGCAGTTATCTTCTCATACAATATGTGCTACCGAAACAAAAGCCCCGCTCTGTGTTTCAGAAGTGGCCTGACTTTTGGACGTTTTTATTGCACTGTCGGCCGCATTAATTCTCCCACAACAAAAGGAGCCTCTGCTAATGTGTCACTGCGCGGACAAAGCCGTACCAAGATAAATGAATTCCTGAGGATGCTTGTTTGAAAGGGAAGATTCACTCTTTCGAAAGGACGTGACACAACAGATATAACAAAAATGTTGTAGTGCCCCCTTAAGTACTGGCCCGAGGAAGAGGGGAGCCAAAGATCGCCCAGCTGTTTATGAATTCTGCATCACAATCAATACCGAGACTGTTTCTCAACTTGGAAAATAATGAGCCATAAAAAAATCACAGCATCCATTTCCAGAAGGATGATAACGGAAAGAAAATCTTCGTTATTTGGTAGGAGACTCCAAATTCCCTGGACTTATCACTGTGTATCCACTGAATACATCTATCGCCATGACTGTCATTCGATATGAATCGCGAGTGGAGAAATTCTGTCAGAACTGGAGATTCAAAACTTTCAATCTATAGTGGATTCGTGTTCATCAGTATGCAAATGTTTCCCTATGATTTGAGTTTCATTTGTGGTGTTGAGTATTGTTTTGCAGAAACAAAAGCCTCTTATTAGATTGTACCATGCTTTTGTCACGTTTTGACACTGAAACAAATGGAACATAACAGAAGTGCAGAATGAAAACTGTCAGTATGGAATGTAAATCAAAAGCAAGCTCCAGAATGTTAATTCATCACAACCATAAAAATCTGTTATACATATACAGCTAAAACACTACATGTCAGGGAGGATCCAATGTTGGGTTTCCCAGTAATTACAGTGTAAATTATAGTGTTATTTGCATAACACATTGAGAAAGTGATTTGCACTTGGTTGCAGTACCAGATAATTTGTTGTGAGGAGATCTGCCAATCTATAATGTCTTTCAGTCGGGTAAGACGCTGGTGGGCCCTCCTGTTTTAAACGCTTTTGAGCTCTACCTCCAGTCACCAAACCAATGAGCACAATAAGTAACAATAATACTGACATCAAACTGAACGAAGTCTGACTGTGAAAAACAGATATGTTTTCTTTGATCATTTAACATAGTCAATCCTTTTAACATTCTTAACTGAAAATCCAACAAAAAATTGCTAAAATATTTTGTTTTTAGCCATTTAGCGCCCCTAAATCCTACATACTGAGGATTTGCTGACAGTGCTTAGCAGTCATTTCTTAAAGCTACTTCTGCTTCCTTAGGTTTTTCGTTTTGCCATGTCATTTCTAGTGGGAAGATATGTTTGCATGTAATTTAAGTGCTTAAATGCTAGTTAGTTCATCATAAACGCAGTGCTGTAATTAGTAAACCTGACTGGCATAAGTGCAGGTATCTGGTATAATGTGATGTTCAATTCATGGTGTGAATGAGAAACGGTACTGCAGTGTTAGTAAGACTGTTCTCTTAACTGTGACAGTAAACGTGAAAGTTTAAGCATTTGCTATCAGAAGCTACATTTGTCATTGTTAGCAACGCTACATAATATAGCAAAAAGCCATGAGGGTACTCAGACAGTTGTGGGTTTATATTGGAGCGCATATAAGGAATACAGGCTTACATAGTAAATCAAAGGTGAAATTCCTGCCAGTAAAAAGTTAAAATTTTACACAATTTTTTAAACTTTATTTTAAGATAGTACAGCTAAACGGTGACAACTGGAGACGTCATATTAATATTATTTATTTGATTTATGTAAAAAGTTTTATCTGTACACATCTTTTGAAGTATTTAGTGTGTATTTCATGTGTCTATATTTTTATTATAATTAAATCATTATTAAAATAACCAAGAGAAATCTTGTACTTGGCCAACATAAGAGTCTGATTCCAACAGCAGCCAGGTTTGAGCCCACCAGGACTCCGGCCAGATAGGATGTCTTTAATTGTGCACAGGCTTTATGGTAAACAGTGACCTGTGCCATACGCTCGCTGTGTTCAGCTCCCTCGCCTTTTAAGAACACTGGCACAGAAATAAAAGCCCCGTGTGTCATCTCACCCAGGCTCCAAGAGGCCACGGGGTGGGAACGGATCTGCTCCCAGGCGGTCATTTAACTCCTCTTAACACGGCGGCCAATGCAGATTGCAGCCCTGTTGCAGAAAGAAGGTTATGCACACAGTGCCGGAAGGTCTCCAGGCCTCATTGCATATTTAAAAAATGCTGAGTCCCGGCCAGGGCCCGCCGGACCAGTCGGATCATCCTTCATGTGACCTTGGAGAAAGATGGAAGAGCCCCCCCTACCCCTGCTGCTTTGACGCGAGTCTTTTCTCCCACATTACTCTGCCCTTTATTATTGATATCGCGAGGCGGAGGAAAGTGCGAGGCCAGCTGCTCTTATTACACTAAAATGTCTAGAGATGCACGCGGGCGGAGAGCTACGAGACCGGGCGGGAAAATAAGCCGGCCCGAAACGAACACTTGTGTTATTGAGAAGAGAAAGAAGGGCCCCTGTGTTGTGCGGTAACTCAAGGCCACACAGCACCAAGCTAGAATAACACTGGCGGTTAAAGCTATCCATTGTTGATTTTATTGCCCGAGTTTAGCATACCCATGTCAATATTTGGACTGAGTTGAGTCTCGGGCCTCCCATTGCAAGCGGATGTGACCTTCCTTTTTTCGCTGCCGTGCACTTCAGAAGCGGCTGAGGAACAGATAATGGCCAAACCAGATCCCGCGCGTAGGTCGCAAAGGTAGAGCTCCCCTAGTGGACAGGGTTATAACAACCTGTTTCAAAGCTGGAGCCAAGAACAAAGCATTCCATTTCGAAATGTAGCCCACCCGGAAAAAGAGCGTACTTGGGTTTAAATCAATGAATGGACTTATTTGCAGTCATAATAGCCAAAGAAGGTAAAACAAAAGTTAGAATTCTGACCAGCTTCCAACCCGACGGGCTGAAGATGTCATAAATGTATCATATTAACAAGAGACTAGCAAAAACACTTCAGGGCAGACAATGTGAGGAATACTGATTATCTCAACTGTATTCACCCCATATCACGTTATTAGCAGCACCAGCTTTTTGAAAATCAGCAATAATTATGTACGGTGGATTCTGATAAAATATTCCTCAAGTCGAGGTACAGTAATGAACACACGATAATGCACTGCCTCTTTTTTTTCCATAAACTACTTCTTAGAACCATCCTCCTAGTGCAGTGCCTAACATCACCAATTAAGACAGTAAAATGAAGTTTCTCTGGATAATGCACTGGCCATAAATGCCCTTTATAGTGCATGGAAATAAAAGCCTCCATTATAGTGGGCAGAGGAAAATGTCTTTATAGAGGAAAATGAAGGCTCTGTGTGTGCCACAGTAAATGGGGTAGGGGTGCCGAGGACAGTCTAGCTAACTGACCGTCCTTGCAGGAAAGCTGGGTTCTGAGCACGACAGTGGGTATTCCTTCAGAAGGGGAAAGGAAAAGGTTGAGGTTGGTGCATCTTATTTCACGCAAGATGAGGTTTTCAGGTGGCGAGGGGAAAAAAAGAAAGTGGAGAGGACGCACTGATTGGTGCCTAATTAGGGATTTTGGACCCCTGGGATGTCTGTAGTGCCCCCTTCACGCTGGCACTATAACACAGCCATACATATGCAATCACAGGCTGACATAAACAGTTCATCTATACCGTCGCAAACATGTTCTCGTGCAACTGTGCCACATTCAGAGCATCATAAAGATGAAAATGTTAGGGCTGCACAAAATATTTCTATTGCAGTATTGCCTTTACAACACGATGTCTTAGAAAGCAACAAAATACAAATGAACTGTTTGACGAATCACGTTTTTATCGTGTGCCAGGAACGTCTTAAAAGCTCTCAGAAATGACATTTGATTATTCACAAGATCCAACGAAAAACAAGTGGGTAAAGAAAATGTCACCATTATATCAAAATTTGTTCATAACATTTTTGTTTGTTTTTATCTTGTGGTTGGAACAGCCAACTGTCTTTTAAACTGCATAAACATTTCACAACAAATAGATAAATAAAACTATTTTGCTAAAATGTTATCATCTATGTACATTAAGACGCTTCTCTGTCCTGGCACCCAGATGGTGGAACGAACTTAGGCTGTCCAAACACCGAACTCTCTCACGGTCTTCAAAAGCAGACTGAAGACCACCATCTCTTATAAGCACTTACCTACAGAAGCATTGGTATAAACCGTAACTGCACTTTATTTTCTAGGAACACTGGATAAGTATTGCACTTATACTGTATGTAGTCTTGTATTTAATCTCTTCTCTATAGGTATTCCAGTTAGTGATGGGCCGATCCAGTGTTTTTCAATTCCGATCAGATACCGATATATAACTGCCAATACCGATACCGATACAAATACCGATATAACGGCTCTTTAGTTTATTATCATTGGTATGTTTATGGTTACATAATGAGGCTGAAATAGACACAGCACTTAGAAGAGTACACACTTTCATATATTTAATATGAATAAATTCCAAAGGCATATGCAAACACATAAGTTTTCTTTTATTTCAAATATTTAAAACACAAAACTGAAATAAACATCTTATGTATTAAAAACCTTTCTAGTATGCTAAATACAACAATATGATTGACTGCATGATCTAAACAGTTCAAGTATTAAGAAAATTGTATCAGCAGCAGCAGCAACTTCAAGTAAATTTGTTGTGTTATAAGATGCTGGAGTAGTTCCACCCCTTGGGACATCCACCTTACAAATACTAGATGTAGCCTTTTTGCTGTTCGGCATTTCCAAAGAGAAAAATCTCCACACAATGAACATTTTTCAGTCAGCTGCAGACTGAAGCTGCTCGGGGTTCAAGGTATCCGGATCACTGGTGCGTTTTGTGTTAACGTTACGGCGTGTTTATTGTCCAGCTCAAGTTGCAGACTGGAAAATGAATCAGTAAGTGGATCGGCCGCATTCGCCCGATATCCGATATGTTACATTACGTCAATAACGGCCCCGATACCGATATTGTATCGGATCGGTCCCATCTCTAATTCCAGTCTTGCTAGGTGTTCAGTTATCAGCACTGGCACTTGTGTATGGCAGTGTTTGAGCTTGAGTAGTTTGGACTTAAACCTGTTTGTACTATGTAGAGATACATACTCTGACCCAACACTAAGCACTTATGTAAGTCGCTCTGGATAAGGGCGTCTGCTAAATGCCGTAAATGTAAATTTAGTCAAATCAAGGACACATTTCTGAAAGCCTAAAGGTCCAGCCCAATGTGCTGATAGAAGAAAAATATGAAATACCTTAAGCGTATGAGATTTCTCAAGTAGTCGTGATGAGGTATAAAGATTTGACTGCCTTTAATGACGTACAAACTATTCTGTGTCTTATTCATTAAACGTTTGCACAACGTAGAAACAAGTGCATCATTAAATAATGAAAGTGCAAATCAAGTGCTGGCCCACAAGCAGCTCCTTTAAATATCAAGCCCTAATTCGCATTTTAGTAGAGAGCCAATAAAACAATAGCATTCAGGGCCTGTGCTTGTAGGTAGAATCTGAGGTCAAGCAGCAAACCCACTGCTCCCCCTACTGACTCAACTGACCAAACTTTATAATGTTACAATTATGATGATAGATAAAATGCGATAATAAATTGTGAAATAAATAATTTATTCTTTGGTAGAATAATGTAATTGTGTAGTGTGATTATTTTATGGAAGAAACATATTTAAATGCTGATGTTGCTATTATGCTACTGTTGTAGTCTATAAGATACTTCTGCACTAGCTGCGTTTTCTATTTCTATTTGCCAAATATTTTCTTTAACTGCTGCAGTTCATCATATTGGCTGACTTCTCAGGGTTTAGCAGGATTCTGAGTCTGTTTTATAAAAAGTTAGCATGACAAGCTTCACGAAAACAAGCAGAGGTTTAAGCGGAAAAATGACAAACCAGCAGCTGTGTGTGAAATCAAGTGCCAGCTTACATCCTCACTTACATTCACTTTAATTCTACTTTCAGCAAGAGCGGTTCTGTTACCACCTTCGAGCACATCTGCTTATACTGCAACTGTAATGTCCGCTCTGATCGGTCAGACAGGTTTACAAAGCAGAACGGATCTGATCTAAAAACATCCAAAAATCAGACCTATCTATTAATTCTGTATTCACAGTACTTCATAAATGCATCTATGTGGCATGCATAAAACCTTTTAATGGCTAATATAAGCCTGTATAATGGCTTATACGGAGTTATAATTTCACGCATAACACTTAATAATAAAGTAAGAGAATATGGTTATAATGGTATAATATTTTATGGTTCTATTTCATGGATAGCATGCAAAACCAAACAGTTGTTACAAAATTACCTAAAGTGATGCAGCACAAATATGTTATACATATTATAATGGATGTTATATTTAATGGAGTCAAATACTTTAAGCTAACTGGCAAGTGAACAGATATTATAATGCATGATGCAGCCTGCCCTTACGTTATATACTCTTTCTTTATACACGTAACTAACTACTTATAGGCAATGCCTGGTATTATAAGGTAGTATATATGTTCCAGAGTGCTGCATCATTTAAGCTGGTAACAAATGTTGGGTTTAGATGCTATACAGAAAATAGAACCTTGTTCTAGTGCAATACCTTCATGTTTACTTCATAACACCATTATAACCATGTTTGTTTCAAACTGTTAGGCATGAAATTATACTTCCTTATAAGCAACTATACAAGAATATGGCAGGCATTATAAGGTGGCCATTTAATGCCATGTAAATGCACTAGAGTTAAGCTCATAGGAAGTGTCATTGTGGGTTTTATATATACCAGCAATGACAAAGTCCAATCCTTTTTCATTAAGCAGTACATCAAGCTTCTCACTACAGGGTTTGTAATATTATTCGCAATCACTATGCGTTGCACTACAATCGTAATATGATATTTTCTCCACATCATATCGCCCGCCAGCACATCTAATGACATGAGCTGACATCAACAAACTCCACTTATACAAACAGAGCGCGGCTGTCATGTGCACGACACAAAAAACAAACGCTGCTGGCAGAGAAGAAGAGAAATGGAGAAGGAGAAGTGGGGGGGTGAAGAGAAAAGGTTAATGCACATATGTGAGTGCACATGACAGCGCTTAGACCCCGGCGAGAGCGAGGGAGCACCAAAACGAGGAGTCCAGGGACTTTCATCTTCATATTCACTGGCCCCTTTTGTTTCCCCCTCTGTGTTCAAACTTCAAATTTATTGCCCAGGCTTTTTTTTCTGAGGCAGGGATGACCTTGAGAGGACCTCGAAGTCATCCATTCCACTCAAAAGCTACCTAATTAGCGACACCATGGTTTAGGGTTTGCTAAATCATGGGCTACAATAATCAAACCAAGCGCTGTCAGGGCCTGATACAAGCCACTAAGCAAAAAAAAAAACAAAAAGAAGAATCGTCTCGACGCAATACTGCAGCAAAAATAATTACGGCCTCTCTGTGCACACACTTATGATCTAGGCTGTGGCAAAAGGCTCACTGAGGACAGGAGGACATGAAAGGCAGGAGGAAAGAGGGAGGGAGGAAAAAGCGCAATTTATATATTACTGCATGTTAAAGAGAGTGAGTGAGTAAGTGAATGAATGCGTGAGTGAGTGAGTGAAAGAGAGAAAAAATTGAAGCAAGAGTTAGAAAGAAAGAATACTAGCAAAATAGAAAAGGGAACAAAGAGAGAAGGGAAGTGTAAGGTAGCATATGGAAGTAGTATATATATATATTAGAGATGGACCGATCAGCATTTTTGAGGCTGATTCCGATCGCCGATCACCTTTCAACGGTTTGTGCTAGCTGCGCGTGCTAGCTCTGTTGTTTGCTGATACTTACTGTATTCAGCCGTGGGTGTACTCTAAAAGCCCCCAACGAGACACGGTTAATTTTACAGTTTTTAAAAACGCTCTGGATGAGTCTGTGTCACATATGGCAACAAGCTGCCTGACAGACGCAACGCAAAGCAAAGCAAAGCAAAGCAAAGGAAAACTGTTCTCGCGAGGCGCGCCACTTTAGTCAGTCTGTCCAAAATGAAAGGGTATGTGTTTCCACCTAGCGGTTCAGATAGGAATTGCAAGGACCTGGCCGGAGGGGGGTTCAACAAAACGCTAGCTGGAAAAACAGAAATTAGGCTCATTTGTTTAACGCCATTGATCGGCTCTCGGGATCGGCTAAATTGGAGAAATATCGGCTGATCACCGATCACATATTTGATCGATCGATCTTTCCATCTCTAATATATATATATATATATATATATATATATATATATATATATATATATATATATATATATATATAGAGAGAGAGAGAGAGAGAGAGAGAGAGAGAGAGACAGAGAGAGAGAGAGACAGAGATTGATAAGAAGTGGATAAGAGAGAAAGAGACGGACTGAGAGAGAAAGAACAAAGAAAGAAAATAGAGGAATTGACAGAGAGAGAGAGAAGGAGACAGGGATGAGGAGATGGAGAACAGAGCAAAAAAAGAAAAGAGCAACAGTAAGAGGTATAGAAAGACAGAACAGAGAAAGAAAGATAGAGAGAAGAAGAGGGAATTAAAGAGATAGAGGAAGAGGCAGAGAGAGAGAATGAAAGAGAGATGCCTACAACAAAAAAAAGGTGAGGTAAGAAGAAGAAAGTGGAAGAAATGTATAGAAAGAGAAAGAGCGAGAGAGAAAAAAGAGGCAGAGAGCAAGAGATAGTGAGAAGAGACAGAAAGAGAAAGAGCAAAAGGCAGTAAAAGGCAGAGAGCAAGAGGCAAAGAGTGAGAGAAACTGGTCCAGGTGAGCTGAGTATGATGCTCTTGCTCGCTCGCTCTCTCTCTCTCTCTTTTGCTCTCTCTCTCTCAGTGACCTCGCAGATACACGTCCATTGTCCCTATTGACAAGCAACATTGAGCGGAGCTTACACCAGCCATTTAAATCACTTACTCTCTTTCAGAGCCTTCTGAACAACAACCAGCACGCCATCTCTTTTATTACTCACTCTCCAAAAGGAGAAGAGAAAAGAATTATAATATGCCAATTTAGCTAAATAATTACCGCATTTTACAGCTACGCCTACACAGCCTCCGCTGGCGAAAAAAAAAGAGATAGAAAAAAAAAGAAAGCTAATAATTCAATTTCTCGCTTCCTGTAATTGTCACCAAAGCACCTAAAGGTCATATCACTCACCCAGAAGAAAGGGAAAAGGCAGGCAGGGGCTTGAGTCGTGCTCACGGGGGTAATTTAGTGAAGTGAGTGTTAAGAGGAATGCCGCTGTAATGGACTGGCGGAGCGGCTGCGGCCCTTGCGCTGCGTCTAGGAGGGGGATGCGCCTTCCACGGGTGGCCATCTTGGGCGGCCCACAACGAACGATTGAGCGATTGTCTCAAAATGGAGCTGCTGTTTGCTTGCCGTAAACCGAGGTGAAGCCCCAGTCAGCGGGCGTTTTTTTTTTCCCCCTCTCCTTATTTAATGGCAGCTGTAAAAAGCAGGCGGGCTTGCGCAGTGGTGGTGGGCTGGGGTGTGGACTGGGCTTTGCGGTAATTGTCTAATACAGTGCTGGGTATTAAAGTCATCGAGTGCCAAAAGGGAACACGTCGGCGCTTGACCCTGAGCCACTTTGGAGTAATCTAGTATTCAATCCAGCGTGTAATGACTGCGAGGGGCTGTCAATCCTGCAGGCTTTCTCTCGCTCGCCGTCGCCCACCCTCACTCTAAATGCCTGCGGATGGTGCAGTCTAACCAGAGGGCTGTAAGAAAGAGAAGAAGATGAATGAGTGGCAGGTGTAGACGTATTTGCCCCGTGTCCAGCTGTAGCCACCGTCCTCCGGCCTCTAATCTCCGCCGAGCACTACAGCCCCTCAGACTTCTCCCGCAGCTTGGCGGAAAAAGACACAGAGAATGTTCGGGGCAAAGTGCTTATGGCTGTTTAATACTAATGAGGGCAGAGCTGTTACTTTAGGGAGGAAAAGTTCACACACAGCTGTTTGGGACTTTTTGCTTCAGTTAGCTTAACCCCGCAGTCGCCTCTGACCACTCCGATCGATAGGGCTCATCCAGCCACTCAACCGTCCATAATGACTTGGAGACAGTCTTCCAGAGGTTTGCGCTGGCGAGGGCTTGGACAAGTGCTGGGCTTGCATCTTAAATCTGCCCGTTTCTCTGGAGCCTGAGCCCACCCGCAGTGTTATGCTTCAGAGAGTAGTGGACAGAATATTCAGCGATCACACGCGGGAAAGTGCACCAAAATTACACAATCAGTTTACTTTGTTAAGCGCAAATTTGTACAACAGTATTTATGTTATGACTCCCACAAAGCAAGATGACCAAAGATACAAAACCAGCCCATCTACACGAATAGGTGAAGTGACCCAGCAGTGCGCAGATGAACTAATACTCAGGGTGTAATTCTAGACAGTAATGAGGTACAAGGTGATTTGCTTCTTCACTATAGTATGTTGTAGGTTCGACTTTAGGTGGATAGACCTACGGATTATCTACAGATGATTAGGTTCCGAATTAGATTTTGAATTTGGGTTGCAGTTAAGGTTATGGTGTTAGGTTCAAGTTGAGAGTAAGCTCTAATTTAGGGTCCCTGAAAGTAAACCTAACTTAGCTCAAATACAAATTGCCCCCTTCACCCACAATCAGCGAGCATTTGTCTTTAATATTCATAACTAACTAGAGATGCAGGACTTGTCTGCCTCAGGATGGGCTGTAGTAAACTGATTCTCCTAGTTGGTTCTTCACAGCTTAACACCTGTGACTATAATCATTAGACCTCTAAAGATTCTCTAAAGAACTGTTAAATCATCATCATGCTTACTATTAAGGCATCAGGACTCAACAAACACCAGGAGGGTTTCCACATACTGGTTATATTCACTTGAATGACCAGCATCTCCAGCATCTACAGTGAACTTTAAAAAAAAAAATTCTCGTTTTACAAGTATACTTATATATACTTTTTAAAGACTTTGTAAAAAGATTTTCTACAATACTGGAAAGAATGATGCACTTAAAAATAAAAATCAACAAAAATAATGATACATGTTTTCCTTTAAACAGCAATAACATACTAGAACACTGAGAGGGGCCTTTTGAGATCTGATATCTGTCGATATTCTAAGACTTCAGAAGAAGAAGTCATAGATATAATAGGAAATGCAAGAAAGATGTTTTTATGAGGTTAAACTCAATGCACTAATGGTTTTTACCTGAAAGTCTCAAACAAAGATCATGTTTCTGGTACACTGTATATATTTGATCTGGTTACATTGGTTTTATGTTGCAAATTAGCAAGCACACCAAAGAAACCATGCATAACATACCTACGACATTGATTGGTTTTGTAGAGGGGTGTCTTATCAATTCAGTGGCACACTGTATGTTCTTATGGCATTGTGCACCATGTACTGCCGTTGGTTTATCTTTCAGTGACATTGCTCTCACATGCTGCCTCAGTCGTGGCCTGAAGGTTAGGGATCCGGTCTTGTGACCGGAAGGTCGCCAGTTCGATCCCCGGGACCGGCAAGTCATGACTGTAGTGCCCTTGAGCAAGGCACTGAACCCCAACTGCTCCCTGGGCGCCGTGTATAAGGGCTGCCTACCGCCCCCTAGTGTGTATGTTCACTAGTGTGTGTATATGTGGGTTTTCACTGCATGGATGGGTCAAATTCTGCTGTGTGGCTAATCGTAGTTCTACGTTCTTCTTTACAAAAGGTTAAATACGTTTTTTACAATTTCAAAAAATTGTTTTTATATTACAAATAAACAGAACCATAGTTACATTTGATCTGGACCTAGACCACCTCTTTAGCCTGGACTGTGTGGATTTTGGTTCAGACAAAACAAGGTTGGTGTGAAAGCACCCTTAATTTTTGTTGCATTAATTTTGATATGCAAAGAAGAAGGATTTAAGAAAATCTTAAAGACTAATAGAATTTTTTTCTGTCAAACAACAATTCTAACTGTACAGTACTCCAAATTCACAGCATGTTTATTAATATCCTCACTGTCCAAAGAAAAAAAAGTGTCTTCAAAATGATGAAATCAAAAATGTTCTTTGCTCTCAGTGTAGGCTAACGTAGAAAAAAGTATTTCATATTTCAGCACATGGCCTTCTTCAGCATCAACACATGTCTGTGCATCATGTGAATGTAAGATATCTGAAGAGAGCTGAACTGTGTTCGGAATGTGTATGCACGCTCACTCAGAAACAATCACAGCACACCTGACTGTGAAGGGATGGTGCTTGGTCCTTCTTTCAATAGTGATTGGATAGAGAAAGTTCTGGATCTGTTAATGATTCATTTTGCAAAATGTGGACATGCTTGAAGTTAATTTGGGGACATATTTTTTAAATAATCAAACCAAAAGTGCCTAAAGTCGATAACTATACGTCAGGACAGACAGGATCAAAGCTCTGATCATTTTTCTGTCTCTCAGGCCAGGTAGCAGTAGTCTTCCAGGACTAAGCTCCGTCACACTATCTCCATGTCTGTACATATACCACAGTTAGCTTTCTCTTTCAGTGGCAGCTGCAGTAGTGAAGTGTGGTTGGGTGAACATCAGTCAAGCAGAGGTTGAGGAGCAGACAGGAATTTCTACTGCAGCTCATTTTCAATTTACTGTTTCACCTTCTGGGCTGTTGCTGCTTCTCGAAGCATAGTGCTGCTGCACAGTATGGAGAATCTGCTCAGGGTGAGCGAGAAGCATTGAATTAGCTCACTAAGCATTCCCAGCAACAGGCATACTCAGGCTGGGCCTAAAAAATATATGTAGCGGAGAATTCAGAACAGTACTTTAAAGTTGGTGTGAGGTGTTTTTTTACAGGAAGGACTAGATAGGAAAGGTCTAAGTAGATAGATTTTTGGTGATTTGCCTGCTGATTCCCGAATTGGTGACTCTTTTGGGTCTACCATAGGTTTCCTGCATCATATTTACTTGCTTTTCTGCCACATGGATACAGTACCTCCATTCCTATCATTGGTTTTGGATGCTTCACTCATGGCTGTTCTTGAGAACACTCAGCACCTTCAGCAAACTATGCAGGATGGTGCTCACAGGAGATCTATGGATGAATCAATGAGCAGAAAACGAATAAAAGCAATAACCAAGTTTAAAGCTGCGGTTCCCTTACTGGAAGAAGAATTTACAAACTTTATGAACTAAAACAAGAGGCCACAAGTTGGAACCATTGACAAAAACTGACCTTACTTTCAATGTAAGTCAGCGGAACCAGAATTTATTCTGAGCTAATTTGGCGCATCTCTATTGGTCCATTCATCATGAGTCTTGAGTATTATGAACACGTTTGAATTAGGCAGGCTATATACAGAAGTGTCAAGTAATGAAGTACAAATACTTTGTTACCTTACTTTAGTAAAAATTTTGGTTATTTATACTTTACTGCAGTAATTATTTTTTAGCTGACTTTTTACTTCTACTCCTTACATTATCACTCCATTATCTGTACTTTCTACTCCTTACATTTACACTCCATTATATGTACTTTCTACTCTTTACATTTACACTCCATTATCTGTACTTTCAACTCCTTACATGTTAAGCATAGCCTCCTTACTCCTATTTACAGCTTGTTTTCATTCATGTACATTTACATTCCAGTAAAGATTATTGATAAAATGCCTTTGAAGTTTGACTAGTCATCATATGTTCCGCTCCATGAAACACGTGTTATGCTCAGTAGTACACATATATGCTTCTTTAATATATTCATTTTCAATGGGCGTATATGCGGCTAAAACAGGAAGCCTAGCGCATCCCAAATTTATCAACATTAACATTTTAATGTAACATTATAGTCATTATGGCTAGAAAAACTGGGTTTTTGGGGAGGTGGGCTAGTGCCCTATAGACCACTGTGGTGCGGCCTAAGCTTTTGTTCTTAATGGTCATTTTTCTCCTTACATTAATTTTATTTTTATACTTTAAGTAGTTTTGAAAGCAGTACTTTTACACGTTTACTGGAGTAAAAAGCTTGAGTTGATACTTTAACCTGTACAGAAGTATTTTTAAACCCTAGTATCTATACTTCTACCTGAGTAATGAATGTGAATACTTCTGACAACTTTGTCCACATAAAAATGCAAGTGTAAATGCACCCAAGACGAGCTGCAGACGATATACAAGGCTCAACAGATAAAAAACTGCTGATTGGCTTGGCGGTTAATAAGTGGATTTGCCTGTTCCGCTGTACAAAGCAACTGGATTTCAGTCTGACTAACTGGAGTCGGATTTGAGTGTAAACGCATGTTTGAATATCAGAGAAGGATACAATCCAGATACTAATCATATGAAGTGACCAGGTGTAAACAGGGTCTTTTGTTCACTTTTGAAACCAATAAAATGTGTAGTTTGACCAGGGGTGTTCAAATGTCTGTGTATGACTGTATACGATAAATAAAGCCACTATTGTTCTTACCGGATGCTGATGAGGAAAACTGGCATGTATTCTATGGAAATCACACGACTTTTATGTTCAGGTTGGTCAAGTTCAAGTGAATTCTGTGAATTTACATGATGACAATAATGTGGAATAAATAAAAGTAATACATTCTGTTATTTTGCCCACCCATATAAATATAATAAAAGGTTTATAGGCTTCAATGAGACAAATGTGACCCTGATCAAGTTACTACACAAAGTAACGTCATTATACTGACTAAGTAAGGTTTTTTTCATTTGACAGCTCTGATTAAGCAGTATGTTATCATTGCACATCACAGTGCCAAATGCCAACTGCCAAAAAGCTATTAACATTAACATACATTTGAGTTCTGAATGCTTATTTCTTCTTATATAAAGCTACATACATATAAACATTGTTTATGAGTCATGACATGCTAATACGTGACATAGGAATGAAGAAATGAATGAATGAATGAATGAGAATTTATGTTGACTGCATGGCTCTGGCTTATTTACCTCCATTCTCATTTAGCGGGAGCAAACAGGGCTCACTGGCATCCATACATGAAGACTGGTCCTGGAGATAGAGTAGATGGACAACGAAGGAAGAGCCAATCATACGTCGAGGGCCATGGTGTCACCGCGCGCCCTCCCCCCAATCCATCCCTTGTCTCCCCCGCCCGACAAAGCGGCACCTGTCACACTGTTTGAGCAGATGTGGGAGAAAAACAGTGGCACTTCACAACACTGTCATTCACATTCATAATACGCATTGCAGTATAAAGAGGGCCATTAGGGGCCCAACCTGGGAGCCATTAAATCATTTTAAATCGCTGTAACATCCCATTAGTGTCAGTGGTGAGACCACATAATAGTCTGTATTATAGAGCGCAGCAGTGCGGCCCATTTGGGCTAAATCACAGGCCCTGCCACTGCTCCCTGTCCTGCACGCCAGCGCCTCCACCCAGGGACGCGCGTGCCGGGGAGAGAGCCGCCGTCTCTCGGGGCTCCCCTCGGCTTGCTATCAGTTATCATCACACGCGCCTGCTGCTCTGATGCTGCATCCGCAATGAGCTGATCCCTGCCAGCACAGTCAGCTGCTGTGTACCGCCTGTCGAACTAAAAACTACCACTTACTGCTCTGAGGCCATTCAGAGAATGTGCTCAGCTACGGCTGAAGTAAATAACTGCAATGCTAACACTGAGAAGTCGCTGGAGATCATAAAAAGCATGCCGCATTTACTTTCTTAGTCCTTGAAAGAAGCCAGGAAATTCTGCCAGAAGTGGCAATTCTAGGTTGTCATGTAAGTAATGTATTTGTCATTCAGAAGCAGAAGAGAAGATATTTTGGTAACACTTTGCTGTTCATAAGCCTCATACGTGTTTAGAAATGCTTATTCCTATAGGCATTATTCACTATAAAGATTACATTCGTCCATTAAGCTAAAGAAGCCTTTGTGACAGCTGATGCCTATTGGAATAAGCCTATGTAGGGGCCATGTCTTATGAACAGTACCCTACAGTAAAGTGGGATACCTACATAAGCTTGCCACAACAACTCACACAGTCCTACATACATATTTGTAGAAGCTTATTGACATTGAACATGTTTAATGACTGATAATGCTTAGTTAAAAAGCCCTTTATACACATTTATATAAAGTTGTGTCAGTTGTCATGGCAAGCTTATATGGGTGTCATGTGGCCTTATGAACAGCATTACAGTAAAGTGTTGCTGTAAGCTGTTACTAATATTTTTTAGGGTTTGCATTTGTGGAAGAACAGAATATACAGAAGTCAAAGAAGTAGCTTTTGAAACATCTTAACATTTTAGCTGATTTCTAGAGATTATTCACTTTCTCATTCAGAAATCTATATTTGCATATCTGCAGAACCTGTTCTGTGTCTGTTTCTGCTTGTCTGTCCTCACTGCCTCCACCACTATTCTCACACAAAAAAAAACAAGACCATTAATATACATGTACATGAGTGTACAAATAGTATATAATATATAATGTTTTAGTAAGTTAGCTAGCAAAGCCAATTTCAGCACTTAGATCTAAAGAGCTTCTACTAGTACTTAATGGAGCCTAAACTCCACAAGAACAGAATAAAGAAACCATGTGGTCTGGACATCAGCTGATCTAACAGATGATATGATGTCCACCTAAATAAAACAACCTAGCTTAATGAGAGCACTGGCAGGTTTCAGCAGCGTGATTAGACTGAGAGACAGGATCATATATCTAGATCTGGATCAAACGGGCAGGAAGAGAGGTTAATGGCAGCCCCACATCACCAAAACTGAGCGAAATGAATGTTAAAAAGGGCAAAGTATGCAAAATAACATGGTGGAATATTTATGGCACATATGCAGAATGACCTACAGTTTAAACATGTTACAGAGATAGTGTTAGGAGCCAAACTGGTATGGTAGTGTGCTTCTGACACATAGATTGCAACGATGTTATCCACTATGGTAGATCAGCCAATACTGAGATATAAATAAATGATATAAATAAATGAGTTACAATAAAGAATTTAATTAAATGATACTGTGACTTGAAATCATGTTAAGATTAACTGTTCAACATGAATAATTATTGGAGGTGTGAATCAAGTCATTCAGAGTGGTTTGATGTGAAAAGGGTTCACTGTGGAGAAACATTCTTTACAGTGATGGTGAAGGGAACCAGGAGATGTCTACAATGCAATAAGCCAACATGACCTGCAAAACTACACCTGTCTTTAGCTGTTCTGTGTAATGTTAATGAAGGTACATTTTGTACTACTTTGCCTTAGAACATACTGAATACACCTCTCTGCCCTGAGTGTACTTTTTTTGGCAAAACCCTTCAATCTCAAAATCTCAACCCGTTAATAAAGCAAAGTCTCTGACATCAGGCAGCATATTAAAAATCATATATACAAAAGCTTTCTGTGAGATAGATTTTAGAAGTTGGGTTCCTACCACCACTACTGTTCTCTGTAAAAACAATTGTGGAATTGTTTGCACTTTTCTTTTTTCACTTTACTGGTGGGTACTGTTTATAAGGCTTCATGACTGCTATATAAGCTTGTCATGACATTTATAAAGCTTAATAGGCATCATCTGTCATATATGCTACTTAAGCAAATGTGAACTTATTCAAATAAACATTTATAAACCTTTATGTATGGTTATGTCAGTTAACATAGCACGTTTATGTAGTGTATTAACAGTACCATACAGTAATCTGTTACCCTTTATTTAACATATTAACAATTTAATTACACAGGAATTTTGAACATTGGGTGGGATTCTAATTTAAATATAAAAACATGTATTTACAGAAGCATACATATCGTAGAATGTCTAAACTTTACAGGACAGCCTAAAACCGCCTACTTTTAACATAAATTATTGTAAAGAGGTTCTATTCAAAGTCATTTTGGAGCATTTCACATTCAAATGATATAGAACAATGTAAATAGACATAAATGTAGATATATATGTTTTTTTAGGGACAGGAACAATACGCAATACAAACTCCTCTCTCAAAACATTAATAAAGCAATCTGGCATCAGGCAGCATATTTATATTTATTTATATGAAAGCTTTATGTGAGGTAGATTTTAGAGATTTGATGTTGGGTTCCTAACACCACTACTGTTCTTCTCTGTAAAAACAATTGTGGAATTCTCTGCACTTTTTTTTCTTTTTTCACTTTAGTGGTGTTTACCGTTTATAACGCTTCATGACAGCTATATAAGCTTGTCATGATGTTTATAAAGCTTAATAGGCATCATCTGTCATAAAGGCTACTTAAGAAAATGTGAACTTACTGTAATAAGCATTTATAAACCTTTATGTATGGTTATGTCAGTTAACATAGCACGTTTATGTAGTGTATTAACAGTACCCTACAGTAATCTGTTACCCTTTTATTTAACATATTAACAATTTAATTACACAGGAGTTTTGAACAATGGGTGGGATATTAATTTAAATATAAAAACATGTATTTTACAGAAGCATACATATTGTCACGGTCAAACTTTACAGGACAGCCTAAAACCGTCTACTTTTAACATAAATTATTGTAAAGAGGTTCTATTCCAAGTAATTTTGGAGCATTTCACATTCAAATGATATAGAACAATGTAAATAGACATAAATGTAGATATATATGTTTGTTTAGGGACAGGAACAGTATGCAATACATAAAACCCATTTTGAAACCAAAATTACAGTGCAATTACACTCTAGTAACCAAAACAATGAAAATATTTGCTTGTATATGTAGTTGTCCATTGTTTTGCTTTCCCAAAGCAAAACCATTGTTTTGCTTTATAACGATAGCACGTGACATAACTAACAATATCATTAGTTATAGCTCAGTTTCATCATAGGTTTGCCATTTTCTTGTCCTTTCAAGAACAAAGTGAATATGATTTTTTACTTAATTAAATATAAAATGAATTGTGTTAATATGTAAACTCCTTTGGAAATGAGAGCAAAACAAAAAACACCTCTGAGGGTTAATACAGACAGAATCTTTGTAGTAATAAAAGAATCTTGCATTTTGGAGGAGGGGCTGCAGTTTCTGCTAAGCGAATCTGAACGAGATGGAATGAGAGAATCAACACACTGCTAACAACATCTTTTTACTGTTAAACAACATCAGCCAAAGCTATGAGCGCTGCAGATGATTAAAGGGAGAGGTCAAATAAAATACAGCAGTCTAATTAGCATCCGCAGTTAACGTGTGAGGTGTGCAGAGTGAGAGTGGAGCTAATTAGACGAGATGTGTACATTTTTGGTACTTTACAACAATGTCACCGCGCGATCGTGCTTATCCTCTACTTGTGGAAGTGAGGAAACGGGAGCTGGAAACAAGGCGGCGGTTTTCCACGGCAGTGTGCGAGCGGACACATGCGCACGCGTGTGAAATCTGCATCTCAGCCCCGTATATATCTCTTTCCTCTTTTTCCGCACAGATGATAAATCGCCAGCGCGACGGACCCTTGGTCTGCCCTATGAATTCTTAAAGGAACAAAGCAATGATGAATGGATTAATGCCAGATCGCAAGCAAACACCTCTCAGGCTGATAAAAAAGATTCTCCAATGACAACTGGGGGACACCGGTGACCCGAGGAGCGGTCTATGGGGTATGCCCCCCAGAGGAAGCCGGTGATGGAGAGAATCGCCATTAGGGGGAAGATTAAGTGGCCTTGGCTCCTTCTCTCGCTTAATTATACATGCAAGCCTCGGCGCGTCGCACCTCCGAAAGAAGGCCCCCCACTCCATTGTTTCAGCCGCTCACGCCACTTTGATTGCTTATTGGCTGTCTCGCCTGACAACACCCGGCCACTGAAACAAATCCCATGTGTCGCCGTGGCCCCTGTCAGGAGGAGAGAGAGGAGAGAAAAGGAGAGGAGAGAGAGAGAGACTTCAGCTCCGAGAATTAAATAAATGTCCCTGTCAAAGTCTCTCTGTCTCATTAGGGCACCGAGTCTTGTGGTGCCACCTCCAAAACAGCTGACAAACAAGCAGCGGACCTGTTCTATTTCTTATTAAAGCGACTGTGGCGCCCGCTTCACTTCAATCATTCAACGCAACATGAATTTTACACAAACTCAACAGCATTGCACCAGCTAGGGATGTGTTTCAATGAACACAATAGATTTTTACTATCTTCCACTGTTCTCACCCCCACCCAGCTGCTGCTGCACCCCCCCCCGCCTCCGTTTTTTCTCATGACTGGCGAAGTGCGCGAAAATGAGGAAGAAAAAAGTCATTTGGAGACACTTATGAGTCAAAGCGAGCTAAAAGCTGATGACTTTCATGCCTCTTTGACTAAATTCCCAATACATGGCGCATTCATTCAAGCATCCGAGGCAAAGTGAATCCAACATGTCAGCAAGCACCACCGCCTCCCACCACCCCCCCATCAACATCTCTAGTGTGTGTAGCTGGTGCGGGCTTTAGACGAGGAAACCCTGAATAAAGAAAGACACTTTTAGAAGGGTTGCACTGAGGACAGTGTGAATAATTCAAGGCCACGCCGCTCCGTTTTGGCATACACATCTCGTTCCATGAGCGTAAGCAGAGATGCTTAAACGTAGGCCGCACGGAGCGTCTTTCCAACGTCCGCAAAGTGAGAAATCAACATTTCCAACATTCCTCTCGCGCTCGCTCCACAACAACGTCGATCCAAACACTTTAGCATGGATTAATCTGCCGGCTAACAAGCGAATCAGAGGCTATTTCATCATATCTGAAGGCCCGGATATCGTTCGATGCACGAAAGGCGATATGTCGGGAAACGGTTATGACTGTTGTATGGAATTCTTGAGTACAAATAACAAAGTAAGCTTTAAGACTTTTACAGCAGCCGAACGTCAATGCTATCCTTCTAGAAAGATGAAGAATATGTCCTATTTCAAAATGTTACAGAGGAGCTACATCTGTCTCGTATAAATATATGATCAACTCTTCTGAAACCTTAACCTTCGACTGAAACAAGCTGTTGGCTTTCTAGTCATTTTTTCCCCCACACTTAAGTTTCGGGGCATGAAAAATGGAACATGGCCACTGATTTTGCTGCATTTATGTTACCAGAGCTCTTCACATTTAAGAAAACTAATAATTCAAGCAAAAGAGCTTCTTTTTTTCCTCTCATTAATCAGTTTGGATAAGGAAAAGGAGTTGGAGTGTGAAGTTATGGGCAAGGCGTTCTTTTTTTTTTTTCTTTTTCCTTTTACTGACAGTGTAAAAGTGGGATGCGAGTCCGAAAGAAGTTACATAGACGATGTCACTTCCAGGACATAACATTCAACGCAGTCCTGCATTAACATTTATGCCCAAAAGCCATTCATTATTAAACATAATTTCAGAGTGATGAGCTGAAAGTGACATTAATGGTAGAAACGCGATTGATATACTTAGACTCAAACTAAGACATGCAAATTCAAATATACACAGACACTCTCTCTCTCTCTCTCTCTCTTGCTCTCTCTCACACAGGCATGCAACACAAATGTGTTTTTCACATGAGAACACAGGTTCAAACGAATCCTCATTCAATCTATAAGTAAATCTAAGGCCTTAATTTATGCACATAATAATGACAAGAAGGTGGAACAGTGAAAAAACTCTATTTAAGTAGGAAGACAATCAACACAAATCAACATAAGAAAGTCCTTCATGTAGAGCGAAAAAAAAGTAGCAATTTAATTAGGTGCACCGAAAACAGCACAAGTACGCGCTAAGAACATTGTGTGCTACGCTAAAAGAGCTAATCAAGTCAAAATCACTTTAGGAGCGAGCTAGTGTGGCAAATTCCAACGTCTGGCTGTGCTCTCCATCCACTTGACTTAAAAGGTGTGCGGACTCGAGTGCGTTTGCTGGCATCCATAAGCCGCCTAAGAACCGCACTGTTGCGTCATAAAGGTTTTACGAGCTGCTAACGAACTAGAATGCTTCGAAACAAAGGCCCGCCGTTCTGACTCGCCTAACTGCAGTCAATTATAAATTATGCAGTCATTGTAGGGCCCACAAAAGAAGACATCCCTCCTTCCAGTCAAAAGTAATTATGGCTGCGAGCCGCGCGATCTCCGGCTGACAGGAACAGTGACTGATGACCTTCGCAGTGAAAGACTTTTCCCCCGGTCAGGTCAGGCACCGGCTCACCCCCACCCGCAACATCTCAATACACGGGGCCTGACACGGCCTGCTCCAGCGCCGGCCCAATTGACAAATCAGCACGTGGGCGCGCGGGCTGCCGCGTCTCGCCTATCACTCACAATCAAGTAGCTATCACTCGTCTCCGTCAGCGGGGCGGGAGAAATGAGAGCTCGTCAGAGGCGCTAATTTGACACAGCCCGCTTGGCTTGCCATAATTGCTCTGTCACTGTCAGTCCTCGGACGGCCTCACTGTACAATTTGGACGAACAATTACGGCCCCCCGTTTACCGGGTGCCATTATATGCCACTGATGTTGCCGGGGCCTCGCGCTGACATGCCTCATCAGGCCCGGATGCGGCCCATTAATGAACGTTGTTAGCATTTCTCTTAGAGTTAGCCCCGCCGCTAATAAACAGCCAGTGTTCCATGAAGGAGCATCGCCATCCTCGTGACATGATATTTATTGTCTGCTCGTGACAGGGTGTGGTGGTGGTGGTGGAGGCGGAAGGGGTGGGGTGGGGGGGTGTTAAACAGAAAATGAGTGAGCAAGACAGCGAGAGAGAGAGATTATGGAGGTTTATGGGCTATAGGACTGTTATGGCCTGAGCTATAGCGGTAGCTACTCTGCAAAGCGAGGTCATTCTTCTGCTGGTTGACACCTGTTCTGTTCTTCTGCAGAGGAAGAGTGCACTCCTGCTGTGACCTAATGGCGATGTCCTCTAAAAAGCCCTCATTTCCTGCCCTGCCCCCTGCACTGACACCACAGGGGCCATATTAACCTGGGGAGGGGGGTCGCCATTCATCATGGTAAGCCCCATCCTGCACTGCACCACTTCCTGTCCTGAGGTAATTATGCACTGGTCGGAGCACCAATACGTGCACGCATGTGGCGCCTACCCTGCATAGCTATGTTGCAGCATCAGGGTGTCGTGCTCAGGACGGTGAGCTTGCTGGGGAATGTACGTTAGCATTGGGAAAGCTAATGAAGCCCAAAGCAACTAACCTTAGAGGCAAAACGGCTCCTCATTAAAGGCCTGCCATTTCAGAGTCCGGCATCAAACAGCCACTTTTAGCCAAGTTCGGGGGGCGAGGGTTCTATATTTATGCACTGTTTATGCTGACTGCATGTAGCGCAAATTAGCAAAACACCGATATCTCCCCGCGCTAATTTGCAGCGCCGAGTTCCATTTCTGTTTATTTTCTCATCTGCTTATTGATCTGGGCGAGCGAAGGGGAGGAGAAAAAAAGAGAGAGAGAGAGAGAGAAAACAATTATGACAATAGCATTAAGCCTTCATATTCCACTATTGATCAGTGAACCCTACACTCATTCTAATAGCGCTACACTTTTTAATAGAGTTTGCAATTAAATTGATAACTCTCAACAGCTCCCAGGCTTAATGAGATGTGTGTTCCCGTCCCCCCCAAACACAAAGCAAAAGAGTCTCGTGTTTTCACAGAGGTATCGGTTTTCATCTCTCCCTGTGTTTGGTTGCTCCCAGAATAAACTCATTAATTTGGTTAATTATTTGACCCTATCTTTTTCCTTGCATGCCGTGTGACAGTCACAGGGAGGGGAACAAAGGCCTGCCGCAACATTACCGCTCCCCCTATCACTAAATAAACAAGCCAATAATACCCCAATGGCTGATTAGAGAGCGTGTGAGCATCCCCTTTCAGGAGCAGATGAAATTGTTCCAGCGTGTTTTTTGACAGCTCCGCTGCAGACACCACTGTGACTATTATAGGAAGGCTGCTGGTTGTAATTATTAAAGCCTTACAGACGACCTGCATAAATTAATGCGTCTGCAGCCAGCCGCTCCGTGTCCGCAGCAGCTTTGCTTGAACCCTTTTCGTCTTTGTTGCGTCGACTCTATGCTCATGTTATATTTCCAGTGGTCTGCATAGGAAGTGGCACTGTAGCTGCCTGCATTAGTTAATGCCAGTGAGTGGATGTGCAGGATGGAACGTAGAGGTTACTCCATATGACAGGAACAAGAACGTCCACCGCTAGAAATAGTGTAGAAAAAGCCTGCAAAGTGTTGTTTTTTTATCTATGTATACCACCTCATGGTCCATCTCTTCCCATACCATTACACGTCATATAGCAAGCGGCTCGGTACCCACGCACCATACAGCGGTGGGGGGGTGAAATGACTTATAGTCCAGCCTAAAGTTGCCAAAAAAAGCAAGCGAGGGCTCGGAAATATCAATCCATTAATCCATTTTGCTCCGAAAAACAGATTTGACCTCTCAGTGGTGGAGTGGGGCGTTAGGTGCTGATGTGGGCTGATGCGGGGCTGACAGTGCAGGGGCTCATGTCTGGATAGGGTAATTAGGGGAGCGGTGGCATGCTCGCTCTAGCAGCCGGGCTAAATCCCATTATTTGGCTCTCCTCCCGGAGAGAGTGAATTGTGTGTCAAGTAGGATGCATGCAGTAACTGCTATGAAATTACAGCTGCTGCGAGGCTGGAGGGCGAGTAATGCACTTCCATTGTGTCCTCGAGTGCATCCAAATAAGCAGGGCTAAGTGGTATCGCTGGCAGTGGGGTGCCGGGGCCTGCCACCTGATGCGGCTCCCGCTCTTCTGTTTAGCTCTGCACACAGGCTGAAGGAGATCACGCAGCTACATCACTGAGACGATGGTTACACTCAGAGAACAATACGTGCATTAGCCAAGACTGACGTTTATTAGCCTATAGCAGAGCTTTGGAGGGGGCGTATGCAGTCAATCCACTGGATGTAGCAATGTTTGTGACATAGCGCATGGTTTTAATCTTTAAACAGATGAACAGTACATCAGGTGGCATACTTCTCATTTCAACAAGCAGCAACATACAGTTGTATGCACACATTGGAGCGACCTGGTCAAATGGCATGGTTTTTGTTTGTTGAGGTGAAAATAAGTTAATGCTTGCTTTACCTAGAGCAAACTTTTTAATGCACAATTACTGTTTGTTTTCTGATTTTAACATGTATTCAACATATTTAATGTGTCGTATAACATGCAGCAGGTACAAAGGTTATAGCCCATTGGATACATCATGTTTTTTAACAAGTTAATTTAGCTAATAAATAGAAATTGTGTTCTAACATTGGGTCAATGGTCATATTTTATTTCTGTGTAGAGGATATGATTGTTTATAGGACGTAATTTGACTATGTGTGTTTATACGTTTGAATACGACTGTATATGTGCTTCTTTTCCATTTCTTTTCAAAATTGTATATTAATAGTACAAAAAAAAGGAAGTAATTGGTTTAACCTGAAGTGTTGAGGTTTAAACAATAAACTAACAAACATAAAACAAATTATTATTCTGTTTACACATTCAATTAACTCAACATTTCAAGTATACCATGTTACTTACTTGTTAAAAGTTTAAAGTCCACATCATTTTTACAGTTGCTCTTGCTGTGTAACTGTTTTGCTATCTGGTGTCAACTCGGAGCAAGAAGAGGTCACTTACTTGGTTCCTCTCGAGGTTTCTATTCTGCCACTGCCGCGCCTGGCTTTCTCAGTGAGGTTCGGATCTGGATTTTTGGGAAGCTGAAGCTTTGTTACAACACCCACTGTAATGAGCACTATATATATATATATATATATATATATAATCAGAAGTTTAATGCTGGTGACACTTTGCTTGAGTCCTACTACATAAAGGCTGATTTATACTTCCTCTACGTGCGACTGAGTGTGTTTTAAGCGATATAACCGTCACTGTCCACATACTTGTCTGCGTCAGCTCCACTGACATGGTTGTTGAGCAACACTTCCAGTAGAGGGCAGTACGGAGTAAATCAAACATGGCGATGCTGGGTGAGCTCGTAGATTTACTTAAAAAACAACGAAAAACAACTCTTTCGAACCAACTCACAACCAATCTTCAGTCCCGCCGCTTCTTCTTTGTTGTGTTCGTTTGGAAGTTGTCGCGTCTTGCACTGCCCCCAGGGTCTGCAGCGGTATTGCTCTGTCCCGTCCGTATCCGTAAGCTTTCCGAAAACGTGCAAAATACACATGAAACGAACGCAGAGTACGGACAGAAAGCTCCACGCATAGCTGTATTTAACGTTGAGTATAAATTAGCCTTAACTATAACATAAACGTGTCATGTACATGCCGAGGCAGGTGTCATAATCTTTGTCTTGAAAGGCTTTGTTCAGTAACAAATCAAAGTCATGTTACTCCTAATGGTGCTTAATGTCATAACAGATTGTCACGTTAATTAATATGGTTGTACTTGGATGTAGGGTACTGCTCGTAAAGCTACATGACATCTACATAAACTTGTTATAAGCTTTAGAGGAAATGGCCAATAAGCAATCTTTCCTATTCAGATGTAACATTTATGGTGAAAGTCACCTACTGGAACAGGACTGTTTAAACATTCATGTAGGGTTATGTCAGTTGTCACAACAAGCCTATGTAGGTGTCATGTAGTCTTATAAACGGTGCCCTACGGTAAATTGATACCATGCTTGCTAAGCTTGCACTTGTTATCTGCCATGATATCAAACATTCTAAAAGCAAGACACTCTTATATTACAACAACCCATGACAGCTTATAACATTTGCCATTAAAATGTCTATGGCTTTATTATGTCACTGTTATATAGCATTATTCAGGGAAAGTTACCCAGATACCACTTTGTGTTACTGCTTTTAAGACAAGTGGAAGCAATTTGTATTACATTATGGCTTGGTTTTACTCCCATATCACTGTGCTTGCATTTGCAATTGTATCTATTTACCCACAGTAGGCTTCATCCAATTTCTGTAGCTAGCATTTTCTTGCTTTCTCACTTGTTCCCATAGGTGAAAATTATGCTGGCAATGCTTAAGACATGTCCCTTGTCCTTAGGTGCTCAATTTTGTCCCCCGCACTTCTTAAAAGTGTTCTTTTTTTATGTAAAATCGGTTGTAAATGGGCTTGCTGCAGAAATAAAGCATTCGGAGCATTCCACAAATGCTCCAAAGACAATACAGTGATTACAATACATGATTGATTTAGGCAACTCTAGCCTCCTCTGGTGCAAATGCACTTAAGATGCAGGTAATTATACATTTACGTATCTTGCAGTACAGAAATAGCACCACTGATTCATTTCCATCTCCTTTAAATGGATCACTATTTGATAAGGCTTTGCACCATTAGGCTGCTCAGTGATGGGTGCCTTCACATACATACTAAAGACTTGACTATTCTTTCTTTTCTTTCAGTTTTAGTCCATAAGTTGTGTTACAAACACTACAGAACTTATATGTACACAACACTTATATATAGATGGCCTCGTCGACATGCCCAAAGCCTGTTCTGTTTGGGGCTATTATGGAATATGTAAAGCCGGAAACCATTTGGAATCTTACCGTTTGCCTGCTAATTACTCAATCAAAAAGCCTTTACATTTAGAAGCTGAGTAGTGCCCTGCTGTGCCTAGTGAGCCTGCATCCCCTTTTAGAGTTTTCTCATTAAAGGGTGAAACTTGAAAAATTTGAGCCTTACTTAATTTCACAAATTCCCTAGCAATGTCCTCAGATTGGTTGTGCGAGCCGTAAACACATTTCACAGTTCTGGTGTGTTTACCCTATGCATGAGACTCTGGAAGCACTAGGCAGCTCCTCCAGCGACAGGCGGCTTCACCCCCAGTGTGTGAAGAAGCAGTATCGCAGGTCCTTCTTTCCTGCTGCTGTTAAGACTCTAAAACCAGCAGCACTGCTCCCAGTAGACCACATACACACACACACACACACTTAAATTCTACACACTCATAGGAAATAGTTTTCTTCAGTTTTTTCAGCGTAACATAATGTGCAGTATTTCCCCATGTGCAACTAAGAGTCAATGTGCAATTATCTGTAAATAACATTCTTATGAGTTTTTGCCTTTTATTATTTATATTGCATATACTGTACTGTTTATTTATCTATTTCTTGTACTGAGTGCCTTGTAATCCCTTTGCCTCTGTTACACTATGAATTTCCCCACTCTGGGACTAATAAAGGACTTGTATTATTATATTATCTTATATTATTTTTACAAACATTTGTTAAAATAAAGGTCTTCACAAAGTAAAACATGCTTAAAGTTGCTCCGTCCGGGGCTGCAAATGCCACGGTTTGGATTCTTACCCTTCACCCGCTGAAACAATGTGCCCAAATCCCCTTTAACACTGACTCATTGAAAGAAACTCTCTTGTCAAATAAAAAGTTGAGCTGTAACTTGTGCTAATACACTGTTCTGGGCCTGGAAAGCAACCAATATGCAAATTCCTGATGCTGTGAGTTCAAGCAAAAGTTTCATCTCTTTTAATGATGCACAAAAACGCTACTTGCGCGTGCCTTAGTGTGGAAAATTAATGTTTTTTTTTATTTTCTTCACAAAAGAAACATTAAAATGCTTTTACAGGCTTCTGTGTTTTAAAATGACATTGTTTCACTAATGGGGATGAGTGTTTTTCAGAAGAACGATGTACAATGTTCCTTCAGGGCTAGCGTCTTTTAATCTGTGCTACAAGACTCTTAGCAACTTTCTTAGCACCAGTGCTACCTGCTCAAAAAGCACAGCCCCGAATGAGGGGATCAGAATGCATTAGCGTTTGTGTCGGCACGTAGCGAAATCCATCACGTTTCCCAGCTTCCTGCGACGGTGACACTTTGAATAGGACGTGGGATCGAAGCCTGTGGAGGAAAAATTAGGGCCATTTCGGTATGAGAACGGGGGCGGGGGGGGGGAGAGAACCTAAAACTGTCAGAAAAGACACAAGCCAGAGTTTCCGCAAATCTATTATGAATGAAATAAATCCTTGTGAAGAGGCAGAATAATCACACACACACACACAAATGTGAGCGCGAGCACACAAACGTGCGTCTGGCACAAAAAAAAAAAAAGAAGAAATGTTCATTAGCACAGGCTGGGTCAACAGTCCCTTGCTTTTTCTTCCACACATTTACCATCTATCATCAGTACTGTCCATCAGCTAGGTAGAACAGGTGATCTGAAACAGAACACAGCGAGACAGAGAAAGAGAGAGAGAGACCGAGAAGGAGAGAGGGAGAGAGAGAGGGAGATGGCAAGTGATAGCTGCTAACACAGAGCTCTTTGTTCTAGCTCTGAAAAAGTAAGTTCCCTGAGACAGCTGCAGCTACCTGGGGCCCATTCATACGTGTTACTTAGACTTCAAACAGTGGCCTCCGATGAGAGGCCTGTCTCCTGCTAATGTCTGGTCGCATGCTTGGGTTAAACTGCTTATGTGACTTATTTCTTCCATAAATAATGCGTATGCAGATTTGCTCAACTCTGCAAAAAATAAAATAATCGGCCCCCCTTAACTGACAGCGAGGGTTTGTTTAAGCTCGGGCTTCAGCTTTGGAAATAGATCTGTCTGGTTTAATATCAGGACGAGGCTATAATTATGACAGTCTATTGTACTGGTTATATCACCGCACGCTAACGGAGATTACTATATTTGGTGAACACACGGCAGCTAAGCCCACTCCTCTTCCCTGCCAGAAAAAGAGACAGTTGTCAAAGGAAAGGAGGTTGCACTCCAAAATCTAAATTTGGGGTAGGAGGGATAAGTCAATCTAAGGCAATCTAAGAGCGGGAAAAACTCAACACAACCAGCTAAACGAGTGCAACCATTAAACGAATCAAGGTCTAAATGTAGCTTGATAAGATAAAGAAAAGGGATTTGCTCTGCTTGGTATACCAATATTAGTTTTCAGTGTCCATTACAAGTGTGTCCAAAGTAGTGTCTAATACAAATGTGTCCAATGTAGTGTCCAATACAAATGTGTCCAATGTAGTGTCCAATACCAATGTGTCCAGAGCAGTGTCCTATACAAATTTGGTTATAAAACTCTTTTTAACCAGATGGTTCAATGAATTTGCAAATCGCTTCAAATCTGTGCTCACACAAGATCCAAAAATGTTTAAAATTTCAAATCAGAGGCATTAATGAGGTTCATTTTCCTTTTACATTTTTTAGGGTCTTGCTAATTTACATATTAGCACGCTAATGCAGATTAAATACATTTTACTCGTACGGTGCTTCTCTCTCAGCTTGTTACAGACACAATGGATTGTAAACTAGTTAATGAATACAAAGTAGACTTAATCGATCAAGTTATTAATGTTTTAAAACAGTGGGGAGCACATCTGGAGGAGCAGGGCCTCCTCCTTCAGTGCAGTATTTTTTCATCCATGAGCAAGTACAGATGAATATCTCCATACATTATTTCCCTCCTCCTTCTTCTTTAAGACCTTGTCTTACCGCACCGAAATGTATCCTATTTCATATTAATCCCCCCTCAGCGTTGCACTGCTACAGAGGACCTCATATCTCGGCTCTCCCCCGTCCCTCTGAAATTAACGCGCCCAATGGCTTAGAGGTGGGTGCTAATAGCCGGAAAGCACAGAAAGCCTGGCACAGTGAAAAATATCCCGATCAGGAAAAAACAGCTTAAAGCCTGACCTTGGAACATATTAGCGAGACATTGGAGGATGCCAGTTAAGCTGTGTAAACATCGGCTTACAATGGTCAAATCATACACGCTGGCGTATTCTCAAACTTCTCTCGCAGACACTCCCACATGAGCCAGTGCAAAGAACATTTTAGAATGAACTGATCTGTTTCTGATCTGATCCATTCCACTGAATTTGTCCCATATTAAAGAAATATATATTAAGTTTTCAGATCTTAGATAGGAATGAGGTCTTAAACTGGGATAGTAATAAGCCCAATATATACAAAATCATCATTTATAGTGTATTGTAGGGTATTCTACTGATAGTTGTCAGTCCCAAAAACCTTTCAATATAAAAAGAAAATGTTGTCCCACATATTTATGTCACTACTGAAGCACAAAGAGTTTTGATTTGTAGGTGGAGCCTTATTTTAGCCACACCCCTGCATTTCAGAGCAGGAAGATTGCAGTCCCGCTGATTTGAAATAAATGTGTCCCAAAATCTGAGGATCAGTGAAAAACCTTAAAAACTGTCACAACTGAAACACACATTTTCTGCACCATAATATCATTCCTGTCAAAGAAAAACAAGTATATCCAAACTTTCAATCTAAGTCAAGGGAACCAAATTTTTTTCAAAGGTATTCTGGAGCATTTCTATTGGTCCATTCATCAAGAAATAAAAAAAGGCAGTAGTAACAGGAATGACAACATGTAATGTTTTTTGTTTAAATAATTCCAAAATATTATAAATAAATTAAAGTAAAAGGCACACTCGCTGGTTAAGGCAGCTGTATATAAAGAAGTAACAGTTTTAATGATATGTCAAAGTCATCTATGTAACGTATTGCAGAAATATCTACGGAGGTTAGTATGTTAACCACCTAGCACGGCTTGTCTTGTCTCGCAATACGACTTCGTATCTCAAAAGGCGACTCTGAATCACTGAAGCGTCAAGTCTGCCACATGAGTGGATGAAGGAGAACTCTTGGCAAAAAAAGACAAGTTGCCGCAAAAGCAAAACTAGTGTAATGTTGGTGTTACTTTTCACCTCTGTAGGGGTTCTTGGCGAGTAAAGGGATGAAGTTTGGTGTCAGACTGGTAAGTATATTGGGGGAGAAGTGAAGGAGGAGGAGGAGGAACTGTGTGGAGTGTGAGTTTCGTCTTTACTTTCAATGTATATTAATGGAACCAGATTTCCCCCCCCCCAAGCTAGTTATGAACATTTCTATTGGTCCATCCATCATACATTTTTTCTACAATGTAAATGGCAGCTGTCGCATTCAAATGATGCAGAAAAACAAAAATCTACAAAAATAAAAATGCATGTTTTCTTTGGACAGCGACCACGGCAGCTAAGCCCAGTTTGTTAGCCATGTATAGACTAGTATTTTTTAATTCTGCACATTATCTAAAATTGGCAGTGCTAAACCAGTCACTACACCAAGACATTTGATAAAGTTTTAGTTGTGTTATGATTGTTATTGTAGTGATGAACTGGAATGCTCAATCATTTGTTTTAATGAAATGAAAATGATAAATTTACAAGGTCACTCAAAGCAAACAGAGTGTCAGTCAAATGGATTGTGAACTCGGGTTCAGACCAGTTTGTCAAATTGATCCAAAAATACACGGCTGAAGGCAAAAGTTTGGGCGCATGTTCTGTTCATAAGCAACACGTCCTCCACAGAAAACACAATGCATAATTTGTTACATTTAACATAAAAAATGATGAAGTAAATGATGAAATGTAAAATGTAAAATGTGGCCTCTCTAAAGCGTTATGCTGCTTTTCCAAAATTCTGGACAGGGAGCAGGAAACGTGCTCCGAAATTAGCAGAAAAAGTCCTCAGAGGACGTGTTAACCTATGTGTACAAAACGTGTCATTTGACTGTGAGGGGAGGGGGGGGTTCAAACTTTTGCACGTGACTATATGATTAGCTGCATTTCATGTGTTCCATCTAATTTTTTTTCTACTTAAACAAAATTTGTTTTCATTTATTTGGCCTCGGTAATCTGACTAATTTATTCATAATCACACCTCGTTGATAAAAGATGATTCAAAAATAGCTCATCCCATTTGCATGAATTTAAGTCCTTAATTATGCTTTCCACAACGTTTGCTGTAATCTGGCTGCTCGGTCCAGGCCCAATCCACCCAAACAGATAAAAGAGGCGCATCAGCCTCTGCTCCTTCACCGTCACAGGGCCAAGATTTGTGCACATGTAGACTTAGCCTAGCCTACTTTTGCGCTGCTTCCTTCTTCACAACACCATTAAGAAGCATCAAAGGAAGATGAGGCCAAACTCAGAATGCCTCGTTCTTGTAAGCAGAACCTGAAAAAAAAAAACCGAAAAAAAAACCTGCTCTAACTTTGTTGTGTGACGAGGTAAATTCCAGTGTTTGTAGGGGGAGTTCATCAAGTCCCCGGTGATAATTATTTGATCTTGTTTAGTTCATTATGCACCTTGTGGGACTGCGCTGTGACTTGTGGATAAATGCCATATGAAAGCATTGTGATCTGAGAGACGCACCTGCACTTTTATCCCCGCTCCCCAAACAGATCAATTAGTAAAGCTAAACAGTAAATAATTCATGGCTTTGCTTTGTGGCCTGGTTTCATCACTATCGGAGGAAAAAAAAAAAAAAAACACACTTCATTAGTGCGGAGGGAAACACGCTTGATTGAGTGGAGCTTTAACACGTGCTGATGTCGAGAGAGCTTCCGAGAGAAAGCCCGAGCTCCGAATTATCCAAAACGTCCGTCACGCGCCGTGACCTCCTGGGTGACAGCCATGCCTGGGACGACCCGCGTGCACGGAACAGGGGTCATGAAGTGGCTCATGCCACCCAAGCGGGTCACCGCCTGTGCAGAGGAGTGTTCTCCACCAGCGCGAGCACCCGTATTTACCACAAGTATTCAGATCAGCTGAATTTTAACAAGCCGCCCCAAGAACGGCCCACGACCTGGAGGAATCGAGGAGAGTCCCTTATTTGTCAGGAGACGGGCAGGTACATAAACTTCTTCTTCTCCTTTTCCAGAATAAAATCTGAATTCAGGGGGTCCACTCAGGGGCTGCAGATTGCTCCGCTGTTCTGAGTCGGGCAATTTGAATAAATTATTCGGAGGAGAGAGAGAGAAAGAGAGAGAGATGGAGAGAGAGAAGGAGAAAGTGAGACAGGAAGAATGAAAGAGAGAGAGAGAGAGGTGGAAGAGAGAGGGGGAAAAAATGGCTCGGCGGTTCATTTTGTGCGAAATTATATTTTCGCTGGAAAGGTTAATTTTGAAGGGAGTCTGAATGGCTGGGAACGGTGCAGCAGAGGGAGCAGGCTGCTGGAGGAGGCGGCAGTTATTAAAAGCGATTGCGTTTCCTCCCAGATCTCTCCAGAGAGCGGAATCAGTGGAGATGTTAAACCTTGCTTGACACCCCAGTTGGATAATTGTGGGTGTGGGAGCTAATCAGCGGAAGATGTCTCCTCAATTTAAATCTTGTCAGTTAGTCGAGATTAGGCCCTCCTGTATTGGGCACCATTAGCTTTGTTGCATGTCAATGTGAGCGCGAGGCTGTTGGCAAGGTCCGGCTGCGAGGGTAAAAGGCACGCTCACTGGTTAAGGCAGATGTATTCAAGTTATAGTGCCGGTGTGGAATTTTTCAGGGAAATGCATATAGATGGTTGGGGGGGGGGCGGGGGAGACAAGATTCCCCGTGTGAAATTATGCAGCGTTTGAAAGTGCATGTGTTCCCACTGACCCAAACCTGAGCTGAGAGGAACAGAGAATGTAAAGAGGGATATGCAATTCAGAATGGAACGGTTCTAGAATTTCAGCAATTAAAATGATAACGACTTTCGGTATCAACCCTGTTGGTATCAATACTGTTTAAATAATGAAATCTTTTAAATATGTATGAAATTATTTCATTACAGATCTACTGATAGTCCTCTTACTGAAGTTTTTTCTTGTTTATAACATCAAAAAAAAATCATTTAAATAAATATGAAGTCAGCAGCACTCTTAAATAAACGTACATAGTTATTAATAATTTTTTTTATTTATTTTGTAAACAGAGCTTTTAAAACATGCTTCACTGTAGCCTAACAGTCACTATCCCTCTCAACTATCTGATTTGAAACATTATTTACTTTCGATTATAGTTGAATGCAAAAGTTTGGGCACCTAGGTCAATATATATTACGTAAAAATAAGTAAACGTCTTCCACTAAAAGCACATTTTAATGCACAACTAGTGCTTATTAGCTGAATTGAACATATGTGGAGGCACATTATTTCACATTTAACATGTTTTTACCCAAAAAGTCAGCATATAAATAAAAAATGTGCTGAGTACTTGCCATATTTGAGTTACTGTTAACTTATTTCGCTTAGAAAATCAACAAAACATGTCATTTGTTCAAACTTGAGTGAAGGCTTCACTTCAAACAAACGGCCAACAAACATTAAAATTTCACTCGGAGGTTAAAAATGCACATATGTACTTCCTCTCTGGGGGTGTTAAATTATTGCACGGCTCTCTCCCTTCTCACATGAAAGGGATCTGGAGATCCATACGTTGACGGCCTAAATGGCTAATAACCAGTGACAGCGTGATCTCATTAATAAAAGGAGAGTATAAATTTAGTGCCGTTTGAAAGGGGGGCTAATTCAAGAATGTGCAGTGAATTTTATAGCCCCTGTCTGGCTGGCGGAGGCCCAGGCCTTTGCATTCCCCCCATGGTAAATATTTGTAACAGATTTCTGCCGGAGGACAAAAGCCCCTTTCAGTGAGCGGCTGCTGTAACCTCCCGGCGAACGCTGGGTCAGGCCAAATAAACAACGCAGCACTGCCAAGTTCACCGGCCCCACTGATTCCTGGGCTGGGCTGCTGCATACCAGCCCGTCTCCCCATCACAGCACACTGAGTGCTGACAGATGTTTCTGCCTGGCCTCTCTCCCTCTCTCTCTCTCTCACCCCCCCACCACCCCCACCTCCTCTCGTCCATCTTGTTGTAGCACCATCTCAACGTCTGGAGCTTCTGCATTCAGTCTTCCTGAACCACACCTTAAGCGTTACTTAATATGTATGATTTTTGTATATTTTTTAAGTCAGGTTTTAGAATTGACCGTTTTCAGCTCTATGGAATATCTTGCATTTGTATAAGTAACAGTATACAGTAATAGAATCCACATAAGCTGGAGTTGTACTTAACAATTGGATGATTTAGACATTCAGTTTGTGCAATCCAGAAAGCTTTAAGTGAACGTCAGCTCTGCAGCTCCAGAGAAAAACTACAGAAGCAGTTGTTATTAGCCAATTATGCCATAAACATATGGATCTCAAGATCTCTTTCATGTGAGAATGGAAAGAGCCGCGCCACCAGAGGGGAAGTGCATATGTGCATTTTTAACCTCAGACATTAAACATGTCTTGGCTGATCAACAACATCAAGTTAAAGGGTGAATTAGAATCCCTGCAAAAGCCAGAGGCCTGCATTTATTTCATTTCCACTCAAAACGTTCATTACGTAGAGGGTATTCCTTTTCCAGGAGACCTTTCCGAGGGGATCAGATGGAAGACAATCCACTAGCGTAAGGAACTGGAAAGTCAAAAGGAAATAAGCGAAAAAACAGCTTCCCAAACTCCTCCAAAAATGATGAAAAGCTACAGAGAAACCGGGAGTCCTACCAACCATGCAAGACATGGCAGACGACCAAACTCTCATCACCACAAGATTAGAAATAAGCTTATCTTCAAAAGAGAGGAGAAAAGCTACACTCTTTCTTTAGATCTAAAACCAACCACTGGTGTTTCTGTCCATCCTTTCACATAACGCCAATGCTATGGATATGAAAGGATGTGTAGCTGTCCAGGAGTACTTATTGAGAAAATGAGATAAAAAGAGCTGCGTTTACAATCAAACAAAGAAGCTACTGGTGTTCTTATTACAAAAGACTGACCACCCAAGTCCAGTCCAGACCCTCAATATCACTATATATGTTTGGGATTACTGTGAATAGCAGAAATTGTGACCGATTTCCTCTAAGACTGAATTTTGGAGAAGAATATTACTGTAGATTACTTTGAATGAAAGCCATAATGAAGCTGTTATAAAGGCAAAAATTGAAAACGCTAAATACTGAAATATATCGTCGCTGTTCAAAGAAATATGAGCATGTCTAAATGGCAACTTTACAGTAGAGTACAAAAACCGTCTTGATTTCAATGTAAGTCAATGGAACCTAATTTTTTTCCCAAGTGCTTTTGGAGCATTTCTATTGGTCCATGTTATTTTTGCACAATGTAACCAACAGCTTTTATGTTTAAAGGATGCAGGAAAATCAAAATCTTCAACAATGGAGATGCATGCTTTTCTTAGGACAGCGATGATGTATTGATCAGGACAAAACTGTATATATAAACAACAAAAACGGAGGTACCAACTTTTGTTTTGACACTGAATAATGTGTAACTTGATGGTCGTTTTGCCTGAAAATGAAATAAATGAAAGGTGGTCTCTGACTTTTGTACAGCACTGCGCACACACACTTGATCATGAGCTTAACCATATCTTTAAAAATGTTGCCGTATCTAAGACTTTTTGACAGACCACAAAAAGTAGAAGCACCTGCCCCCCCCAAACACAACAAACTGGGTCTGATCAGCAGCACTGGACCGACTGAAAGGCCTTGAACCGCCCCCAAGTGCTAGAGCTTTCATGCTAATTGCTTATGATTAAGCTTGGCTAATAATGAAGTACTGAGGAGGGGGCGGGAACAAAGATCCTCCCTGACACTGAGCACCATCAGAATTAAATAATAATTAAAAAAAACCCAAACGCACATGACAGTGGGAGCTGGAGCCCGTAGCTGAAGCGCCATGGCGGAGGAGAGAGAGAGTGAGAGAGTTTAGCGCTTTAGATTAGCTGCATCAAAGGCGCCTCCGCTGTGAGGTGGAGCCCAGTTCAAGGCCCGGCGGCTCCGAAAGCCGTGTGTAAACAGCTTGTTGCTGGCTGCTGGGCTCGAGCCCACACAAAAGGCAGTCTCTGCAAGGAGCGGCAGCACGAGCCCGGGGAAGCGAAGTAAAACATCGATCCATAACCGCGCGCGTTAACACCCCTGTGCGCGCCAGCCCCCAGCAAGCCTTGCTCATCAGCCTGTGGCAAGAGCAGCTCTATTACACTCACTAAGAGGCTTTCACTATGTGTCCGGCTCAATAACAACAATATAAGTCGGCGCGAGAAAAAGAAAAAAAAAAATTACTGCCTGGGTCACAAGCTTGTCTGGCTGTTTGTGTGTGTGTGTGTGTGTGTTAGTAATAGGAATAGCAGTAAAAACAGTGTTATGAGATAATTATTATGAGCTCTGGTGCTAAAATCTGTGCTTGAATACTTAATATATGTACATATATGACTGATTCACAACACCTGAATTCTGTATTAATGTGCCAGACACTGGATTTTCTGTACTCAGAGATGAAGTAACATCCTGGTTTGGTTGAAATAGTGGTGCAGACAATATAACATCTAAAGTAAAAAAACAGCAGGCTTAACCATAGCTAGCAGGCTAGCAGGCTAAATTACACATCCATTCATTTTCAGTGCTTGGTTTACTGAATGAGTCACTGTAAATAAGTTTTTTTTTTTAAATGTCTGTGTTTTTAGGAAAGACATTAAACCAAAAGCGGGAAAACAAATGGCACCAACAGCTAAACACAACACTGGAACACTGAAAACCACATATGTGGCAATTAGCATTTTTGTTGTGGCGGAAATTTGGCGAGCTAAAGCTAAAACCTAGAGAAAAGGTTTCTGCAATAAACACTATATTATGTTTTTTTATGTTATGTTTTTTTGTGAGATGAATTTCAAGAACTTGTTTCATTTTAAAATGTATTGCAAGCAATAAATATATTAAACAGCAAAAATGTTTTGTTTTATACATTTTTTTCTTTTTCTACATTATTTAATGATGACAGCTGCTGTTAACATTGTGTGAAAATTTCATGATTAATAGATCAATAGAATAAAATAGCATGGAAAAAATCTGGTTCTGTTAACTTTTTAGATCTCCACAATTTTAAAATCATTTAATATGGCTTTAATATCATATGTAAACACACAGACAGACACACACACACAAATGTAAATATATAATTTTTTAATACATATTTTTTTGTATGGGGTGGTTGTAAACAGTGGACTACTGTAAACAAACTACATTCAATGTTAGAACTGTTTATTACAATTTATATAAAAAATATAATAATGAAAAAAATATTTTATCATACATGTTGTTTGCTTAGCTGCTTAAGGTTTGTGCTCTTTTAGACACTAATATGTGCCTAACAACACACTTTACCCTTACCCATTACAGTAACATGGCGTATCTTGCGGCATACTGCTCAGTTCTATGAGCCTGATCTGCTTATGAATGCAGCAGATTAGCTAGTTTGATGTCACAATGTTCAAATTATTAATTCATGGCGCGCGCCATGATGGAGTTTTATTTGGAGGGGGTTTTAATAGTCGTCATGTCATATTTTTTCATTTGTCAGAATTTATCATAATTTAAAAAACATCCATTGCCTTTTAGACTTCATGATAAATGGGCCTAAAGAACTGAATCAAAATTACTTGGTCAAATGTCTGGTTACATTGACTCCTGGAAAAGTCATCATTTGGATTTTTTATTCAGAGATCAGCGATACATTTCTGTATGGTTCAGAATTGTTTATTGCAAATATTATAAATTATAAATTACAAAAAAAAATCTGCTTGTATGTTGTTGCTGTTTTATAGCTGTGATTCTAACACAGGTGGGTTTATTATAGACACTTAGTGCCTAACAACACCCCACAACTGTGCTAAAATCACAATAACATACGGCCTCTTGAGGCATTTTGCTTTATACGATGAGCCAGCTCTGCTTACAAATGCAGCAAATTAGCTAGTTAGACGTCACAATGCTCAAATCATTAAAGGAGGGCACGCGTCATGATGCAGTTTTATTTGGAGGGGGTTTTAATAGTCGTCGTAGCATTAATTATTGATAAGGCTGGCAATTGATTGGTTAACCGGATAATGTAATTGAAAAATGAAAATCATCAGAGTTGAGTGAGCGCCTGGAGTACTCAACGAGCAATGAGGGGAGGAGAGAGTGTGTGTGTGTGTGTGTGTGTGTCTGTGTGTGTGTTTAGTTCTTAGGGGATCACCCTACGTAGAATTTCATCATTACCACCACACTATAAAAGTGGAGTGGTGATTAAAAAGACTTGATTGATTTAGCTCTCATTGGAATTAGCTGTCCCTGCTCAGTCTGAGCTCTGTACATGCAAGCATGCGTGAGTGCGTGCGTGTGTGTATGCCTGCGTACGGACGTGAGCGAGAGCTAGGCAGCGTGTGAGGGAGCCTGCGTGACTGTGCGTCAGTGTTGTCAAAAGGTGGCCCCACTCCCTCAGTTTTCATTCTTCCCTCGTCTTTCTCCTACACACTCGGCTGCTCTGAGACACACACTCACACTGCGCCTATTGATTTTACTATCTGCCGCAATGAGTGATCATCCGCTCCCAATTCCTCCACTCACATATGAGTTCAATATCCATAATGATACTGAGGGGATATTTCATTAGTAGGAATTGGGAAGAAGGGGGCCAAAAAAAAAAGAACACATGGAATGGTGGGATCTCATCCCCAGCCTATTAATAGTTTCAGGAGTAAAATCTATTTGAAAAGTTGTTGTTTTATTGAGAATAGATGAGTATGGATTTGGTATTCATTACAATTGATGTGCAAATAAAAGACAGCACCAGCAGAGAAGAATTCACTCTTTTTTTAAACCTTATTTATGAAAAACTGGTCTCGTTTGGAATTTCGTAATATTATCTGCAATTTCTATGCACATTTAGTTACATATTTTGGCAAATGTGCATTTCCTTAATGTATTTATTGTGATTTTTTTAGGCACCAAAGCCAAATTTTCTATTAAGATTCTGACATAACACAATAAAAATGAATTTAAAAAAATAACAATCATTTCAAGCTAAAACTAATAGGCATATCCTATAATATATATTCACCCATTATTTCATGTATTGATAAATGTGCTATGATAAAATTCTAGATTTTTTTTATTCCAATACAACTGAAATATTAGAAAATATTCTTCATCAGTACACTGTAGTGAAGGTGGGAGGGTGTGGAGGGGGCTGAGAGTGTCCCTCACACTGTGTGTGTGTTAATGGCGTGCCCCCCGCCCTGCCTGGGTGTTAATTCAGCAGGGCTGTTAAGAGAGGTGTAGATTAGCAGATAAAGGTACGGCATGCAGGGGTCAGTCCGATATGGACTCACAGTCTAACCGGGGCTTGTCAGATGCCTGCATGGATTAAGCCTGAGATTTCCTCTCTCTCTTTCTCTTTTCTCTTTCTCTCTTCTTCCCCCCTGTTGTCGAGAGGCCAAAGGTTAACCATCTACCCCGTTCACCGGGCCCTCAATCAGAAGAGAGGTGTTGCGGGCGATCTGCATAACGGCCGAGCACACTCACACACGTACGCTGGTTTTCATTTCATTTGACTGGGGCTTAAAGACCAGCACATGTGGAGTCTGCCGTGTGAGATTACAGAGCCCCCCCCACCAAAAAAAAAAACGTCAAAAAAAGACCCCCACATACACAAGCATCACCTTTTTATTTTTTCCCACTTACTTGGATACGTCAGATGTCTCAGTCAAGATGGAACGGTGAGAATGAAGAGAGATCACTCTTTTCAGGAAGCCGTCCTAATGACAGGGAAAGAAGAACAAAAAAAAAAGATGTGGGGGGCGCTGTGAAAAGAAAGGGGGGGAAATGAAAAATGTGGAAGATGAAACTCTGCAAATTTGACTTATAACAAGCAAAATTACACCCTGCTGTCATTTAAATTATGGCTGCCCTCTATAAAGGTGTCTTTTAGGTGCATTAATTGAATTCGGCACTATTTTCCAATAATAATCTGTAAAGTTCATCCGTCCATCCCTCAGCAGATCCCCTGCCGCGCGCGCGAGGAGGACGTATCTATTTCAGTGGCTTAATTTATTTTCATGATTCGCTGATAATGACTGCCATGCAGGCTGTACATCAGAATTAACCTTCATTTCACTGAGGTATATTACGATGACAGTCGCCGACACATTTCACCTACACAAAGGGCATTCTCCCTCTCCGCTGCTTTATAATCATCCTCGGCAGACGAAGATTGTTTGATAGCCGATTAATTTTCATAGAAAATCAAGTGGCCAGCTCTCCCAAATGGCATGCGGCCTCGTGCTTGGTGACTTTTCTGGCAATTAGGTGTTTTATTTAATCCTCTCTTGCGTTTTTTTTTTATATTATAAATTGCATTTTTTCCTCATAATCCCCCCACCACCACCACCACCACCACCACCCCCCCCCCCTTCCAACCCACCCCGACCAGACTCTACTATCTCCACCCTCCAAATTTATTTTCAGTGATGCCAACATAACAAAAGTGCTGTAAATTAATCAGGGACATCAAGTGACGGGGGGAGGGGGAGGGGGGCTGCTTTCTAATTTCTATGCAAACCATTAAGTGTCAGATATGAATTCCACCATTTGCCATGGTCGCAGTCAAAAGATTTCATTAGGGAGCTGACGTCACACTTGAAGCCCACGCTGGATCATTTCTGTCCTATTTTCTCCCTCATGAGCTCTTTGTTCTTCTAGCCTTTGTAGGATCTGTGCGCTAAAAAGGCCTATGCAAATTGCAATAATAGATTTCGCTAAGCACCGAAGCAGTAGCATGATAGCCTATTTAGGGGGGGAACCAAAGTAACATTCAATTTATGGTATTAACCCCAGCACATGCAAAAGGTTGCCAAAAAAGTGATTAAGAAATTACAGAATTGGTCCACACCGCTTGAAGTTTTTTCCCTTTTTTCACCCACCCTTTCTCCTTCTTTCTCTCTCTCTCTCTCTCTCTCTCTCTCGCTCTCCCGCTTTCACAATGACATGGCATACATAATAAAGAAGGACTGGTAATTAGAATGTTCTGGAGAGCGCTTGGGCGCGAGCTTTCAGGACTGACACTGAGAGTGAGCTGCCTTCATGGCCGCTGAGGTCTACAGGTTACGACCACGGCTAAATATAGGCTGTTAGAGACAGGGCCGCTGACACTGACTGATGGGAGGACTAAATATGGGAAATACAGGGTTTTTAAAATGATCCCGGTTTGGCCAGATTACCACACTTATGTTACATTATAGTGGCACATGTATCTCTATTGATATAGCTTTTAATAAAATATATTGAAAAAACCCCAAATGCTCGATCCATCAATGGATAGTTCGCTGTAAGTGTTATCTGCAGTGGATCATGCGTCCGAATGTTTCAAGTGTTACACATTTATCGCCTTTTGGTTCAACCACCAGTCTCTTATTCTTATTCCAGGAGAAATCAATAAGATTAAAAATATATGACATTCAAAAAATGCATTCCAAGTCTTCCACAGGGAATGGAATCCGTTCACTATAGGTACTGAAATGAAGACCCACCCTCAGAGAGGTAGACCCAGTTTTTAATGCCCAGGTTTTAGCAGCAGCTAGTCATTAGGAGACTGATACATACATGATGCATACATACATACATACAAAAAAAACAGTATGTATAGATGTTGCAGTCAAGATGAATAGAAAGCACATTTAGTCATTATAAATATTAATTAATAAACAATTCATATGTGGCCATTAAGTATAACATATGTGGTATTACTTTAACCACTCAATGTGTTAACCTTTAAAATTCTCAAGCTTACTGCATTCTAAGGAGTTAGGGGAGAACCTCCCAAAAGATCTACACAATTAAAACATTAAGATAAACACTGTCGTTAAGATGGGCTTGATATGACATGCACCACTCTAGAGAAACTCAGAGTCTCAAAAACTCAATTGTTCACAGTGGTGGTGATAGGAACCAAACGTATGATACGCTTAATAATAAATGAAATGGTTTGAATGCACTCCCTGATGTGCTTATCCATTCATTTACGGTGACGTTTAGCTTTAAACTCGGTACACACATGGCAAAACAGTCCTCGATTAAAACAGTTTTTCAGCTTTATCACTATTTTGCCATCGTTAACATCACATATATAAACTCAGAAGACAGGAGTGGGTTCACTGGCAGTTTTGGATAATAAAAAAAAAGGATGCATCTGTGCTGCACATATGGGGACCCCTGGTTCCTACCAGGGGTAAAGAAATCAGAGTCAGTACGTTTCCACTCTGAATGATGTTTACATCTCAATGACTGAACTGTGCGGCCACTATGGACACTATGTAAGCTTTGTGGATTTGGAGACCTCTCTGGTGAAAACATGTAACTGCAGGCCACAGGTAGAAGATTTTTTTTTTGTAACATGGCTTGTGCTTTTCCCCCAACCCATCCATGACTGTCATCATATCTTCATCAATATAATGTTGATTCCATGGCCTGGAGATTTTGGGGCCTGAACATTAAGCTAAACCCTCTATTCAAGCCAGCACGTGTGACCTTAAAACTCCCAACTCTCAACGTTTAATCATTAGTTTAGGCTTTACAGGACCAGTCACAGCCACACACAGACCATATCAGCATTTGTTCCTGACTCAGTAATGTCTATTCTTCTTTTAATTGTAACAAACGCTGCAGAGTTTCAAGTAACAGGCGTGAGAGGGGATGTAGGTCTGAGCCCACTGCATTCAAGAGGTTAAACCAGATAACAGTATGACCCATTAAGCGTCCTGTTAGGCAACACCACTACAGAAAGCTATGGGAAGCGAGACGACACAAGACGAACGGTCAGTAAGATCAGTTGAATTTTTAACAGGCCTACCTTTTAGTCCGTCCGTGGAGCCAGTCGGTGGGCTCCAGACAGAAGCCCTCCAGCTACATAAAAAAAGAGGGATCGCTGCGCGTCTTCCAGCCACCAGCCTGCAAATAAATATAATCAATCCTGCATTTACATACAAATGGCCCTTCTCCTGCCTCTTTCTTACTCATCTGTCTGGCGTCTAGAAGGAGGCAAATATATTCACTCCATACACCGGTTTCGTAGTTACCTTCCTTCCATTGCTTTATTGATTGTTTTTCTTTTTTTTTTACCACTTCATTTTATTAGGGGATATTGGGGGGCATGTTGCGCTGACAAGGTGCGGACGGTTCATCATTGCTTGCTGAAGAAGATCATGATTATTGACACTGTCACTTTTCCCACCACTTATCATTGCTTACTGGTGGCGCGGCGCGCGCTGCATCAACGTGCCACTTAAGGGCGGTAAACTGGCAGCGAGCTCGCGCGTCTTATATGCCTCATTCACTTTGCATCAAGCCGGCAGCCAAGCTGGCCTCAAACGGGTGTCAATCCCAGAGACAGGACACATATCCTCCGTCACCGGCGTGACCCGCACAGTGGCGAGAGCGAAGCAGGCAGCAGCAGCAGCACTTGGGCACATAGCAGGTACATCAGAAAGAAAGAAAGAAAAAAACAGTAATGCTATCCATATGTATCATTGGCGCGTGCAAGATATCGACGCGGTCCTGTCCAAGCACATCAGGGCTCGGAAAGTGCAACTTTTGCTCGCAGCCGTAATTAAAGTGTCAGACTCACGCCTGCTCCCGCACACAATAACCCTGCTAGGTTTAATTTGAATAGGTAATCTCTGCGTTTGCTATGCATTAAGAGAAACATCTGAGCTATTGCTCTATTAACTGTTTCACTCACCCAGCGTTGGCCTTTTAATTAGAGTTTAATAGCAGTTATTAACTCATTACAGGGCGTTGGGGGAGCATTCGGAGCTACTGTGACCTCTAGCAAAGTTGACACTTCAATGGTGGAATATTTCCTGGAAAAAAAAAATTCATTCATTTAATTGTGACCTATGCAAATGTGCAGTTCGTCATTACAACCCAGCTGCAATAATTAACTAGAGTGCTTCAAATTAAAATATAAATGGAGGAATTGTGTGTCAGCCATGGAGCACACTTTAAAAAAAAGAGAGGGAGAGAGAGAGAAGGGGGGAAAGAAAAAAAAGAGAAAGGAAATTTAATTTGTTGGAATTGTTTTAAATGAGCTCAGCCGCGCTGGCACAAGCAGCATCCTCTGTTTTGTAAAAGCAGGAACTGTGAAGAATTTCCGAGCTGATACGCGATACGCTTCTCGTTTCTCCGAGGGGCTATGGCAGATTGAGAGGGGCACGTACGTTTACGGGTGCGCGCGCGGAGCGTCAACACATAGTGTCAGCAGCCCCCGACTGCCGCGAACAAACTTATTAAGATTAGCATTTCGCAAAGCAATTTGTTTACTTGCAGACGTTAAGTGCTGTATCAACACCTCCGTCGCCGCGTGACACCATTACCGTCGTCTGAGGCCGCCAGGCAATCCCCAGCACGCATCAGCAGAAACAATTAAAGCCTTCAGAGACTCGGTTCCAGGAGAACACTCGCCTGAGACGTTCAGCATTCTTGTTCTGAAGGCTGGGAGAGCTGAGAGGGGCTTTCGTCCTGAGAGCACGTGTGATGGAATTCGCTCACGTGGTCGCACGGCCCACAGCCGGTCTTCCGGGTCACCCACCCTTTGGCCTTCCCAAAATGTAAGGAGAGGTACAGAGGAGTGCTTTTTCACTACCCTCAGAGATGAGCCTGGAGCAAGAGCTCAAAGTCTGAATCAGAATAAAATAAAAAAATAAAGAAAGAAAGAAAGAAAGAAAATAGCAAATTAACCAAAAGTGTCACTCAGGAATTGCAAGTGGGCTGGAAATTGCAAAATGCGTTCTTTGAAGTCCTCATTTCAGCAAAAAAATGACATTTTTTTTAAGGAAAAGAAAAAAAAAAACTTTATATCTAATTAAAATGATAACTGCATTCTCATTTTTCAAACTCTCCATATCCTGAGGGCCAATTGGGATGAGTGTTTCTCCCTCTCTCTCTCTCTCTCTCTCTCTCTCTCTCTCCTGCTTGCCTGTACAGCAGTATGGCGTGCTGAACTGCTCCTGCAGCAAGATCACATCATTACCATCTCCCCAGCTGAGCCGCAGCCAACCATTATCATGCAGCATTATTAATCTTCTTGTCTTATCAACTTGCAAATCACAAACCATTGAGCCTTATGGCGTGGTTTTGGGTCCACGGTTATTCATTTTGTAGGTCTACCTAGCCTCCAAGTCCTCTTAATCACCTGACGATTGTCATTCTCTTACTTTTGCCCTGCCCCCTGTGGCCTCGCTCTGTATCCGTGCAAAAAGAAAAAAAAAAAGAAGAGTGTCCCTCACCCGCGCACTCTCTCTCGCCCCCCACTCTCTTTCTGAGAGAGGGTCCTTGCTTTTGAAGAGAGGAGACAGTGAGAAGGATAAATTTCATTAATAGAGGAGAATTAACATCCCACCGCCATGAGATGACCTCTTTTCCTGACACGTATGTCTAAGTCATTCTCGTCTTTTTTTTTCCTTCCTCTTCTTCGCCATTAACATTCGAGAGAGGGAAGAAGGCACAGCACAATATAAAGAGAGGAAGAAAGACAGAGAGAGAAACTTTCCTTAAAGTGAAAATTCACTGACCCCCCTGACTCTCCTGAAAGGGAGATGGACATAGAGAGATAGAAAAGAAGAAAAAAAGAGAGAAAAAAGGAGTGATGAGTGCAATGAGAAAGACAGAAAGAGAAACTACACAAAGAGAAATAAAAAGAAAGAGAACATTAAGATAAACAAGAGATGTTAAATGATCCAGATGAGAAAAGATAGAGAAAAAAAAGGAAAAGGAGTTAGAAAGAATAGAAAAGTGAGATAAAGAGAGACTGAAATGAGAGAAAGAGAGAGAGAGATTGAGGAAGAGAAACGGACAAAGAGAGAGAAACAAATTGAGAGAAAGGAGTAAAAGAGAGAAACTAAGAGATTATGAGAGGTACAGAGGGGGAGAAAAACAAAAAAAAGGGAAACAGAAAAAGAAAGTGATGGCATGGAAGAGAGAAAGACAGTAAGAGACATAAATAGAGACAAATAGAATTACAGGGGAAGAGAAAGAGATTGAGAGAGAATGACAAGGACAAAAAGAAAGAGAGGCAATAGGTAAAGAGAGAGATGTTGAGAGACAAAAGAAAGAAAGAAGAAGAGATTGTGTGAAAAAACAAGGAAAGAGAGAAAAAGTGAGACAGAAAGAATTGTGTGTGTGTGCGAGAAAGAGAAACTGAAAAGAGAGAAATAAAGGGAGGAGAGGTAGAGATAGAACAGAAAAACAAGAAGAAACTAGAAGAAAGAATAAGAGGACAAGAGAAAGTAAAACACAGATTGAGAGAGATAAAGGGAGACAAAAAGAGTGACAGAGAAAGAGAGAATTGAGAGTGAAAGACAGAGAAAGAAATCGGTGTAAAAGAGAGATGTAAAATGATGGTCAGAGATAGAAATTGAAAAAACTTAAAGATTGAAAGGTAAAGAGAGATAGGAGAGACCAAAAAAAGAATGTGAGATTAATTGAGAGACACAGGGACAAGGACAGAGAGAATCAGGGCGAGAGAATGAAAGAGAAAGTGATTATAAAAAGGTAGAGGGGGAGGAAAACAGGAAAAGAAAGTAAGGGCATGAGAAGAGAGAAAAGAATGAGAAAGATATAGAGACAGAAATGGAGAGAATGAGTGAAAGATTGACTGAGAGAGACAGGGACAAGGAGATAGAGAGAAGCAGATGAAAATAAAGAATTGTGAGAGAAAAGTGAGAGAGAAATGTGTGAGAAATGACAGAAAGAGACAGACAGAAAGATAGATAGTGAGAGAGACTCAAAGACACTGAGAGAGACTGAAAGAGAAAGCGAGAGAGACAGAGAAAGAAAGTATGAGACAGACAGAGAGAGCAAAAGAGAGAAAGAAAGTAGGAGAGAGACAGAGAGAAAAAGTATGAGACAGACAGAGAGAGCGAAAGAGAGAAAGAAAGTAGGAGAGAGACAAAGAAAAAGAAAGTATGAGACAGACAGAGCGAAAGAGAGAAAGAAAGTAGGAGAGAGACAGAGAGAAAGAAAGTATGAGACAGACAGAGAGGGAGCGAGAGAGAGAAAGAAAGTAGGAGAGAGCAAGAGAGAGGAGAGACATAGAGAGAAAGTAGCAGAGAGTGGAGAGACATAGAGTGAGAGAGGAGAGAAAGAAAGTAGTATAGAAGAGAGAGAGAGAAAAGTAGGAGACAGAAACAGAAAAAGTAGTAGAGAGAGAAGAGAGAAAGAAAGTAGTAGAGAAAGAGAGTAGGAGAGAGAGAGAAAAGTAGGAGACAGAAAGAGAAGAGAGAGTAAAGCGAGAAAGTAGAAGAGAGAGAGAGAGAGAGAGGAAGGGAGAGAGAAAGTAGGGGGGAGAGAGAAAGAGAGTAGGAGAGAGAGAGAAAGCAGGAGAGAGAGAGAAGAGAGAGAGGAGAGAGAGAGAGAGAAAGTAGGATAGGGAGAGAGAGAGGGAGAGAGGAGAGAGAGGAGGGAGAGAGAGAGAAGAGAGAGGATAGATAAAGAGAAGAGAGAGGAGAGAGAGAGAGGGAGAGAAAGAGAGAAGAGAGAGGACAGATAGAGAGAGGAGAGAGAGAGTAGGAGATGGAGAGAGAGAGAGAGAAAGTAGGAGAGGGAGAGAGAGAGAAGAGAGAGAGAAGAGAGAGAGAGGGAGAGAGAGAGGGAGAGAGAGAAGAGAGGAGAGAGAGAGAAAGTAGGAGATAGAGAGAGAGGAGAGAGAGAGAGAAAGGAGGAGAAAGAGAGAGGAGAGAGAGAAGAGAGAGGAGAGAAAGAAAGAGAGAGAAGAGAGAGAGGGATAGAGAGAGAGAGAGAGAGAGAAGAGAGAGAGGAGAGAGAGAGAGAGAGAAGAGAGAGAGGGAGAGAGAGAGAGAAGAGAGAGAGGGAGAGAGAGAGAGAAGAGAGAGGGAGGGAGAGAGAGAGAGGGAGAGAGAGAGATAAAGAGAGAGAGATAGAGAGAGGAGAGAGAGAGATATAGAGAGAGGAGAGAGAGGGGGAGAGAGAGAGAGAGAGGGAGAGAGAGAGGCAAAATGCAGTTTGAAAGTTCTCTGAGTGTAAAATGTACACGGTGTGAACCAGATAATAATTTTTATGCTTTTCAAATCGATTTTGCAGGCTTCGACTCTAAGCACAGTTTCAGAGAAAAGCCTTACTCCGCTGTAGCACCTCGCCAACGCTTATAAATAATGAAAGCTGTTTTTAAAAGAAAAGACTGCTTAAGGACAAAATGTTGATTATGAAAGTGCCTTTTATCCCTCTTCTTCTATCTCGGCTTTCTAAAGATGCACAGACTCCAGGCAAACAGGGCAGAGCCGAGCGCTTCCCCTGACCAAAATTAATTTCGAGATAAAATATGCTGAGTCTGGAGAAGAGACGGACAGGTGGTATTTAGATACGGGCGGCGAGATTTGAAGAAGCTCCGTGCTGCGTTCGAGTCTTCCTTTGTTTGATCTTGTGTATGCGTTTGTCCTTGGAAGTCACCCAGAAACTCCATCGTTTTACAAGGAACGGCGTCTGATCTGCGAGACGGCCATTATCATACACAACTTGAAAGCGTTTCGTCTGTGAGCGGAAATTGTTTTGGGGAAACGAGTTGCATGCTCAGAAAAGGCCTGGCTGAATGTCCAAGTTGCTAATGGCGATCTGGACAAACTTGGACGGATTCTCAGTTCAGCGTGCGAGTTTTGAAACAGGCAGAACGTTGAGGGAAAAAAAGACCTTTACATGTTTAACAGCATGTGTCCTATTTTGCCATGCCATTGCTATGCAGCAGCTGTAACAGGGAATGCTGGAGTTTTTATGCCTGTCCATAAATTAGGCCTGGGAGGTTGATGAGCAGTGAAGGAGAAGTATGTCTACACTGGAAGGAGACACAGAAAGTGTGAGAGAGAGAGAGAGAGAGAAGGGGGAAAAAAGAGTGAGGGAGTGTATATGCAGCCTTTACTGGTCCTAACTGGCTACCATGACCAGAGGACACAAACACTGAACACAACACACATGAACTAACGGTCCTCTTCTGGTGGAGCTTGAGGCAGGTTCTCCACACGCATGAGCGGAAAAAGGAAACGAACGAGAAAAGAGAGCGAGAGAGTGAGGATGATCCTGGCCCACGGTACAAAGCCGGCGGGACTCCCTCTCCTCTTTTGTCTTGTCCTCCGGTGTGGATTTTCTCAAGGCTCCTGGCAGGTCGAGCGACAAATTGCAGCCTGAGGAGATGGACGCTTCCTGGTCCAACACAGAAGAGCTATCAGTGGAGGACTCTCCGAGGAGTCGGGCCTGCTTCCAGGGGTTAGAGAGGTGGGAAAGGACTCGAGGAGACAAACGCACAAACTCTTCATTTCTTTTGAAGAGCATATCAGCTGACCCCAACAGGTCAGACATCATAGCGCTAGGCTAGTTGATTGTTTTGGGCTAGCTAACTGCCAGCTTGCCCCAGTGGGACTGCACCATCTCTGTGTTACCAGCTCTTATAGACATTCTGTGGCTTTAGTTAGCAGTTAGCAGTCAGTTAATCCCAGTAAGTTGGTCCACTGGGATAAACTCTTTAAAGTAAAGGTACAAAATTAGGCCGTTAAAGCAACTAAAGAATCATTGCTAACTGTAAGTGAATGGTTGTTAACCCATTTCTGTATATTAGAAGTTACATATACTGTCAGGCTGGGAGCGAGGAGCAGATAGGAGGACACACGTGCAAGCTTAAAGTATTTAATATAAACAAAACAAAACACGAGAACACAAACACAACAAGAAACCAGACAGAACTAGGGAGCAAAACCGGGAATTAAAAACCGAACCAAGGATACATATACAAATACAAATACAAAAGGAACCACAGGGGAGAGCGCAAAACAAGCAGACTATATACACCTGATAACGAGAGGAAACAAGAGACAGCTGATAACAATGGGAGGAGACACGGATCACATGACAAACCAGGAACATAAACAGAAGCACATGACGAAAATATAAACAAATACACATGGGATGGACGAGGGAACAAAACCATAACCATAGACAGACGAGCCCAGACAGGGGAAACAGGCAGGGCGTGACATATACACACAAAACAAATGTAGAGTTTTCCCCAGAATCATATGATCCGACCAAGCACTATATCGTTGCTGTCCAATGAAAAATGTGTATCTTAATTTTTGTTGATTTTGGGTTTTCTACATCATTTGAACATGCCACTGGTCATTTACCATGAGAAAATCTCATGATAAATGGGCCAGTAGAAGTGCTCCAAAGTAGCATGGAAAAAATCTGATTCCCTTGACTTACATTCAAAGTAAAGTATGTTTTTGGTCTCTCCTGTAAAGTTGCAATTTTGGAGATGCTTGTTTTTCATTGGACAGCGACGCTATATTAAAATCTGTTGGTAGTTGGCTAGCCCCAATGGGAAAGCTGTTCCAGAACTCACACAACCATCCTGTTGGGGTAGCCACTTGGTCTTAACATGGTCCAAAGGCACAGCACACTTTGACCACCTGACCAACTTAACATTTCTCTACATGGCCTCGCTATTTCCTCTACATCATCTTAAGGGATTTTCTATCACTTTATCAGTTCAAATGAGGACATACACAAACACAACAAACACAAGTAGCAACTTCAGCAGCAAACTGGGGTTTGATTCACCACCTGGGTAACCATCCTGTCCTATACCAATAAGAGTTTCTTGGGCGAGACTGCTAACACCAACTTTACCTACATGTTTAAATTTTAAAAAGTAGTGTAAGTCGTTCAGGATAGAAGCGCCTGCCACATGCCGTAAAATGGAAAATGGAAAACTGATAAAAGAAAACATGAACAAAGCTGTTTATACACCACTGTGGTAAACTATTTAACTACTTTAAAATGCTTAATATTTGAAAGTGACATTAGATTTTTGTTGGCCTTCTGCATTTCTTTTACATGGCTGCTCAAAATCGTAATTGTTCTACTATGATAACATGCCAGTTAGCAAGCTGAAGGCGACTGACAACGACAAAAATCAAGGCAGTACACCATCAGCTTCTGATGTGAGTGGGCAATTGCGTAGTGTGGGTGTGATGGACTTTGAAGTGGGAGGCTTTTATTGGTTGAAAAATGAATGGGAACATTATAACGCTTAACATGGTTTGCAAAGAAAGTCCCACCTGTCATTAAATACAGCTTATCAGCTCGCAGGTAAATCCTTGAGTGAGAAAAGTCCTCCCTTGCTGTGTAGACATGCGCCAAAAGAGCCTGAAAATACATGTTAGCCAACCGTTACAAACTATGTTTGACCGATTTTAGCAATAATTTCAAATATGCACGTGAAACATTAATGTGGTTTTTGGTTTCAGCTTAACAGATATTTCCCCATTTAAAGAGATACAAATCTGCTCTTGTATGAATCAAAACCCACCATGTGGTCAGACTTTCCCTCAAGGACTTTGGTTGAAGTTTCGAAGTGGACAGCAATATACAACTCCTCCATCTCTCCTGTGGCTGTTAGCGGTTAGCTAGCCCCAACTGAACAGATCTTCCAGAACATGGATCTTAGTTTCAGGAGGGAAAATAAAAACCTCACTGAAAGTAAAAGGTAGAGTCCATTAGAGCTGTGGTTATACTTTTGGTTTCTCAAAGAATATTTTAATGGATGGTGTTGTAACTTCATCTTTCGCCGTCAGAATGAAGAGGGAGACCAGACAGAGTTTAATTTGACATTGCGGAACCATCTTTACTCTGCGTCATTATACCCTGCTCAGGAGCTGATCAGTAGCTGGTTAGGATCTGGTCTGAACTGATCTGAACTGTATGGCCTCATATAGGTCCGTCCCTCCATTGCCCTCGGGTCACATGGGCTCCTCCTGGCCATGTCGTAACCTCCTCCGGTTCTAGGCTGTCTCTGGGCCAGTTGTTATCTCCTGGGTGGAGGGGTTCACGAGCCCTGGGGGCTCTAATGATAACATCGCAGGGTCTGGTTCCCGAGCCCCAGATTGCCGTCATAAAGGCCTCCCCATTGCCGGGGACTAACAAAACCAGGATGTTCTCACACTCTCTTGGCCACCTGTCTTTAACAAACGCTTTAGTGTGTTTTTTCCAAAGCAAAATCCAAATAAGATTAATACAAGCTAAAAGTTATATAAAGAAAAAGATACAACAATGGACATTTGAGGAATGATTGCTGTACATAAGAAAAAGTTCTAGACCAATTTAAGATTTTTTCCCAAGCCATACATCCAAGTCAGGAGCCTTTCAGGAACCTTCATTTGTTATCAGTGAGTTAACTGTAATGGGACAGCGCTCGTTGAGTTCAAGCAGCCGTCTTGTTGGGGTAGCGAACCGCTATCGTGGCCCAACACGACCTCCATCCATTCATGGGACATGTTAGCAGTTAGCTACCCCGATGGGACAGCTGGCCTAGCCCTGGGAGAGCACGGGGGGGGTTGGATTCTGGGGGCCGGAGCACCTCCCTTCAGGCTGCTCCGGGGCGCATGCCCGGGGCTATCGTTCGCAAATCTACACCGCTTCCCTCAATCAAAGGCCGCCGAGCAGGCCCGCCGAGCCGCTTAGCAGAGTGAATTATTCACAGGCGAAAAAGGTCACCGCAAACTAAAACTCCACTGAAATGAACCAAAGTCCTGGTTCTTCTTCTGCCGTTCGCTGCTCAAAAAGCACATCTCAATCTTTAATGGATGGAGAGAAGGAGGGGAAAAAAGTCTGTAAATGGAGAGAGGGAGAGCGAGACGCGATCAAAGTGATTTTTAAATTTGCAGATTTTTGCATTTGGATTTATTAATGATTGATTTATTAAGATCGGGCCTGCGCTCCACTCTGGTATGCAGGCTAATTAAGTTTTGCTCCAAATCTTAATGGCGAACCCCGAAGTAATTGATCTTTTGATGATGTAAGCCACTTTAAAACTGTTTTTAATGATCCATGACTTAGGAGATACAGCTAGAAGGTTATCAAATATGTGCTTATGCCATTAAATAACTTTTAAGTTTGATGAGTTAACCTAAAAACAGGGAGGTTAGAACTATTCCTCTACAAAGCTAGTTTTATAGTGAGGTATCTGCCATCTGGGAGTGAGTGTACTTTTACATAGGCTGCACTAGCCAGACCAAAGACGCCTGGGTGCGTATGTGATGGACTCGCGGCAACATATCATCAGCATGTAACTTACAGAAAATACATACCTAATTCGGTTGAAGTGATGAGATGAACAATTCATTTTAGAACATTTCTATTGGTTTATTCATCGTTAAGTGTTTGTACAGTGTATAGGGCAGAGTTCACATGGTGGAAAAGAAATGGAGTAACAAGGTTTTCTTAGTAACGAAAATACACGACTGCAGAATTCTTCCACACAGTCTCTCATTAAGTGTGATAAGTGCCCAGTAAGCGCCGGCCCCTGCAGCTGCACAGGGCAAAATGCTTCTTTGATGACGTCTCAAGTGAGTTTGCATCAGTGCCTGTATAATTACCCGTGTGGATGCTGTGGATGCAAGGCGGATGGAGAAAGCAGTGTGCGGAACACCAGACCCAGCCTCCTTCTTCCCTCAGCTGGGACGCGGTTAGGCTGGGAGCGCAGGGACTGCTTGTTTTCCCGTTTGTTAAGGCTGCCCTCTCCCTTAATGACTGCGGTTGCACCTGACTACAGAGCACAGGGTAACGCTGATGGGTCCCCTATGGTGTATATACCTTGAAACACCTCTTCTTCATTTTTTTCAGTAGTAAAATACAAAAGTAAGAATAAAGATTTTTTTTGAATGTACATGTATAAATAGATTCTAGTTTCTTGCTAGGAAGCTATAAAAAATGAAGAAATGTGTGCCGTACGATGCAACAGAAGAAGCTGTGACTTTCAGAATGAGGCTATAGTAAAATTAGCAGTTATACTTTATTTGGATTGTTGAATAAAGATGATGTACACAGATTTAAAATTTCATGTGGGTTTACCTTGAGATTAAGGTCAGGATTACGTTTAGGAGTAGATGTAGGTTTTATCTTAAGGTTGGGGTTAGGGTTCAGTTTAGGAGTAGGTGTGGGTTTTATCTTGAGTTTGGGGTTAGGGTAAAGTTAGAAGTTGGTGTGGGTTTTATCTTGAGGTTAGGGTTCAGTTTAGGAGTAGATGTAGGTTAACCTCGATGTTAGGGTTAGAGTAAAGTTTAGAAGTAGGTCTGGGTTTTATCTTGAGATCAAGGTTAGTGGTATGTATTTGTTGACAGTTCTTGACTTTCTTGTCATTAAAACTAAACGGAATAAAAATGAACGTGAAATTAAATTTTTATATGACTAACTATGTAATAATTACATAATTACACAATTACATTTAACTACAGGAAAACCACAGTCTGCATTTGTAAGGGGTTAATGTGGCTGGCTGAGCACACCTAGCGCAATGCTGACAGCAGCAGAGTGGTGGGGAGGGCAACAGGAGGCGGCCGTTCCCTCGGGTTACTCAACCCCCCCCTCGGCACGCCAGAATGAGCTGTTCAACTCACTGCTGGATACCTGACAACAGGCCTTCATACATTACCAAATGAAGATTGATAATCCCAGCTCTCCTCTCAGTGTGCACACGCAGCAACACGCTTTCACATGGAAAAAGAAGTGAAATCGCTGTCATCCACAGCCTGAGTCGGTAGTTGTTTGTCACCTGGAAAAAAAACTCTCAGCTTGTGTCCTGGCTCAGAGAATTAGAGCTTAGAGAAGAGAAACTTTTTGACTAGTTTTATCAGGCAAGATGCAACTAAGTGATCCAGTTTCTGAAACTAGGATCGTTCCAGTTCAACAATTACAGTAAGTCAGTCTGAATGAGCCGGCTGTAAATGTGAAAAAATACTAATAATAAAAGAGTTTAAATGAGTTGATAAGCAGGTGGACAGGAAGTACCTGGTGTCAGCAGAAGCTTGTGGAGCACATACAGAAACCACACTACAGAGAAAGGCAGACACAAGCAAGGGGCAACAAATACATGTGGCAGCATGTTACACTTCAAGAGTGGAAATACACACATTCTTATGCTGTTTCTGTCAGTATTTTTATACGCTTCACTAAAATTCACTGGGGGTAAACACAAGAACACCAAAACTTTATTCCACTTTTCTTATACCTTCCAGCTAAGCGTACAGGTTAGTTTACTAAAAAGCCTTTCAGAAACATTTATTAACAGATGTCAGGGTCAAATATCAGGCCAAAGCCAAGATATGGGGAAGGGAATATAAGATTTCTTTAATCTTATACAGGGCAGATGGAAACACTATAAGCTAGACAGCAGGAGGTATTTCAAATATTTGATAAAATATTTTTTAAAAGTTGTCTGTGATGGACTGGTGATCAGGGGGGTTACTGCCTTGCCTTCAAAGAGTGTTGGGAGAGACTCCAGTATTGCCTGTAATCTGATACAATTTTTGATTTAATTGGGAAAAAATATATAAAATATAAATAAATAAATAAATTAAAAAAAAAAAAAATATATATATATATATAAACAACTTTTTGTAATTAAGTAATTTACCTTTATTGGGTAGGGTCTGAGCTAGCTAAGTGTTTTGCTTTGCAGTTGAGGTGAGGGTGGCGGAAGGGTCAAGTGGAACATGATATTATTAGCTAATAATATTTTTTTATGCCTGTGGGTGCACAGTGATGTAACTGAAACTCAGACGACGGTTTAGAGGTATCTTCCTTTTTGAAGGAAGATTACTGGAAAACAAGAATTTAGTCTTTCAGATCATATGATATGTTGAATTGTGTTTAACATGGCCAGAGATATGAAAGGTCTGTCTCAAAACCTAGTAAGCTGCCTAGGTAGGCACTGACTACACAGTCTGTTTAAGTAGCAGAATTCTACCCAACATCTATCTTCATAAGACACTCTAGATACAGAGGGACTGTGCCATGGCTTGCTCCTGTCCACTACATGAGACTGGTGTTTACTTACCTAAGCTGCTAGCATGGCCTCAGCATTTTAACACAGTGAATTCTCTTTTTCTTGCTTTTATTACAATTTTGATTGTTTTTGCTCTGGACAAGCACCATAGACGCAAGGTTCAGTGTATTGCATTTAGATGGCCATGTTCAAGAAGATGATTGCTCTTGCTTACTTACATTTGAAAAAGATTGCACCAGTTGTTGAAAAAAGTTTTATTTGACTGCATTGTGAGATTGAGAGCCTTAGCTGCTGAGGAACCGTTTGATGCTTCCTTCCAGTTCGGCCAATAAAAGGTGCCTCAGTAGACAGCATATTAAAGGTATCTAAGAACTGGGAAAGCGTACGTTTCAGAAGTGCATCAGACAGACCTGAAGTAACAAGAAATAGTAGTTTTTTTATATAGACAATCCACAAACAATCTCTCTGTAAACGAAGCAGCGAAAGAAATGGACAACAAAGGAGCAGCAAACAAACCACTGCAGAGTCACAGCATGACAGAAAATAACCCCCTGGAACGCATTCATATCAATTTCACTCCTGTAGCCCCGCGGAAGTGTTGTGAGGGGGATAAATACAGAATGTTTAAGCGCTCTCCCTCTCCCTTGTTGCCTCTGGCCGTATTAAATTTGGGGCACTTGTGCGCGAGAGATTGATGCTGGCCTATCTGATGCGTTACGAATGTCTGCAGGGATCCCCGCTGTCCTCTGTCTTTAAAAACCTCAGCATCAGCATAATGGCTGCGGCCACACGCACGCGCGCGCGCCGGGGAAGGTTATCGACTTGTGAAATCGCATTCAGGACAGCCTTTTATTTTTCCCAGACTATAACCTTGCCTTGTAAGTTGCTTACTCAACAGAGCCTATTATGAGGGGCTGTTACTCTCCCTCGCTGTGGAAAGGTCAGCGCAGTACTACAGGCTGCCTTTTCAATATCAGCACTTCATTATTAGCCCGCTATTACAGTAAGCTGATTCACAAATTGGCATGGCAGGGGGTTTTGGGAGGGGAAGTTTGATGGGGGGGGACTCGAGTGCATGGGGGGGGTGGGGGGGGTGGATGGATGAGGATGAGGAGGTTCTGGGGATGCACACAACAACTTCTGTAGCGCTCAGAAAGCGGAACGAGGCAACATGCTGCATCTCTAACATTTCCTCGTCATGGCCTGCACCGATAAATTGGCAGCGGGCAGACAGAGAGTCCACCCTGACCATAACAGCCTTAGAGTGAAGGAGAGAATGAGAGGAAGACTGAGAGGGCACAGACAGTAAGAAAGAAAGAGGAAGAGAAGGAGAGACAAAAGAGAGTGAGAGAGGGAAGACAGAGAGGGGAGACGGGAGACGGATGAGATGGCGAGAAAGAGATGAAAAAATACGTACAGACAGATAAGGCAGAGAAACAAAAAAGAAAGGATGAGAGAGGGAAGAGACAGAGAACAAAAGAAGGAAATAAACCAGAGAACGAAAGATGAACATATGCATCTCTCCTTATCTTACTCTCTCTCTCTCTGTAAAGGACAAGAAAGATAAATAAATACTTAACAGGCTGAGAAAGAGAAAGGGATATATATATATATATATATATATATATATATATATATATATATATATAGAGAGAGAGAGAGAGAGAGAGAGAGAGAGAGAGAGAGCAAAAAGTAATAAGAGAGAAAGAAATGGAGATAAATATTTATATAAATGGATGAAAAAAGATAAGCGATACAGGGGAGTGATAGAAAATAGAAAAGTAAAAAAAGGGGAAAGATAGGAAGAGAGAAATAAGAGAAAGTGAGGCAGACAGTAGGGAGAGAGACAGTGAAAGAGAGAGAGAGAGAGACTTATAGGCAAAGCAGTAAATATGGAGCCTTTCACAGACAGACACACCAGGATGACTTTGGGGGCCTGTCAGAAAACAGGGGGAAAAGTCAAATCTAGTTGACTGATACTTTGCTCCCGTCAGCTGGCCAAAATGCCAGATAGCATGTAAATCACGATCGGCTGACCGTTTCCCCCCGCTTCTCTTGGCTACTTGTCAGTTTCCTGCCGTCCGTCTCCGCTGCACGATTTGGACAATTGTCTCGGAGTGAGGGAGCACGCGAGATTGATGTTTATTCAAAGTGCCTTGCACCGATGACCAGCCAACATATTTCAGTAACGGAGCCATCAAGATGGACACTCCTCCATTACTCTCAGCGGAGTGTTTAATACGCCGTATGGGTGGAAAGAGGAAGAGGCTCGAAGGCTTGTATCATTTATCTAAGCTATATTTAAAAAGTGTTGCCGGAGAAGTTGAGCAAAGCTCAGGTTCAAATAACGAATGGCTCAGGATGTCTTCATTTCCCTTGGAAGGGTTAGCATCCCGCAAGGGCAGAGTTTTAATATGTCATAAAGGGCATTCATTCAGACTGAATGGGCCTGAGAGTTAAGCTACGCGCAGAAAAATCAAGGCATCAAGAAAGGCATTCTTCGAAGTGATGACATAAAACCAGGTTTGGTCCCCTTAAGAACCTTTCAATTGGTGATTCTTTATGAAACATTTGGAACCATTCAAATGGAGCTATCTGTGTTCCACTCAATTCTTTTGGAGCAGTTGTTGCATCAAGCTTTGCATGCAAATGTTTGGCCACTTCTGGTCAAAATTCTTGTTACTGTGAATAGTGTGAACTGATCTCCAAATGGTATAAAGTTAAATGAAGATTAGTGTACAATTTTAGAACTAACAAAAGGAAAGAAGCACCAAAATTGCAACCAAAAGTTTGGGTACCCTTAGAGATTTGAGTTCTCAGATAACTTGTATCAAGGTCTCAGACCTTAATTTTCTTGTTATGCATATGGCCTGTTCACAGTCTTTGTTAGCAAAGGCCAAATTTTGCAAATTTCAGGCCCTTATAAATACTCTGACTACTCAAACTTTCCCAACAATCAGCAGCCATTGGCTTATCTAAGTGGCTGCCTAGCCGCTGATGCCCACAAAGCAGGAGGAGGCTATAAGGAGACAGCAATGTGATTTCGGCTGTTTCTTCAGTTCGCAATGCAAATAAAGAATTGGCAGTTAACAGGAACGGTGGAGGGCAAGTTGAGGTCTGGAATGGAAAATCTTGTGAGAGGACTGCTTTTAGGATTGCTAGAAAGGCAAAGCAAAACCCCCATTTGACTCTATTAGAAAGATTAATCAAACTCTGGAGCGGTGGTGTACTATTCTACTGTGCAGCGACACCTACATGGAGTCCCCATTAGAAGAAAATCTTTTCTGTGTCCTCATCACGATATTCAGTAACATTTTAGCTGGATGGCAGCTGCAACAGGATAATGACCCTAAACACACCACAAACATAAACACAAAATAACAGTTGATGCAAGACGGCCCACAGAGGTAGAAGCCTTTTTCAAGGAAGAAAGGGTGAAAACTGTTGACAAGTGTTCACAAGCTGTGATGCAGGGTATCTCTTTTACTTCATGTCTCTTTTAAACATTTTGTTATTTTAAAACTGCAAATGATGGAACTGAAAAAAGAATCTTGTTTGCAATAGAAATGTGTCAGGTTTTACTTTTTAGCGGCTCACGTCATGTTACGCAGGAGTGCGCACACTTCTCCATGCAAATCTATATTTATATAGTGATCTGTAGTGGGAACCCCACGCCACATCTTCTTTATACCGTAAGTATAGCCTATGTCCCTGCAATGAGGAAGCATATTGTTGCTGAAGTATCTCCAAAATAGTAACTTTAGAGAAGAGGACAAAAACATTCTTTACTTTCAACGGAAGTTAAGTTTTATTCTATGTGATAGCATTTCTATCAGAGCATTTCTAAATCGTTCTTAATTCATAAAAATTATCTTTGACTCAATTCAAAACCAACAAATCATTAATTAAAAAGTTGTCAGTTCAAAGATTCACACCTCTAGGGCGGAGCATGGGTGTTTCAGTCAAGCGGTTTTAGGGACTATTAAATGAAGGATTCTTTAGGGAATCAGTAGTGTTTCTTTTATAGCTTTGCTCCAAAGCTGAACTGTGCCTCAAATAAATTACACCTTTATTTTTAAAAGTGTAAGAATGCTATGACAGTAAAATAGGAGAGAAACACATGATCTAAGACTTGAAACCCCTATTCCGTATGATTACTGATGGGACCGGAGGGTGAGGTTAACAGTTTTGAATGAGACACAAGTTAGTCAATTGAAGGACGCGCTCCTCTGGCTGGCTGCCCATGCTGCGTATATGGGTCCAGCAGAACGGAGTGGCTGTCCTTCCAGTGACCCGTGAGCACATATTGACTTAACCCAGTCACCATGACTACTCGGCTCTATGTATATTTCCACAGGTGAGCAGTTAAAAATGTTGCCATGCCGAACTGCTGTCCAAAATGAATTATCCAGCCTGTCTCCTCTCCCGAACATCCCCTCCAACATAATCAGGCCTCTGTGCGAAAATAAGCCCGGTCCCTGGCGAAGGAAAAAAAAAAAAAAAACAGGCTCAAATCGGAAATAAGCGCAAGTTTAAATAATTTTCAAAAACAGCAGGCCAATAAATTTCCGTGCAGAGGTTAATTTAGTAAGGGGAAACCCTGGCGCAATTACCCGGTCCGATTCCCTCTCGTGCCCCGAGGGCTCCAGTCGAAAATGTCACAGGGAGGAATTATTTTTCTCCTAAAACACAGCGCGGGGAAAAAAACAGACCGTCCTAACTAGGCCCTGCTAATACCCCCCTGCATCATATTAGCTTTTGTCACAGAATATTACTTCATCACGCCTTCTACTGCTGTGCATTCCTTAATAATGCGCTGCAGAGTGAAAAACTATCATTGGATGGAAGCTCGCCCTGCTTCTCTCTGCGTGCCCTTGAGATGATGGCGAAACAATTCGAGTCAGAGAGAGAGACGGGGCGAGCGGGCTGACGTGTTCCACCGAGGTGACAGTTTGGCCCGACGTAACTTCATTTAGCTCCTCTGAATGAAGCCTTACAGGCGTAATTGAGCCCCGTGCTCTAATCAGCCCGGCCTGCGGATCAGGCACAGCCTCCGAAATCTCTTCCGCCCATTACAAGTGGAGGCGCGTATTCGCTCTGACATGATGTGAAATGTTTAGCAGTCACACTTGTGAATTACTGACACATGGACTGCCCACCTATCATCAGCCGACATCCACTACCCTCTCTGCGCGAGACACACACACACACACACGTTTGTAATTAAACAGTGTGAGGACCTATGCAAGGGTTATGTATATTTATTTATATGCCATTTGTATTGTATATATGTAAATGCTCATACATAGAGGACAGCAGGCCGCAAACTAATATGGGGTCAAAGATGGACATTTCATGTAGTTAAACAGGTTCAAGCTGAATGTGTTTTTGGTCATCATCTCGTGTTCTCATAGCAACACCATCACAGCACACTGACACGGTCGACTCAAAGAAATTCACAGCTGTATTTTTTTATTTCTCTCTTGGTGTCTCCAATACACCATTTTGAAGTATGTAGACAATTCAGAATGAGAGCAGGTCATGAAATGTACACAGCAGGGTTAGTTTTAACAAAGTATTAAAGACAATGCCCCATAAGAATTCAAAACAGTTCATTTTTTATGCATAAATTCATCAAAGCTACAGATGTCATTTCAATCAAATATTTTATTAAACAAATGTAACGTTCTGTTATTAGCTGATCACCACAACCTCTTTTACTAGTCCTATTTATTTTGATGCAGACACTTTTATGTATATTGGGTTGGAAAGCTCATGTGGCTCACACAACACATAATTGTATTAAATTAAGGTGATAAAGTAATGACAATATGTCCCATATGCATTATTAATGTCCTGATGCATTTATTTTCCAGGAATCTCGTCCTGACATAATCCATGACATATGCATGGTTATTATGAAATGCCTTCATTATGTGAGTACATTTCACTGAATCAAATTAAAACTAATTTCAGGCATTTATGCCTCCTGAACTCTTACTTCGATTATATATGATATAAAAGAGAACTTAATGGCAAATTCTAAACAAAACACATTGCCATGGCTTTATGTTAAAAAACTTTCAATAACAGCATATTGCAAAATTGCCTGAAGGTCAATTAGGTGGTTATTTAAAAAGCTTATTTAAATAACAGTATTCCAACAGTTCTTGATCAGGTACACTCTATAGCATATTTCAGATAATTAATACAGATGTAAAATATAGTATTGTGCAAAGTACTTTATCTTTTAAATATTTAAATATTGTTAATAAAGTCAGTAAGGATTTTACACATCAGTGTATTTAACCCTGTCCAAGCTTTTTAATGTGGAAACAACCCAGTATTATTTACAGTTCTCATCTAATACCTGCTTTGACTGCTCAGTACTTCATTAAGCTACATCAAGATTGCTGCTGAAGGAACTGAATACATTCATACAATGTCTGGGGCGTCCAGGAGAAATCTGAAACTACACTTTCTTCTTCAAACTGGCGCACAAGATATGATCTACTTCTTTCAAAATAAGATATTTATGCCACTTTGTATTGTATGTATGATTATTTACATCTGTTCTAATGATACCTGGTGTTCTTGCTGGTAAAAATAGACATATTGCTAAGATAAAGGGTTTTAAACAATAAACTTATGTGCTTAAGTGTAGCGCAGTAATGTATTCAGAGCTAGCCCATATAAAAAGAGCCAGTTCGTTGTATGTGTCTTTACTAGAGAACACTAGAAAAGGCCCTTTTTGTTAAGAATGTATAAAATCTAGACATTTTGTCCTGGATATGTGTTAAAAACATACACACGCACACACACAGGCTGTCTGGGAATGTTTTGATCCTCCTCTCTCTTCTCTCTCAGTGCCGGACTATCATCGCTATCATCATCATCATCCTGCACGCCACTAATTATGACACTATCTTAATCTAGTCCCATCAGCCAGATCCAAATCAAATTTCCCCAGGCTGCAGCCCTTACCACCCAAGAAGCCAGAGCCAGCTTTCCTTCCTTTAATCAAAGTCTGGCTCGAGCTGCTTCAATAGCAGGCACGGAGAACGGGGGGCCACGCTGGGTCTTTCTGTGAGATCAGTAAAAAAAAAATACAAAATAACAACCCGCCAAATACACACTCCCACTGACCAAAATACTCCCACACATGTTCTTCACACTCTTTGGTGCAGAATTCTATGTATCTGTAGTCAATACACTGTAAGCTTTGCTCCATAAACAGCTGAACTTCAGAGAGATGAAAGCGCCGAGTTACCTGCACCTCTTCTCCAAGAGGCCCGAGCCTACCGCATCGATCAGTAAATAGCAGAGGACTGTGGGGAGAGAAAGAGAGGCGAGATGAGGTGTGGAAAAAACAGCAGGAACCTCAAACCTCAAGGAAATACACGAGATACTCCAAGAAAACATCTATCCCTGCGGTCTTCTCCGCACAGTCTTAATCTGCAGTGAAATAAACGTCGCTGAACTTATTTGGTTGAGCCCATGATTTAGTGTTGGTTGGGGAAAAAAAAAAAAAGAAAAAAAAAAAGCTCATTTGCACTTCAGAGGTCTGACGGAACATGCTTGGCAGGCCTTTGCTTATTTTTCATGGGCTTCCTGCCTATCGCGGCTAAAACTCCAGAAAAAAAAGGGCACTCCAAAGCTTCCCATTAGAAATTATAAACAGTTTAACGCAGCGCGTAAAGCATTTAAACAAACATCATGAATATTTCACCGTTCATAAAAACCTCCCCTCTGATGCCTCCCAAAGCTGATTCCGCAACTAAATGCAAGCCGCAACATCTTGTTAACTAATTGACTGTGACGGTTTGCTAAACACACACAAACGCGCTACACGATACACGTTGCTCTGATCCTGCTCCACGGCAGATTAGGGCTCCTCTAACATGTCAGCTTTAAAGGCGCATTGCAAACATCACGCAAACAAGATTTAAGCTTTTTTACACCAGCCGGCATCTGCGGCGCACAGTTTCTCAGGGATACCTCAAACAGTTTACGTCCCATGGCAACAAAAACAGGCGGGAGGAAAGTGATGCAGGCCTGGCTTTGCAATTAACATTTTTTTTAGCACTGGTGACGATATAAAGCATGTGCAAAGTGAGAGGCCTTCCCAGTTACACTCGCCACAGAAGGGCCAGGTCCTGGAGAGCACTTTGAAGTGTGCTTGCTAGTGAGGTACCAAAATTTGGTGTTCCACTTTCGCCCAGCGTCCTGAGATAAAAGGAAAGAAAGGAAATCAAGAATTTGTTCCGTAACACCTAATTAAATCAACAATTAATAATATGCTAAACAGAAACATACCACTTATTAGTAAGCTTATAAATGTGCTTATATAAGGGTTTTTGCAAATCGGTTATAAAGCATTAGTTGAGTAAAGAATTCAATGTTAATTAATTGTAATCTCTCTCTTAAAAGTGTACTTGAACTGTCTTTTAATGATAATTAGGCAATATGAATAGTGTTTTGCTAAAGACATCTGGGAGATGATGTCCATATTTAACAGTTTATAACATGGAAACATAAATTAAATATTAATAAACACTTACAAAGGCAGTGCTTATTAAGAATGAATAAGTTATACTATAGTTATGTGCTTGCAAATTAATTAATGAAGATGTGATAATGATAGATGTAGCTAACTCTTTGTAAGCATGTAATAACAAATAATAAGTTATGCATTGATAACTAAGAATGAACAGGATTCACTTATTAGATATAGTCCTGCAAATTCATTAGCAAAGATGTTTGCTTACAAATGATATAGTTGCTGTCCAAAGAAAAACATGTATCTTCACAATGTGTGAAAGTTTCATGATGAATGACCCAATAGAAATGAAATCTGGTTTCATTGACTTACATTAAAAGTAAAGAATTATTGACAATGACTTTAGTTTTGACTGTACACCATGACGCTTTCAGCCAGACAGGTAAAGAGTAACATTGCTGCTGTTTACTTGTCTAGCTGAATACATCATGATGTACAGTGGAAACTAATCCCAGACCAACACAACTACAAAACCCTAGATAAACAAATGGTAACAGTTTATAACAGCTAACGCTAAACATTCTCTTTTGCTTGGAAACAGGAATAGGGCTACATCCAGGTATGTGGGAAGATGTTATAAGCTGAGGGAGATAAGATTTAAAAAAGTTTATTTGTGACGTGGTCGATGAAGTCATGCCCCACGATTTGCCTTCCTTAATTGGATTTTTTTTCCCTATTTTACATCAAACAGAACGTGTCACCCAGTGCTGTAATGAGGCGAGAGAAGACAATACATCTAACTGACACATCAGACCGCTGACGCACATCATCACTCTGTTCTCGCTTTCTGGACGAACGTTATGCAAATGAACTGAGCGGCGACCAATCAGACTGTTAAAAAAGTGTCACGGTAACCGATTGTGTGATGCCCACAGCCATGTGGTGAGATTTAACGCTGAAACACACACTGAGATGGAGATGTACTCGCTGATAAAAACATCATCCCTATGACAGACACTTCATTTTAACTTTAAAAAGCGATATACTGCTGCTTATTATTACTTGGACTTATAAATGGTCTATAGCTGTTTATACACCTTCTCCTAGAGTCTCTATGGGGTTTTCAGTGTTGTGCTAGCGTTGTTAATACTGGTGTACATTCACGTTTCCTTGCTGGATTCAATGTTTAGTGTGTATTTGCCTGTTAACTTTATATATACTCTATTTGTAAATGGAAATGCATTTACAGGACGTTGAAATCTAAAGTATAAAGTGATGGAGCAACACAATCTAGGTTTATTGCACAACTAAAAGCAGGATTTAAATGATGGTTTAAATGTAACCCTGAATATTTCTAAGCTAGGGTTAAAGTTTGGTGCCACTGGATTGATTTAAAAGATTGATTTGACTTGATTTAATCTTATTTTAAGCGTAATCTCTGTTGATGCAACTTGTGCACAAACATAACACTGCATTAATGCCTGACAAATCCTGTTTATTTCAAATTGATATGAACATAAGTTATAAATATGAGAGCCCTTTGAATAGAAATGGATTTGCTGAAAAATCACCTAGAAACAATTTTCCAAATGTAATAATTCAGCCAAGGCATGCTTATATTTAATGTAGACATGTTTATCAGTAGTTAGTATCAGTATAACTTGCTTATTAGTTACACACTTAGTATATAAATGTATTTGTATTCATTTTTATGAATAATAGTATGTCAAACACTGTCAGAAACCACACAAGCAAGTCTAAGATAACAAATTCGGGCGTAGATGATGTGTGGGTATGAGTGGGGTGATGATTTAGACACTTGGTTTGGTGAGTAGAAGCTTTTCTTTCTAATAATGTGAGTTACATTAGTCTTGCAACTGTGCACAACTAACGAAGCGAACAAGCACCAAAACAAAAAAATGAAAAAATTATAGAAAAATGTGCAAAAGTATAGTGACATTTGTTGTGAAATAGGTTTACACATACATTGACATGCTAGCCATGGTGTTGACATTGTCCTGGGTCCACGTTATCCACTGTTTATGCTCATTATTTACTCAATCTAGCAACACAAAGTTAGCCGTGCAAAGGTGTTTAATGAAATCAGGTGCTCTCCCTGTGCTGCGGTGTTGTGAATGGTCTCCAGCAGCAGCTGTTGGGGGTACAGTCTGCTGAGCTGCGGCATGCTGCTGTAGCAGAAATCACTGATTGAATCAGAATGCCTACACGGGGGCTTTGTAGAGAGCATCTGCACCCGCCGGCTCCCCGGGGGGACGCCTTCGACCGCATCCAAGCACCTGCCCCGTGTGAGCCTGTGCACATGAGCCTGTGTGGGCCTGCCTCTCCTCCACCTGAGAGCAAGAGAGGGGGCCAGACACCCTTGCGGATACGCCTGGCACCCACCGTAACATTATGATAATGCTGTAATCGCAGCAGACAAGCAAAATCACAATGCTGGTAATTTCCTCTTTCCCCACCCGATGTAAATGCGGGCGTCTCGCGCCATGGGGGAAAGCGGCAAAGGCGCGCCGCGTGCCGCTCGCCTTGTTGAGATAATAGCCGGCAACTTTGGAGGGCGAAGCTATTTTTATATTTTTACAGGCTGCCTTATTCCCCGTCCTGAAGGAATCAACCCCGGCGGACGGCGGCAGACATTTTCACCCAATCAGTTCACATCGGAAGCGCTCAAAAAGCGGGATTTTGTCACATCGGCGGCTGGGGAGAAGGAGCTGATGAAAACGGGGCCCATGTGTTGCACCGTGCATGGAGTCTCACTCTCAAAACAGCCTAGAATATCAAAAGCCACGTATGATCAAGAGGCCTGCTCAATCATTCTCCCTCGAAACACAACCCCAGCCCCAGTCATTCCCCCCCACCCCCTCGCCACCATCACCCGCCGCACATATACACACACAACCTGCCTGGCACCTAACTCTGTCAGTCCCTGTGCTAGGCTATGTTCTTGTTATTTCAGTCTATGTGTTGTGCCGGCGTGTGTTTACAGCACACAGGGCCTTGTTTCCTCCCGGTGAGTGCTGAAGGCTGATGAATAAGTAACAGTGTGTCTCCATGTGGCCGGCGCTACCCTTCATCCGGAGCTCCACAGAGGAACCGGGTGGCTTTTTCCGCAACACACATGCGTTCTCTGAGGGTCTGGGACAAACATACCGCCGAGAGAAGGAGAGAGAGAGAGGGAGCGGAAAACAGCTCTTTATCCCAGACTTCAGTGGGAATATGTAGGGGAAAGAGAGAGAGGCAGATAGAGAGAGAGAGAGAGAGAGAGTCTCTAGTAGGAAAAGAGAATGCATTATGGAAGTGTCAACTCTCCTGAGGAGATACTCCACAGCCTGAGGAGGAACTTATTAACCCATAGCCCGCTAATTAAACTGCTGCAACGGTTGAGTCAAATGCCTCTTCATTTCCTCCCGCAGCAAATGGGCAGCGGTAAATATCAACAGCTTGGCGGGCTGCGGCGCGCGAGCATCTTCAGCAGCAGCGGGCAACCGCTGCTTTATTTTCATCGCACGTCGCATAAATAATAACAAAATTACACAACAATGAGCGTTTATCTCCATCTGCTGCAGGCCGTGCCTGCCGTCTGCCATATTTAGTCTGTTTTCTCTAACACAGCACGTTAATGCCTTGTGATTTATACCCAGTATGTGTGTGTGTGTGCCTCTCTCTCCCTCTCCTGTTTTTTTTTTTTTTTTAAAGAGCATGGTTTACTAATCACGTTGATACACAAAATCTAAAGACCTGCTGCACAATGGCCTTAAATCTTTAATAGAGCTCGCTGTGAAAGGCGCGACTCGCTAATAGGGTGTAATGCCTTTTGTCGCCCCGAAATGAGAGGAATCCGTATCGTCAGTAAAAACAATGCATCAATTAAGCAATTAGCCGGGAACAAACTGGGCAGCAATCCAAGCCACCCAATAAGGCACAGTGCCAAGGGGCTTGTAGCATTCATTATGAACATCAGAGAGCAGAGGGTTGCCTTTCATTCGCCGAGTGGAGGCATTTGTCTGCCAGCAAGGAGATGTTTTGTTCCACCAGATGTGCTTTTAACAGGGCCACATGGTCGGTCAAGGCTGGGAACTATGGGGGGACACTGTGGCCTCTTCACTGAATCAGATTAATTAAGTCATCAAAGGAGCCCAGTGGCAGTCGGGCTTAATTGTGGTAATTGAGGTTAATAAGGTGCTATTAAGCATTGATCACAAGTATTTTCTCATTGAAGCTGCAAATTGGGCTTGGTTAAACACCCATAGAGAGAAACTACAACTTCTTTCCAGGTTACCTCTTTTTTTCCCTCTCAACGTGATCCTGCTCCAAAGGAATGTGGCTTAAAGAAATCTGCAGCATCACTTCCAAATCTGTTCAGTTCATACACGCACTGAACACCTTATTAGGGACCTAATTAGCAACATCTCCTTGTTTTGTGCTAGTGTGAGTGGATCAGACACAGCAGTGTTGGACACCTCACTGTTACAGAGGAACTGAGAATAGTCCACCAACCAAAACTATCCAGGGACAAACATCGTTTGGGCAGCTGACTGGAGTTGCAGCCAAAACAGATCATCATTGCAGCCAAAACAGATCATCATTGCAGCCAAAACAGATCATCATTGCAGCCAAAACAGATCAAGCTTTTTATCAGCCTTAAGTGTCTAATTTACAACACGCACTGGCTTCTGCCTCTACTAACGTGTGAGTAAGGACGGGCCGTCCGGTTCCTGTAGTTCCTGTAGTGGGGTTACAGGTGCTATAGGTGCAGCAACAGGTGAGCTATTGTTTCTGACTTCTATATCTACAAGGTATGTCTAATAGGGCTGACAGGGAGTGTACACAGCAGCACTGCTTGTCTGATCTACTCATACCAGCGCAACACACACACAATGCTCCACCACCACGTCAGTGTCACTGCAGTGCTGAGAATGATCCACCACCCAAATAACACCTGTGTGGGTGCTGACCATCGAGGAATAGGGGTAAAAGGGGGATAACAAAGTATACAGAGAAACAAAAAGTGCTCCTACATTGTAAGTGGAGCTGATAGAGTGGAGTGTATATACAAGCTAGATAGAAAGTAGGAGTATGTAATTCAGCTTTTAGTTTTAAAATCTTTATATTTTGTGATTTCATAAAAACCAACAGGCCATGCGATGGACTGGCGAACTGTCCATGGGGTACCCCGCCTTTGCCCGATGATGCTGGGATTAAGCGGCAGATAATGGATGGATGGATAAAAACCAACATGTTTACATATAGCTACATTGTTACACTTTTTATTATTTATTCTGATATCGCTGCTATAGACAATATCACTAAGTCACTTTAAATAGATAGATATATCTACTTAATCCTGCCAATGCAACATTTTTCACAGATGTCCCCCTGTATATCCTATGTATATATCTTGTGTATTGTATAGTCCTTTATATATTTCAGTTATAACTATATGTATATTTTTAGCTTAATTTTACTTTAATATTGTCTATTTGTTGTATGTTTGCACTGTTTTATATATATAATGCTGCCCTGCTGTAGAGTTTTATCTGACCCTCACCCCAAGCATTTCAATGCATGTTATGTCCTGACATGATGTGCAAATGACAAATAAACTTGAAACTTGAAACTATAGTATATGTGCCTGTTCAACCTACAGATGTTCAGCCCCACACATTCACTGGGCTGCTTCTTGAACAGAGGGCAATACAGGAAAGCCAATCAGAACAGGTGTCATTTAAAAATAGAATCACATGCAAAAGTTTGTGAACCTCAGTCGAATGACATGTTTTGTTGATGTTCTGATGAACATGTCATCTTCAGGGAGCCCAATTCTGCATGTTTTAATGTACACCGGGTGTTTAATGATAACTGGAGGTTGGGAAATGGGGATGTAAAAATTAATTATGAGTGTTTTTTAAGGGGGCAAGCGTCCCTCAAAATATAAATAAAATGCGAGCACATTTCAGGATATGGGCCCTTTAAGTACAGCCTGTGACTCACCTTTACTGCAATTTAGGTTTTATCAAGCATAATAACGGTGACATTGCCTGTGTGGTTCCATTCCTTCCAATCAAATTTTATCGGCGCTATTATCACCTTAATTAATGACAGGGAATATAATCATAGCGAATCTAAAACTGCAAACCTTTTACGTCGCCTCCTTTCTTTCAGGTCTCTCCGGCTCCTGAGATGACTGCGTCATTTTAATAGGAAGTCATCATTCACGCCGAAGTGGTGAGTTTAGACATGTCCTTCTCCGACATCTTCCTTAAACAGTATTTCCGAGGCCGTGGCAGGAAAGCAGCTTGACACTGCTTCCTTCGATTAATAAATGGACTTTACGTCTGGCTAATTTCATCCACGCACCTCCGCCGCTGCCTGCGCATCATCCGAGCTTGATGTGGCTGAGAGTCAGAGCAGAATAAGTGCTTGATGGACAAAGTCCACCGACTGTTACGCGGCCATGGTTTTAACCAGCGCTGAGGAAGCCACAGTGCGCACAGTGCGAGCTTTCTCCTCTAATTCCTCCATTACTGCTCTTATGGATCTACCATTAGCATCTTGTAAGTTTTTACATTGGCCCCTCCGGACTTAATGCAGCAAAAAGATCTGCATTAAACTAAAGTGATGGTGCTAGCGGCTGGTCCTTGCTCACTGTTCGTGGTTTCACACGTTAGTAGAGGCAGAAGCCAGCGCGTGTTGTAAATTAGACACTTAAGGCTGATAAAAAGCTTGACACACAAACGCTAAAGAGCTGCCGGACAAATCCTGCCAAACTGCTGCCAAGACAAGTGTGTACTTTCCAGAACTGATTACATCAGCATGATCTGTTTTGGCTGCAACTCCACTGTCTGGGCTTCATCCTCCTAATCAAAAAGGCTAGTTATAGTCCCGCCCCGTCCCTATGTGTTTCCTAGTATGTGGATTTACAGGGATTTGAAAAATCTAATTTACATCATCACAGTCAATGTACTCAATCAGAGTTATTCAACATATACAGGCAACTTCAGACTTTGTGCCTAAACTTTGCATCTTTAAAGCACTGCGATGGAGCTTTAAGACTAATGTAGCTAGCAAGCAGTAGCAGCACTATGATTGGCCAGTGTTTTCTTTGTCAGTTTTTATAAATAACAGTATGTTATACTGTTGCTTTAAAGCAAAACTACACTGCAAAAAGTGTTTCATTGGTACAACCTGTAAAAAATTACCTCACGTGGTAATAACTCATTTTGTTCAACTTAAAATAGTTGTTTTAATGAACAATTATTTCATAAATTAAGTAGTTTAATCGCTTATTACCACTACATTTGGGCTAATGCAGTTTATGGTTTAACCATTGTTTTTCATAATACATCCCTAAAGAGCAGATACTGCAGTACGCAACTGGGAAGTGTGTTTTGAAAGAATGGCCCTCCTCTCCTGAAGGGTGTCATGGCCTCCTGCTCTGTGTAGTTGTGGCTGGATGAAGCTGAAGAATAAGCAGCAACGCACCAATTAATCAAAGTCAGATGTGGCTGAGCGACTGGTGACGTGGCAGATTCCTGTCCCGCACACTCTCTTCTGACAGACCTCTCTCACATCCCTAATTCTCTCTCCCTCACATACATGCTCTCTCTCTCTCTGTTTGTTCTGCAAGCTGCTCTGAGGCAGTGTCCAGTCTGTTGCTGCTGCCTGTAGGCCAGTCACTGAGGGTTGAGAGCTGAGCGGGTGTAAACTTGACTGATCCTCACATCCTCACACCCCTATGTGCTCCAACTTTTCATCGTTCTGCTGAGATGACAAAATAAGGCCAAAGACTTGACTAAAAAAAACTTGTTTTACAATAAAGCAATGGCTTGGCCAAAAGTCAGATTTACACTATTTACTCTTTTTTTCATATATCAGTCAATTTTAAAACATTGATACATTTTTTTGCTTTGGCCCTTTGAACTATTTATAGTTCTATGATGCAATCCACTATTGTAGGCCTCCAGTTCACATACAGTATTTGAATAGGAAGATTCATTAATGGCTCTCTTGAGTTCTTTCCAGCTAATGCTGGAAATGCTGTGAATTTAAGAATTTAAAGTATTATCTATATGCATAATACTCTCAGTATCAGCAATTCAGCAGGCTATGCCAGGCAGTGCTATTTTCATGGTCAGCTCATGTGTCCACTCTAATAGCCTTAAGAAATCTCCTCAGGGTCAAATATGAGCAAATAATAGAAATGCAGTTAGTCAGGACTTATTATTTTAATCGTTTGATGAAGCTTATTTGGTCTACTCACACAGCTATTACAAAATGCACACTTCAGAGACAAATTTGAGCAAAAAAGACCATTGTCTAAGCAGACAAACCTAATTATTCACTCAATCATTCATTTTTCAGGTCGCTTGTCCTCCTGGGTCACAGCTGGGGTATATTCCAGCGTTCACTGGGCAGAAGGCAGGAAACTACCTGGACAGACGCTAGTCTATCACAGGGCATATATACAGACTTACACACTCACACACATTTACACATACACTCACAACTATTGGGAAATTTAGCATCTCCAATTAACCCTACAACACGTCTTTGTACTGTGGGAGGGAACCCAATGCAAATACAAGGAGAACATGCAAACTCCGCTTAGAGAGAACCCTGGATGCCTCAACCAGGAATCAAACACAGGCCCGTCTTGCTGTGAGGCGACAGTGCTACCCACTGCGCCACCATGTCGCCTCTCAAACCCAATTAATCGCAATTAATTATGTTGATCATTTGATGAAGCTCATTTTGTCCCCTCACATAGCTATAATACAGCAAATGAATCATGAACACCTCCACAAGAGAACTTGATTAATCGCAATCAGTTATTGACAGCAATAGTACTAATGTGAGACATGTTTGGTGTTTTAAGTTTGCTTCTAAAGTTCTCACTGGTGCTTCGAGGCTAGGGTTGAGTTGCTGAGTTATCTCGAACAGGCTCGCGTATGTGGTATTTATGAAAGTACGCAGCAAAGCGAAAGACAGACGTAGCAGCCTGACTTTTGTCTGTTTGTATGCACATGAAATGATTGCCTTTATTTGCGTGTAAGTATAATCAAGCACAATGTTCTAAACACATACAGCACAATCCTGACACACACACACACACACACACACACACACAACAAGCTGAAATCAATCCGCGCTTTCCGAATTTGCAGAACAGAAGAACCGCCACATGAAAGCCTGCGCTGTGTTTCCCAATTAAGGAAGTGGCGATAAAGCGGATTCTGAACGGCATTCGAGAAGAAAAATTAAAGCTTATCACGCTGTTTAATCAAACCCGTTACTCAAGGCTCCAGAGGAGAGCGGGGTTTAAAATAGCACACTGTATCTTTAGTTTATGTTTTTCAATTACATAGACAGAGGCGCGGGAGAGAAAAAGAGAATGATAGAGAGGGAGAGCGAGAGAGAGACTGAAGAAAGGAAAGAGAAGGATGGAGAGAGTGAGTGAATAAGAGTGGGAGAGACTATAAGAAGAAAAGAGGGATTGATGGAGAGAAAGACAGAATAAGATAAAGGGACAGTAGAGAAAAAAAACGGGTATGAAGAGATGCAGAGAGAGAGAGAGAAAGAGAGATATAGACTGGAGGAAAGGAAAAAAGAGTGACAGGTAGAAAGCAAATAAAGAGAGAGGCACTAGAGAGAGAACACGATTAATATGGTGGGAGAGAAAAGAGTGGGATAGAGGCAGAGTGAGAGAGAGAGTGTGAGAGAGACAGAAAGAGTGGAGAGAGACACTAAAGGCAGAAAAAAAGAGAACAGAGAGACGTATACTAAAGAAGGCTATAAAGAGGAATATGACGAGAGACTATATATATATATATATATATATATATATATATATATATATATATATATATATATATATATATATATATATATATATCAAAAAAAAGTTACAAAATAGTAACTTTACAGGATATAGGGATACACAATATTAGTTAATATTATTAGTTAATGTAAAGAGGTTTTATTCCAAGTGATTATCAAGAATGAAGTCAGTTTTTCTATTGGTTTATTCATCATGAAATAAAGAGCATATAAAGAGCAGTTGTCATGTTTAAATTAGAAAATCATTAAAAATTCAAATACATGTTTTTCCTTGGACAGTGACAATATGTCAAGAACTGGGGGGCGCATAGTGGAACGTCCTACCCAATACTGTAAACAGTTGATTGTGTCCCAGCCATTTTTCTAACAGTGGCTGGGCCTTCTTTTAACCTTTGATAAGGCTTGTATAGAGGCTTCTGTTCAAAAATAAAGAGCTTTTTGCTCTGCTTGGCATGATCACACCTGAGCTGATGGAGCAGCTGCGCTCCAGTAAATAGAATCTTTTCATTTTGAAACAGTGAAAATCTGGGCTACAAACTGAATTCTGACCTGTGTGGAAGCACCCAAAGTTTTCCTGAATGAAGCATTTCACATTTCTTTCAGTTTTTCAGAATGGACAGAATACCTTTTATCCGTTCTGCTGGGAATAAAGAATCAGATCTTACTCATTCAAACCTTCTGTGTTTAGTGGAGCTGCATCTCCAAACTCACTTGCAAGTTTCGGCACCTAAAACGAGCTGGAGAGATGTTCTCTTCTCTTTTTTACATGTAATGAACAGTTTGGTGAAAATATCATCAAATGGCATCACATCACAGCAGGTGTGTTTAGTTTTGATGCAAAAAAAACCCATCTGTGAATATTATTTTTATCTGAAATATTATTTTTATGTCATTTATTCACATTGTGTTTGATGTTTAACAGCCTTTAGTCTAGTCTGGTCTAGTCTAGTCAGTTCTAGTGTAGTCTAGCCAAGCTATACTGCACTTTATGTGTAAAGTAAATTGTTTTGTAATGTCAGTTCAGCATAAAGCTTCCAAAAAATAACACACATAACAATCACAGCACATTATGCTACTGAGAGGTGGGCTTTGATTCATAGGATCAAATATACTCCCCCGAATGTTACACTCACTGATTGCTACCAAAATTAGAAAGCAGTGATTAGTGAATTCTGTTTGGACTTAATTACATTTGAAATGTGTAAAGTACAGTTTTTACACATCACATCATGATGTATAAGAGGTCAAAGGTCACAGGGATCCGGCTGTAGTGAGTTTAATCAATCACACACAGAGATTTGTCTGGAGTGCCTAAATCTTGATGATGATGATGATGATGATGTGCACTGGGGGAGAGAAAACCAGAAAAATACACTACACAAAGAAAAGAGGAATTGAGATGGAGAGACAAAAAAGAAAGAAAGGTATGAGGAAAGAAACGAGAGAGATGGATCCAGAAAGTAAGCTATCAAAAAACAAGAAAGAGAGAGAGAAAAAAGAGAGAGAATAAAAGAAAATTAGTTGTAGAAAGTGGATGAGAAGAAACAGAGAGGAAAAACAATAGAGAAAGAAAGGAGAAATGAGGACAGAAAGGGAAGAAATAGACAGAAATAGACATTAGGAAAAGGAAAGAGAGAGTGATAAAAAACAGGATGAATAGATAGAGAGTGGGAGAGAGAGGAACATGAGATAGTCGGGGAGAGGTTCCAGGGAAAGTAGAGTGGGATGGAGACAGAAGTGATCAAGTGTTTAAGAGAGAGGCAGCTAGAGAGAGAGACAGAGAGAAAGTGCAGGAGTTGAAACGATTGCGAGGAGAAGAAATAGGGAAAGAAACTAAAGAAAGGAAAAGGAGGAGAAAGAGACTGACAGAGAACGAGAGAATATGGCCTGTATTCTGTGGATTATAGGAGCAGCTGCAGCTCTAAGACTAAACAGCTTTAAGCAATCATTACTGCTCCACCGCCAAAACATCAGCATGGCAGGGCTAATTCTGCCCACCCGGCTGCCTGCATGCACCCATCAGACTCAATAGCATGATTACATGTATGATCTGGAGTGTGTTGCATGCGTTGTTGTGCGATGTTGAGTGCTGCTTAGGGGTTGTTTACCTGCTGGGGCAAGCCATAATTATGTGCTTTTGAGAGAAAGAAATGTTCTAGAGAGAGAGAGAGAGAGAGAGAGAGAGAGAGAGAGAGAGAGAGAGAGAGAGAGAGAGAGAGAGAGAGAGAGAGAGAGAGAGAGAGAGAGAGAGAGAGAGAGAGAGAGAGAGAGAGAGAGAGAGAGAGAGAGAGAGAGAGAGAGAAAGAGAGAGAGAGCAAATTGAAAAAATGCAGACAGAAATGTCTGACTTCACTCTTGATTGTCATCTGCTGTACTATACAATCACACCACACTGCTGTTAAATATAATCATACAGCACCATACAATTACTCTGAATTAAGGTCCCTATAAAAATCTGGAGAAATGCATCTAAATGAGGAGATCAAAGCTGAGACTATTTTGCTGTGGGTAAAATATTGATTACTCTATGGAGGAAGGCGGTGATTGGAGCCCGTCGTGATTGTAGTACACATCAATGCTGGCCTCGGGGCAAAGACATATGAGGAAGCGGAAAAGACAAACCGATTAGAGGAAAACTAAATCCTGATTAAGACTAAATCACTTCATCATCACATATAAAATTACATACATATTTCTTCTTTTCAAAAGGAACCAGCAATTGCCGGTCTAATCCCTCCACTTAAATGCACCAACAAAAGCATAACGTCACTGCTGTGACGCACCCTCACATCACCAGAAAGATAACTTCACTGGAACTTCACTTTAGAAATTTCACTTTCTAAAGTAATTTATAAATAACTTACATTAAATGTAAATATAACCCATTTAGTTCCACCAGACACGACTGATGCCTGAGTTTGAAAAATAGTTTTCCATTGAATCGTAAAACAACAAAAACATGGAAAGTATGTTGTAATGCAGATACAACATCCATATTTGGTATATTTAATATACATTTTATTTTATTTTTTTGTACTGGCACATACCAATAATATACACATATTTTACCATGCTCTGAATTGATTTAGCATAAAGAAATACTGAGTAGTCAAACTGGGTATTATATATACTTACTGTATTAATAGGGTTTTATTGAGCAAATTAAAGTGTCATGTCTGGAACAACAGCTTTTTAAAATTGCACAGTACAGTATAGACTTGATATTATTCATTGTTTTACATGATTCATGATTTAACTGATGAAGTTTATTGGTTGAATTATTTTTATTTTTCACTTTTCTTTAGTCATTGTTTCTTATTGCTTAGAAGAGTGTTTTACTGGTTACTATCCTGACAAAGAATTAAATCAATATTTTCACAAACATTTAATGAAACATTTTCCAAAGAGGCATGAACTGTGCAAAAGTCAGAGATAATCCACTTATTCCACAGTATTTAAAGCAGACATGCACTTAGATGAACTGTAGATGTTCATTTGTCTCTAGGTGTAAGTGTGTTTGTGTGTGTGTCTGCTTTGTTATGGACTGGCGACCAGTCCCGAGTGTTTCCTGCCTTCTATCCAATGAGCGCTGGGATAGACTTTAGCCCCTATGACCCAGGAGGATAAGCGACTTGATGAGTGAATGAGTATTTAAAGCAACGCTATGTAAGTTTTGGGGATTTGGAGAACATTTTTTACCCCCACAAGTGGATGGATCTGACTTTTACAAGCACAATACAAGAGTATTAGACAGAACTATTAGACAGAAAGTGACTTCTGAGGATGTAAATGAATGATCTACTGTTGTCATCATATCTTCATTATACATAGTGCTGTTTTTGAGTCATCGAGTCAGAGCTTTTATTTGAGTCTTTGCTTGTGACGGTAAAATGTAAAGACATTAAAATGTGTGACGCTGATATGTAAAGAAATGTGACATAAAACGTGGTCCATCCCAGTTGCATACCATACTCAGTAAAGCTGCTTTTTTCAGTTTTAACAAAAGATATTAGTGCTGCTTTAATGTATCCATGCATCTTCTTTTATTCTCTATTATTAGCGTTCAGTTTTTCCAAAAAATTGTTTTAGAAGTTGGCTGCATTTTCTGCTTCAGGTGATCTATGAGCTTTTTTTCAGACCACTTGCTCTGCGAGTTTTGTATGTTTGGTCAAGTGTCAATGCTGTTTTAAACCCTGGGGAGGTCTAGATAACTGATCTCTGGTCCTCCTCAATCAGCTGTGTAGAGTTTGCCTCCACTGCAGGTTAACGTAACTGCTTCAACTTATTGAACTACTTTCCCGTCGACGGCACATGCCTAACAACTCTCTCACACGATGAACAACTTTTCTTTGTTTTCTGGTGTTCTTGCATGGGAAAATGCCATGTATCCAAAAAGCATAGTTTTTGCTACTTGAATGTTTGTCTCCAAGGAAATAATAAAAAAAAAACAGCAGACGGATGAAGCTAGTGCTTACAATTTTGCAAACCTGCATGGGGAAAGGTGATGTATGGAACTGTGCAATTGATCTACGGTTCAGGTGGAATTCTTGTGTGTTAAAACAATCAAGCAAGGATCAAGTAAGGTGTTTGGAATTTTGGCTAATAACCCTATCCCCAACTCGAACCCTGACCTTAACAGTGCTCGGATGGCTGAAAAATCGCCATCCCACTATGACTGGATATTTAAAATCTGCCCACTTCCTGTGTTCTGCAGCGACCTAAGCAAACCAGTGATAACGAGCCCCTCCCACAAAAAGAGCTACTGTGTGCGGACCCAATTTTTCTAGATGGGTGAAAATGCCCTAGGAATCCCAAACTCATTCAGTGATGTTGAGGTCTGGACTCTTCTCTTCTTTTCTTGTCTGTTTCCTTTTTACAAAGTATTTTATTGTAAACTGCTACCTTTTTTGACTGGAAAGCAAATAAATGAAATGTTTTCTCTGACAGTTGCACAGTTTGTGTTAAGGTGCTCTCCAAACTCTTGTGCCCACCATAACTGAGAACAAGTTGAGGTGCATTTAACTTATAAAGTAGTTCAATGTCTGTTAATTTAACTCGATAAGTAATTTTAAAGCATCTCCTCTGGTCCATTAATCAGGAAATGTAAAGGGCACCAAGCATTTACAAATAATGTACAAATATTAAACCAAAGGTTTTAAGGATATGACAGGGACAATAAGAATGTTTGTTATAACAATAACTAATAGTGTCCCACATGTCTTGCCATTTTAGAACAAGATCGCTCTGGCTGGTTTCCCACTAACACTGCAATAAGAACCCACAATCCATTCTCTCATTTCTTTTCCCTCTCTGCAACCCCCCATCTCCACCCCCTCACCCCCACCCCCCCTCGCCTCCTCCTCTGGGCAGAACGCTGGTACAGGATGGGGTCTAATAGACTCTATGGGGACCCAGCATTTAGCACTTCTGAAAACTGCAGGTCCCCTCTGTTCGCACGCTGTTTGAATACGGCGACGTTAACAGCACTATCCAGACGCCAGCCGCACCATCTCCATCTGCACCAGCCTCCGGCCTGTTTGATCAGCGGCCATGTTGAACACGCTACCTTCCCTTTTGTGTGCGTTCGCAGACAATTCATGGATACAGACAACTTCCCAAGGTGCTGAGGGTAATCTCCAAGCAGTTCTTTTTAAAATAGTCCCTCGGCTGCTATGATGTTCTAAAATCATTACAATACATCAATATCATGGTATTTTCAGAGCTCAGTGCCAACAGCGTTCTTCTTCCTTCAGACAAAAAAAACAAAAAACAGCAGGTACCATCTCTGGACCATACCAGTGTGCCATCAAAACCAGACACTAACACTCATGTAGGACTTGCTGATATCTGAGCATGCTGAGCAACTGTTACTTTTTCAAATCCAATCTGCATCTACAGCTTATTTGTGCAAAGCATGCAAAAAGTAAACAATTCAACTTGAACAGAATAGAATCTATAAGCCTCTGAGACCACCAATCTTATGTGGAGTGATTTATAAAGCTAATATTATCTACCAGCTGTTACTTTAAATGTGACTAATCATGAATTAATGTATTTAGCATTTAGAGATTTCCATTATTTTTTAATATATTAACAATTTTAACCACATTTAGCACATATTATGTGTCACAGTGTCCTGCTCATAGTTCTGTTTTCTCATCTTCCCCCATTTAGCCTTATCCTTAGTATTCACCTGTATGTCGTTTGTTCTTATCTTATCTTAGTGCTGCTTTAATGTGTCCATGCTTCTTCTTTTATTCTCTAATTATTAGCATTCAGTTTTTCTAAAACATGTTTTAGAAGTTGTGTTTTCAGCTTCAGGTGATTGATGAGCTTTTCTCAGTTAAGTTATTTTCCAGACCACTTGCTCTGCAAGTTTTGTATGTTTGGTCAAGTGTGAATGGTCTAAATTTAGGTCTAGATCTAGGTCTAGATAACTGATCTCTGGTCCTCCTCAGTTGGCTGCATGGGGTTTGCTTCCACTGCAGGTTAACGTAAGAGCTTCAACTTATGTTGTTTGTTATCCTCTTTGTCCAGGTGGTTTCTAAACTTCTGAAGTAGCTGATGGTGATTTACTTCATATTTAGCATAATAACGTTTTAAATATTGAACAAATATTAGTTTTGATATGACAGTGACAATAAATATGTTTGTATCCCACATAACTTCCCCTTTTAGAACAAGATTGCTCAGGCTGGTTTCCAACTAATGCTATAATAAGAAACAGCCAACAATTCATTCTCTAATTTCTTTTTCCTCTCTGCACCCTCATGCCCATCACCCCCACCCTGCCTCGCCTCCTCCTCTCATGTTACCTGTAACTCATTACCTGTTACTGTTACCTCAGAAAATAATTGTGATTAAATTGCATATTCTGTACATTATAAAACAGAAGCTTGTTACTCCATAGTGACATAATAGCTTACGTGTCTGTTATAATACACATTATTTTTTATATTCTAAATACATGATCAGACCATGATCAGTTTATTACAAAGTAAAAGCTAATATATCTCTTAAAACTTAGCATTATTAAATAAAGTGTTACTCTTAGGATTGTTTCATAAGAGTAGTGCTTCATAGCAATGACAGCATGTCCTTGTCCCTCTTAATTAGTCACTCTTAAGATATTTTGATAAAATATTTGTCACCGTTTGCATCACCCATCTCTAGTCACATTGAATGATTAAGATTAAGATATAAGAGTACAAAGTTCTCTGTGTGTTTCTTTGCCCTCCTCCTGCTAGAATACCTATATGAAATAGTAACTGACCTTTAATGCAATATTTTAAAGCAGTTACATCATAGAAAGGGCATCATGCCCAACGCAGGAGCCCAGCCAATGAGAGAACTTTCAATGAACTAGTTATTTTTAAAAGATTCTATTTTAATAGAAAGGCTTTAATCCATACATATGCCGCCGCATAGAAGGAGAAAAGGAGTACCTAACTATGTCATTATTTGTTTTGTGCACACATATTTCATATTGGAAAAAAATAGAACATGCAACAAAAAGGTGTCATAATTTTGCACATGCCATATTTTATGTTTTATTTATTTGTATTTTTTTCAGTGTGTTCAAGTCAGCAAATAAGTTGTAAGTGTATGTGAGATTTAGGGGGGTCACTGAGCAGCAGTGGAATAGTATACAAAACTATGCTTTCATTAGCACCTGTAAGTATGAATTGCTGTGTTTTAGTTAGCTTGGAATGAGCACATCTACATAGGAGTGCATCCTCTTCCAACAGAGGCTGTCATGTTTTCTGTTCCACCTTAAATCACGCAGCAGTTATATTCTGGCACTGACCTTCAGCTTACAGCTTCTTTTTAAATGTTTTCTTATTTGACTTTAAGTGGTGCATCAATAATTATTATTGTTAATTTTATTATAATACCTCAGATGCCATGACGTAAGCAGCACCATTTAAGGTGGAACGTAAAAATACAAACAAAAGCTGGAAATTGTGCATATTGGAAAAAATATAACAAGCCTTAAAAGAGTTATTAGGATGTTTTGTTATTGGGGGAGTAGTAGGTTCCTCCCAAGGTTTCTTCCTCCAGTCTGAGGGAGTTTTTCCTTGCCACTGTTGCCTCTGGCTTGCTCACAGGGGGATATATGTTGTAACTGTCTGTTTTCAAAACTTCTGTGAGGCTGCTTTGTGACAACATCGTTGTGAAAAAAACTTGAATTGAATTAAATAGATATTAAACTCAGACTGCATTGAATTAACATTAAGACCACAGTAAAATGTGGGTTGCTTTAATGTACATGACATATATATATATATATATATATATATATATATTACATAATGATATAAGCACACTCAGTATGATAAATTGCTACAACACTGGTGCTGGTAAGTCATTTTGTGTTATGAGAAGCTTGAGAAGCCTTTGCCTTTGATTTAGCACAAAAAATTAAAAGTGGTTCACCATTTAATCAAGTGAAAAGTGAACTATATCAGGTGATGTCAGAAAACCTGATGGCCACTGCAGCTGCTCAGAAAAGGAGGTGTAGTTGGTTGCAATCTAAAGTCTCACTGCTACAGGTTACACACTGCTCCTTTACAATGTGTAGATGTGTGTTGTATATTAGACGTTAACTTATTTTTATTTAAAAGATCAACTAGCAAGGATGCCCAAACTTTCACATTTACCATATATACAGCGCAGCAACATTTTTGATGTATGGTCGACTCCCAAACCGGCCTCAGGAACGTCTGGGAACTGTAAAACAGCAAAGCCAATATATATGCTGCTGAACATTTCGCCACAATTGCTGCAATCACCCACAGTCAACAGCAGGCCTATGACAGCCACACTCACACACAGTGGCAAGACTGAGCTCTTGCGTCAGCCCTCTTCGGAGACTAAAATCGTTTTCCATTTCTGCGAAAATCAATGCCGAATACCTGTGCATAAAGAAAGATTATTCCTAAAACAATTAGTCTCCTTCCCTTTGCTGTAGTGAAATTGATTCGGCGATAAACAAGAGATTTATGGCCATCGACCGCATTGAGGTTTTGCGGCTACTTAGAGTTACAGATGAATTCTATTCATGCGGCATCCGTGTGTGAGCGCAGAGTAAACAGAGAGAAAAGGCGGCTGAGCCCGAGCCAAGCCTGAGGCCTAGCGTGACCAGAGGCAGAAGATAATGAATTCTTATGAGCACACATACAGGCAGGGATAAAAAACTGTTACCAGACAAGCTTGTGGGAAGCGCCGGTGTTACGGAGAGAGGATTGCAGCATAATACAGTTCTACATGGATAAATTCAAACATCTACACAGAGCGTCTTAGCATATAAACTCACTGGCCACCTGCCTTTTACCTACACTGATCAGCTCCACTTACCATATAGTGCATTGTGTACTTCTACAGTTATACACTGTAGCCCATCCGGGTCTTATCAAGTATATTAGTATTATATTCTTACTAATATAATACTCACTCATATATTATGCAATATGTGTGTATGTATACTGCCTTGACTAAAAAGTCACATACCTCTTTAGCTTTGATCCTGTGGTGCATTCATCATGATAACATATAACCAATATCACGCAAAGTCTTCTCCAGCGCATTTCAAAGAATCCTCATGCTCCCTGATTCCCAGTGCTCCACTCTATCACAATCAGAACCTGTTGAATCTTGGCACGGTCATCCTGGAATATGTCTGTATCTCCAGGAAAGAAAAAATCTATTGATAGAATAATCTGGTCATTCAGTACATTCAGGCAGTCCCATTGCTGAGCCCAATTCATAACACTGCCTCCAAAACCTTGTACAATGAGTATTAGACATTAGGGATGCATGACTTCTTACCCTGACGCACCCATCGCTCTGGAATAGGGTCAATCTGGACTCCTCAGACCACATGACCTTCTTTCATTGCTCCAGAGTCCAGTCTTTCTGTTCCTGGCTCTATTTCACTCTAAGGCAGGGGTATTTAATTAGATTCAGTGGCGTGTTATGATTCAGTGGTGTATCCTGTTTACAGAAGTAGCCTAGTATCAGCGTCTTATACCATCAGCTACTGAAACACCAACACACCACACATACTGTTCAGTATATTTCAGTATATTTACTGTTTAAATGCTGAACTACAATGAATTATTTAAAAAAAACTCCAAATAAATGCTTTTTACTAACTTTAAATAAAAACAAGGGCTGCATAAAAAAACAGAATGTTTTTGAAAAGTGCGTATTTATAGAAGAAGTAAATAAAACGTGCAGCCTTCTTCTTAACTCCGTTTGGAGCTGCCTGTTGCACGTTATTCTTTCCGACTCACTTTATTCTCCGACTGCTTCTTCTCGCTTTGTAACTCGCCTATGTGCTTTCCACACTCCTGAATACGCACAGATCTGATTGGCTGAGAAGCGCCATTGGTGGTGATCTTACAACACACATGATTGGTCTGTGAGTTTACTGCACCACAAAGGGTGTATACCGTAAAGACAAGAAAGGTTCCGCCGCTTAAAATAAACAATGTCAGAAGTAAATCCTTCTCGATAGATCAGTTTGGGTTCGCATTGGACAACGTCTAGGTCCGGAGCCGTACCGTGGTCCGCCTATTAATGACCTCTGCTATAAAGCATAGCCAGTTCTGCTCTCCATGTTTTTACAGTTTCACTTCACCAAGTATTGAAGTGATCTTAGATGACAGCTGTACAAGATTTAACCACATTTCCTCAATGAAGTTGGCGGTTCAGTACTATCATCCCAGGTTTTAAGAATGTGCTGGACAGTTATTAACCTAATAACAGTATTTACAGCTTCTCCCAAGTTGTTTTCTCTGCAAACTACACATTATTCACTTGTAATGAATTCTTTATTGTGCATCTCATTGTATCTCATTGTATCATATTGTACAGCTCAGTTCTGGATACATTTAAACTACTAATTGAATTTATATGGGATTTTAATGTGAATTAAAAAAATACATGTGATTTTATTAAAAACAGTGAATCCATTGAAACCCTGTGTATGGCAGTGTGGGAGCTAGCCTTCCACTTCCATTCACACACGCATATGCACACACACACACATGTACGCTCATGCATACTAAGAGAAAGAACAAAATCTAAATTATAACACTTGTCACAAAGTCACTCCATTCAACTTAGATTGGAGTTGAGAGACAATAGCGTCAAATGATCGGTTTCCTTCAAGAGTACAGACGGAAATTCAATGGCATTAATCAGTCCAGTGCCTTCGGTAATTGTAATTTCTTCCGCACAGAATTTTGATATAAATAATATATGGTGTGTACACATATCATGATGTAATCAGCACTGAAGGGGGAATACAAACAACTGTCTGCCTGGGGAAGGAGCAAATCAATACTGAGATCTACAATTGATTTAGATTAAAATAAGTTGGTGGACCATCTCCAGGGTAATTTGCTATTTATGACACTTATTGCAGTATTCATAATAAATATCAGAACTTCAGCGAAGCTCTTTTTCATGATCACAAAAAGAGTGGTGAGGTAGTGAGAAGATCCAAATGGGGCAGTCTAAAATGTATTATTATTATTATTATTATTATTACTAAAATATTTAAAATATTCTTCCGTATTACAGAACCGTAATGGAGTCTTTAATTCACACATTCTAAATCTGTGGCCAATTCTCTACAGCACCGCTCTCTGCAGAACTGAATCCAATATGCACATTGCCTCCAAAATATCCCATAAAATCCTATTGCTGCACCTAATTGTTCAATATGAAGCCGGAGCATCAGAGGTAATTCAAATGTCTTTGTGCGATGAATATGTGCAGTCGTCCTCTTTTCCTATTCTAATTTAATGCCATCTGCGCGACATGATTGGCCCGGTGTTGCCATTGCTGCCAACTGAGGTCAGCACAACCATCAAGCGCTGTAATTGAGTAGTTAGTGGCAATTTCCCCCCTTAATTTCCATCTGCGAAACCCCGGCTTGGCATGGCAAATAGCACATTACACCGGCACAATGCCGTCGACAAGTAATAACATCATTTCCGCAGTTTGAAAACTTCCATGAACAAATGAGAAATCATCGGCATACATGGCATCTCGTTCATCCCTTTCTTTTACACACGCACGCACACACGCCAACGCGAGCATCGAGCACCAGAAAGCGCAGGCTCGGTGCCACGGAATGAGCAGACATTCTAATTAACAGGTAATCATCTTCATGTACATGCGCATCATTGCCGTAACACAATCGGTCCAGCCACACTTTGTAGCTCACTGTGCAAGTATTGTCTTTAAGGAATTGCCTTTAAGGAGTTTGAAGCTGTTTCATGCGTGGCATTCGTAATTTTAAAAAGGAGCAGCACACAATCCAAACCCTCTTAGCTAAAGAGTGACCTGATCTGAACTTTGTTTTGAACACCTACAGTTCTGATTTTATCCTAAAACAATGTAAATGTTCCCTGAAAGGTGTAACTATAGGCCTAAACTCCATCTGTGCACCTTAAATGAGTTTCAAAGGCTCATTATATTCACTTTCTATGGGAAAGGTGCATGTGTAACTTTTTGGCATAACAACATTGCTTCGTTTTATCTCTACGTCATTTGAACCAGAACAGCTTTATAACCTAAACATGTACAAATATACTCATAAAAATTCAACTACTCAAAAGAGGCTGTAGCAAAAACAGATTTGACTTGGAACTTCAAACAGCAGATAGAACTGATGTATATACATGGCATCTACAGTATATTTCTAATATCTTGAATTTATATTGTATATGGAATTCTCTCATTATTTACTGTGGGGGTCTTAAGCCCAATTTAAGCGGGATTAGTTTTACCTAGGGAGGTGCATTAGTTTGTAATTTCAGAGATTACTGACAAGATTCTTAATTTTAATTCAGTATAAATCATATGCCATATCTGTCTAAGTAATAATTACAGAGTGAATTGCCTTCTGTAATCCTCCCAACGTGGAGCTACCTCTGTAATAGTAGTTCAGTTTGAATCAACAGCTCAGTAATGTAATAGTATATATCGTAACTGTCCAATGAAAAACAAATATCCTCAACTTTTAAATATTGGCAACTTTACAGAAGAGGACGAAAACTGTTTTGAATGCTTTTAATAGATCCATTCATTATGATTTTTTTCCACAATCTAAATATCAGCAGCTGCGTTTAAGTGATGCAGAAAAATAGAAATCGACAAAAATGGAGATACATGTTTTTCATTGGACAGCGACGATATTTTGTTGCTGCCCAAAGATAAAGACAAAACAGTATTTTTACAGCAAAGGACAAAAACCTCTTAACGTTCAATGTAATTTAATGTAAAGTGGTTTTATTACAAGTGATCTGGAGCATTTCTATTGGTCTACTGATCACAAAACTTTTACAGGACATAAAGGGCAGCTGTTGTGTTCAAATTATATAAAAAAAATTAAAATGAAGGCATATCTTGGTAATCGGAAAGAGTAACAATGCTTCTGTCTTTATTTCTTTGCAACCTGACTAAAAGAAAGAAAAAAGCATTACATTTTAAATGTACCTCTCGCAAGGCCGTATTGTTGTTGTTGGGCAGAAAGTTTGACTTTTACAGCACTTTGACTGGTCACCAAAGACACCTTTAATAGAGATTTTAATAGACATTTGTAGTATGACATATTGTATATTCCCTCCCATATGCTGTAATTATGCATCGGCATTTGCCATTTTGCAGTTAATAACTGGCACCACCTCACACGGAAATGAGATGTAAAGCCTCCTCCATCGTCTCATGTCACGTTTTTTGTGTTATATTTGCCATTTAGCTGCACAATAAGTTGTTATTGTTGAGAAGGATCCTTTATCCCATAAGAATTGGCAAGTCAAATAACCCAAATTACATTACCTGACCTTTTCTGGTTAAAATAATCCAGCTCCAATGGGGCTTTAGATGAATCACTGCATTAGAACTTAATGTGAGTTCTATATATTCTGTATTAAAGCCACCAAAACAATGAAATTGTGGTTCATGTCTACAGTATGAATCTCGAGTTAAATATTAAATAAAATGTGGTCTAAATGTTATCTGGGTCACAATCATAGACAATACACAATCTAGCTAAACCAATAACACAAACAATGGCATTTCTCATCTCATTTTATAATGCACATTGAGTTACGTACACAGTGTAGTCTATATTTATATTAGAGAACCCCTCAAAATTACTATCCTTTGAATTCCTGAGCAATCATCTGCACCAAATGTTTTCTATAGCTGCCAATAGGATTTGCACATTTTGGACCATCTCCCTTCAGCTGTGTTTCATTGTGCTACCACCACCATGCTTCACAGTTGGGATAAAGTGTTGGTGCTGGTGTGCGGTGTCCTTTTACCTCCAAACATAGTGCTGTGCATTTGTGCTAAAAGGTTCCACTTTCTTAGAAACATGCAGGTGGTCTTGGATAGCAGTGGCTCTGTGGTGTCCTTTCATGAACGCTTTCTTGTTTGGTGTTTTTCGAATAGTGGACACCCAAAGAAAAGGTCTTCTGTAGGTTTTTTCCTGTTTACATTGTTTTTTTCTCACCTCTATCAGAACTGCCCATCATCTAAACAGGATGCCCACTCCCAGAGACAGCAGCAACAGTCTCCATTTGTCTAACCATGTACACCCAATGTACACCCAAGCCTTTACCCAAAGCTCTATAATGCATGATGTTTGTCTATGATTGAGACTTAGTCAAGAATCTGATCACATTATTAGGGATCAGACGCCGAAGTCAAGGTCATTTCAAAGAGTTCACTTCCCTTTTCTCGCACCTGTATCTATCCGTTCGCACGTGCCATTGCCGTGAAAGCAGGAGAAGGAGAGCATGTTCTATCTGAACTTATTTAACTTCATAAAAACGCAGTGTTACATTTTACCCTACGCGCCCCTATACCCGAACAGCAGATTTATGAATGTGTAATCCATAACCGGAGCAGGCCTGTGTGTATTTTCTGCCAAAAAGGACAAGGTGGAGTTGTAAACTAATGGTCCAGTAGGCCCTAATGCCGCTACTTGATAAGTTTTAGTGACAGATTTACGCAGATCATAAAGCAACATCAGGGACGGAGAGGAGCGGAGATATGACACTGACTCCTAATGGATGGGTTATCGCACGCGGGGCTTTATTCAGTGTGACGCTCGCATACACACACACAAAGGGGGCTCATCCTCCCGTCTCACCGTGCGGAAAATGAATGCCTCATTCTCGCCCTAATGATCTCCCTCTGAAACGTGAAAGGGATGTTTTTTAAGAAAATGTTATTTAAAATAATACATTGAGTACCGCCGACTTGAGACACGATTTCCCCTCGTAACATAAATTTGATTTTTTTTTCTTTTAAATGCTCGCAAAGGATAGAATCCTCCTCCCTCCTTCTTCCTTTTTTTCACAATTTTGTAATTACTCTGATGCACTACATCAAAAGGAGAAGTAATAATAGTTGTAATTTAATCTATTCACACAAGTCATTTTCATAAACTCTGCCTCTCGCTGCTTAATGCACGTTTCATTCATTATTTATAATGCGCTGATGATGTGGTGATGACAATGCCATTGTTTTTTACTCTTAGCGATGATTCAGAGCCTTCATTATGGGCACGGCGGGCTGCGGATTATCAAGGGCAAACAAAAGATAATTAACGGCAGGAAGTGGGGCAGCGGAGCCCGGCTGGGCTCAGGAAGGAGCCCCACTCTCAGGGTTCACCGAGCGCAGGTCCTTTTAGCAGCCTTTGCTTCTGCAAGTCCTCAAACAGCATAATTAGTGAGGGCTCCCTGTTAGGAGGGGAATGCAATTTATTTTCACCTCCTCCTCCTCCCCTCCTACTCCCATTCTCTCTCTTTCTCCCTCTCTCTCTCTCTCTCTGTCTCTATTTCTCTCTCTCTCTCTTCCTCTCTCTCCCTCCCACTCTCAGAGCAGATATTAACACTGCATGTGAGGTGTGATGATCTACAGATATAGCTGTATAGAACATGGTCACAAGAGAGAACATAAAAGAGAAACAGATGTACAGGGAATGAGAAGGTGTTTATTTGGAAAGATGTAAGCAAGTTAAAAATAAAAAAGTTGGAAGGAGGAGTGAGGATACTGCAATAGTAAGATCAATAAACAGAGAAATAAGTGAAAATATACACGGCTGCTGCGCAATATGAACACTGCGATGATATCGCTGCACTCACAATTGGTAGAAAATAAGGGGGCCGAAAAAAGCAAGGATTCATTTGATGTACTTTTCCTTACAAACCATGAGCGTTTAAAGGGGGAGGTGACACATACTATTTTCCTCTGCCCCTAATCCAGGGTGAGTAATCGTTGTACCTCCCAAGATGTTGCAAGGCATTTTCAAGAAAACAAAAATAAAGGTTTCCTGGAAAGCAGGATTGTTTTCCTTTAAATGATATGACGGTGGTGCTTGTATCATTTAAACTTGTCTTATATTAATTTTTTGCATTAGGGATACTAGAGTTAAGCTGTCGTCTCTGATATTACATCAACAAAATGCACCGGCAATGTAGCAGTGTTGAATAGAACATACAGAATTAGACTTCTTGTTGAAGAAGATTGCCGTAGACAATACTTTGTTAGCCCCCTTTCACTCTGTTCTGCAATGGTCAGGATTGTTTTCCTTTAAATGATATGATGGTGGTGCTTGTATCGTTTAAACTTGTCTTATATTCATTTTTAGGATTAGGGCTATTAGAACATCTCCATAAATGTCATTCATCATATTGTCGTTGTCCAGTGAAAAACAAGAAGCTCCAAAATAGTAACTTTACAGGAGAGCACAAAAACAGTCTCAGCTTTCAATACAAGTCAAAGGAACCAGATTTTTTCTGAAGTGATTTTAAAGCATTTCTATTGGTCCGTTCATCATGAAATTTTCACTCAATAGAAATATTAAAATCAACAAAATTGGAGATACATTTCTTTCATTGGACAGCGGTGATATAAAACATTCTTAAACACTTCAAATAACCTGAACATATTCATATTTAGAATCGCAATTGGAATCAACATTTATTAACTTGCCCTAACATTTGTTTTTAAGTAAAGCTGCTCATCAACTTCAGAAACAGAAACTTGAATACAAGTGAAAGTACTTCAATATCATTATGCTTATTTTAAAACAATAACAGAGCTCAAAACACCTGGCAACCTCAGTAAGACATATGTAGGTATTATGTACACTGGATACCTGTGGGCAGTAGCCTGTGACCACTGATAAAGGACCAGAGTTAAGCTGTTGTGTCTGATATTACATGAATAAGGTGGACCAGCAATGTAGGAGTGTCGAATAGAACATACAGAATTAGACTTTTTGTTAAAGAAGCTGTAGACAATACTTTGTTAGCCCCCTTTGACCCTGTTCTGAAATGGTCAGGAGCCCCCACACCCACCAGACCACCACAGAGCAGGTATTATATGGGTGGTGGATAATTCTCAGCACTGCAGATGCACTGATGTGGTGGTGTGTTAGTTTGTGTTGTGGTGGATCAGATACAGCATCACTATCAGTCTGAGTAGTGAACAGTTCACCAAACAAAATTATCCAGCCGACAGTCCAATCAGATGCTACCGATGAGCACCGATAAAGCAACAAATGAGCTGCAGGTAAACTAACAGGAGTAGGTGGGTCTAAGAAAGCGGCCAGTGAGTGGACACACTGTTTAAGAACTCCAGCAGTCATACCAGCACACCACATACTAGCACACCACATCAGTGTCACTGCAGTACTGAGAATGATCTGCCTACCTAATAGTACCTGCTATGTAGTGGTCCTGTGAGGGTCCGGACCATTGTAAAACAGGGAGGACAAAGTATGTAGAGAAACAGATGGACTACAGTCTGTAAATGTAGAACCTGACAAGGTGTAGATACAAGGAGGTCTAGATCAGTAAGGAATCCTTAATAAGTACTGCATGTCTTGCAGCATCTTAAATGATGAATTGTGACTGTAGGTTGATCTCCTTTGCTCAGCAACATTATAACGCAGAATCTCATCTAGATCATCTGTGATTGTCATTTGTGACTTGTGAAAGATTGATTGATTGCAGGTGTTGGACTTCTGTGGGTAAAATACACAAGAAATATACAAATAAATAAACAGCCAAAAAAAATAAACAAATCAAGGTCTTTCGGATAGCATTGGGTTGTCGCTACACCACTGTTCCAACTTTTAAAAGAAAAAGAAACTACTGATTCTCTTCCCCAACGTCTCAGTGATACTTCACCCCGTCTATTTTACTCCCCTAGTCCAGGCAAAGTGTCTCAGAGACGGTGTAAGTGATAGCTGACAAAACCACTGAAATAGATGCGGATAGGAGCAGATAGTGACAGCTGTCACATCCTACAGCACACACACACTTTTACCTCTCGCTGCTCACACACACATACACACACATCTTCCACCTCTTCATATAATGGCCTGGGCTAGATACATGTAAAGGGAAAATGCCACTGAGCGCTATATGCCTGAACAGACAGGGCTTTGCGGGTGCGCATATAATAGGAAGTAAGCGAGAGCGCGTATGCGCACCAGTGCGCGCGTGAGCAAACACACGTGGGGCTGCATCCGAGTCCCAGTCAGTGTTTTTTCCTCCTTTCTTTCTTTCCTTTTTTTTCTTCTTTTCCTTCCGGAAAACACACATAACGTGTCGGAAGAGCAGATTCAAAACAAAAGCAAATACTACTGGAAGCCGAGGGGGTCTCGAAAGCTTGGCTAGGGCCGTATGTGTGGCGCACGTGGAAAAGTACCCAAGGACCTGTAGCAGGCTTGACTGGCACAGCACCAAAGAAGAAACCGCCTTCAGTCTGACTACTAAGAGCCCGGGCAGGATTTTTATTAAGGAGTAGGGACAGCATTCATTTTTAAAACCTCCTCAATAAAATATCATACAGTCGTTACATATTCCTCAGTATTATAATGATATGAATATTTAAATTTAAATGCATTCCAAGCACGGGTCTCTTCTTCAGTAAGGCATCAGATCTCATTTTCTACTTAAGCTCCTCGGTCATGTTTATGCATATCCACATGCATGATACATCTCTCTCTCTCCCTCTCTCTCTCTCTCTCTCTCCCTCTCCCTCGTTTTTTTTTAAAGCCTCTTAATGCAACCCTGATAATTTTGCTTGACTTTAATGGGAAATGACTCTTCATTGGTGAGATTTTTTTTTCTTCCCACAAACCAGGAGGATATGATCAAATGTTTCTTTCATGGAGAACAGAGTGTTGTTAGAAACTTCACACTTTGTTGTGTTCAGAGGAAAAAACCCTACAAATCACAAAACACCACCGTTACAGCTCTTTCCGTCTCACGTGCCGCAGATGAAGTCCGGCACGGCGGATCCATGTAGCCGTGAAAGACGCGCCATACGTGTCGCAGCTCAAAGAGCAGCGATCGCGCAGTATTAGCCCCAAAGTGGTAATTGAAAAGCTAGGAAAAAGGAGAGGATGTAAATGAATTCCAAGGCAGAGATTTCCAGCCTAAAGTAGTGGATGTGAAGTGTGTGCATATCATTACATGCTTGTTGGAAGCTGGTTCTCTTGTAAGGCGATGACAGGCCCGAGTGGAACCACACTCCTCTGATCTCTCAACTTCCTGACAAGATGTTGTCATTTTATTTTTTGATGGGCTGAAAGACACTGGAGGATCCAGGAGCGTTTGACATATACTAGATGACTCAGTTTAACTCAGCCAATGTTTAATTGAAGGATGCATGAAAAAAAGAAAAAGAAATTCAGGATCAATCCCACAGCCATTTTCTTCCCCCCACCCTTTCAGAACTCTCGAGTCGTGATCTCACTAAAGGTAAAACCAGTCAATAACTTTCCCCTTCTCCATCTTAAGAGAAAGAAGGAGCTAACGTACGGGGAGCACTTTGTCTTAATGGAACCTTTTTTTTCCTTTCCAAAAAAAAAAAACATAGAGTGAAAGCATTCAGAAAGTCCAATCTGTCATCAGCATACGCCAAAAGCAGAGAATATTGCTGAAGGTAAGAGTTTTGAGAAGCAGAGAGATCATCATCATTGGAAGTCTTAGAAATACATATAAATTGGATTGGACACTTTATTGATGTGGAACTTTTATTTTAACTGAGACTTTTATTATGTGGAACTGCTTTAAACTTAAAAAAAAAAGTTTCTTTGCCTGCTTGCTTATCTGAACTTTTTACGCCAGTATCTTCTTCTTCTTCTAGAAATAAAATACACAACACTGTTGTAAAGCAACCAATCACCTGAACAACATCTGAAGCTTTCTTCAGCCTTCAGAGAAGCCAGCAGCTGTGGAAAATATACTTAATCAAGGCGAATACACAACAATACAGCTAAATAAAGACGAGTTTGACATATGGTTCTCATTTTCAACCATGATTATTGCAGATGGAAGCCAGCCATATGTAACTAAAGGTGAAAACAGGACAAAATGTTTAGGTTGCGCGCAGGAGCAGGACACGCGGTGGAGGTTTTCCTAAACGATGGCCGCAGTGGAGTAAAGCACGCTGCCACTGGACTCTGGAGTGATTCATTAAACTTTACCTTCTGTCAGTATTATTGAAAAAACTGAATTTGGCGGATGCCAGGAGAACTGACCTAACAGAAAGCATAGTGCCAACCGTAAAATCTGGTGGAGGAGGGATAAAGATCAGGGTCTGTTAGGCCTTTAACCTGGGCCCCTTAGCTCCAGTAAATGCTCCAGCATACAACCACATCTTCAAACCCACCAAACTGGAGTGTCAATTTTGAGTAAAATCTTGGCACAGTGGGTGCAAACTCCTTGGAAAGACTTATCAGGCTTGTTTTAATATTAAAGCCCAACAAGCTCTTGTAGGTGTGACGGTAAAGTATTCAGGTACTTTTGATCAGGTCACCACAACAACATGACCCCATCTGTGTTTAATTTACTTTTCTCCATTAATAATAGGACAAAGACAAAGTCCCTGAACGTATCATGGTTAAAGGAAATTATAGTTGACTCTGTAGTTGAGAGTTGATCGAAACACACCTCAGTTTTAGCTTTTACACGTTCTGTTCTTTCACTAATTGCAGAAAATGCCTGTATATATTTGCTGTCCAAAGAACATCAAAAATGTCTATTTTTGTGTTTTTTTGAAGTTTCTGACATAAGTGAACTCTACAGATATCCTTTATATTGAGTGAAAATTTCATAAGGATGGGACCAATAAGAACTCTCCAAAACAGCTATGAACAAAACACCTTTCCATTAACTAACATGGAAAGTAAAGAGAGTTTTTGTTCTCTCATTCTAGAGGTACGTGTGTTTTTGTGTTTTGGACAACAATAATCATAAAAGCTGCAGAATGTATTATATCTTATATAACATTAAATCCAGCTTTGTCATAATAAAGATTACAAACTGGTGGTCTGGCACATAATTGCTGCATAAGAACATATGTATGAAGCTTAATTCCTGGAAAATAATCATAGTAAACTCCCAACATCCCCAAACAACCCCAAATCTTAGCGATCGTTAATGAAAAGGTAGAGATTAGGCGGAAAACGCTGCTTTAAGGGCTTAGAAACAGTGACTGAAATAGAGTCACTCCCTCAGTAAGCCTACCTCCAAGCTTTAGCGTTGGGCCGGTACAGCGACGAGAAGGTAGAGGGAATCGATTTCAGCCTCTTGACCTCACGACCCTGTGGCTGGGAGAAGGCTGGCAGGGTGGTGCTGGTTCAAGGCCAACGCTGACTTTGATGCTGGGGGTGGCGTGTGTGGGAGTGAGCGAGGGGTGAAGCGGGTAAATGGCGAGAGCGCGGTCTCCTCAGATAAAATGGAGACAGTTGCCGGCACTTGGCATTTCCAGTGCTGACAGGCCTGCTTGTTTGTTCACTCTAACGAGCACTCGGACTCCATTAATGAGCGGACTGAATCCATTATCATCATCATTTCAAAAGGAAGCCCACAGCTAAACAGCTCCCTGCATTAGCAGGCGTTGCCCTTGTTGTTCCATTTGATCAGTGGTGGCAGCGGGAATTCACCCCTCTCCGCCCCTCTGTGCACACACACACACACCCATAGAGACACATACGAACCCACACACAGACACACACACACACACACACTGCCTTCATATTACCAAGAATTTATGGAGGGAAAATTAACTAGCGAGTACAAGTCAGGGACGCTATGACCCTGCTAAGAGCTGTACACTATAATGACTAAGAGACATACAACACAGAAAAAGAGAAGGCAGCTGAAGAAAAAGAGAAAAAAAAGAAAAGAGAGGAGAAGAGGAGAGGAACACTTCTTTTGTACTTCATAAACAATCTGAGGCGATACATGAGAGCATTCCATCTCCCTGCCACCTTTTCGAAGGGACATCAAAGGCCCAATTAAGGCCCTGTGTGCAAATGGCGCATGTGGCTGCTGCTCTGGAGAGCTGTCATAAGAAGCTGCGTGTGTGTGGCTGTCGACGCCCTAGCCCAGTGACAGGCCCCCTTTACAACCAGAACTCTCGCTCATTTCTGTCTCTCTCTCTCTCCCTCTCTCTCTCTCTCTCTTTCTAACTCCAACTCTCTCTCTCTCGCTCTCAGTCTGCTAAAGGATTTTAATTAGGCCTTGTCTGCACAGCCCCACGCAGCCCTTTTGTATGTGCTGAATGGTACAAGGGCTGTGATTTGGAACCCCTTCACCAACCAGTCAGTGATGTGAGAGAGAGAATGAGGGAGAGAATGAAAGGAGGGAGGGATGGAGGGGTGGGGTGGGGGCGAGCGAGAAAGGACGGGGCTCTTTCATTTTGATATGAGCTACTTCACTACATTGCGCCCTTTTTCCCACCCCATTGTACACGCTCCCCCTTATGAAGCTGTGGAATTATTAAAATGTTAACGTGCCTGTGTTGCCTTTGATATTTAAGACAAAAGGGTACAGAGCGCAAGCTGCAGTGACACTCCACAAACTGTAAATGCGAGATTTCATCTGACACTGTCATGCTCCGCCAAAACTCTTAGCCTGCGTTGCTTCAGCGCGTGCGCATCTGTAGGTTTGAACCACCATTTTATTTTATCCATGTGTTCCAGAGTCCTCGTGCAGACCTCGCTCGCCAGTTTATCTTCATTTATGAGTCAGAACTAGCACTGCCATCACCATGAGTTAGTATATCAGGCTACGTAAAAAACTAATAATGACTAAAGAGTGCCTAACAGGGTATTAAGTATTTTATCTTCTTATGGTTATGGGTTAAAGTAGTTAGCAATATTATGCAAGTGTTTACTAATGTATGTATAACGAAATAAACACTTATGAAAACATATATTTAAACATTTAAAAGCTACTTTTCCAGGCAGGAAGCTTTTAACTGCTCAGCAAAACACTTATTTTTTAAATATTTTTTAAATATTAAAAGCATATTAATACAGTAAGTAGTAGTGTTACATATGTCAGTGTTTATTTAACTCTTTCTAAGATTTTACTTGTGGCAGCCCAGTATTATATATATATATATATATATATATATATATATATATATATATATATATATATATATATATATATATATATATACCATTTATAATGATGCATATATATAATGTGTTCATAAAGTTTAATATATTTATATTTATTTTTGTGCATTCATTCATAGAACACCAGAGTGAGGAATCAGAAGACTTGTGAGAATTCCCAACAGGCGGATACCATTTTACCAAATTTTACATAAATTGGTAGCCACAGTTTTGATGGGTCTGGGTTTAATATAGGACACATACCAGACCCCTTGTTGTAATGCATAACCATATTCATGTTTACAGTATTAGTATTTGTGTTATATAATCTAACATTATGAAGTCATTATTAAGTGTTATGTTTGCTATCATAACTACATGTAAGCAATTGTATAGGTTTATGCTAGACATTGTTAAGTATGTCTTTTATATACCACCAATTTTTTTAAACACGTTTATGTGTGGCGTGGGTGTGCGAGTGTGCAATTGTTTGGGTGTTACAGTGGTCCAAGTGTGTACGGTGCACACGTCTACATGTCGTCTGCAGCCTGCTATCACACACCCCCAGAGCTCATGTGCTGGCACGGTGCCAAGCATCCTTCCCCCTCCCCTTCCATCCCGTCCTCCCTTTTGTATCTTTTCAGGGCAGTGGCCTACGTTTACCAGGCGTGCCCGAGCCCTCCCCAGCCCTGACGCCCCGTACTGGGACAATCTCCCTTTTCTCTCTGGCTGACAGTCCTCTCTGACAGGCCTTTTACATCTGCCTGCTCCGCACTCCGCCCGGCAGACAAAGAAATTAATACCCCCAGTGACTGTGTTTTAATTAAGCAATTTCATGCAAATTACACATTTTAGATTGTCAAATAATATACTGCGCAAAATGGTAGGCAGGCTGATCTGATATGCATGGAACGTTTTTCTTCCAGGGCACTGTGCATACATGGAAAATGAACAAAAATGCTAATTTCTAATCTATTATGCAAACAGTGTGATACTTACATAGATTTGCACGCCTTTCTTGGCATGGCTGAACAATCCTCTCGAATTTGGTATGTTGGATGCCTGGGTGTTTTTTAAGCAATCTTCTTCTTCTTCTTTTTTTTCTTTCTTCTTTAATGACGATTCTCCTTCCTCTCTTTTAGCAGTACAATTATTTGCACAGATCTCTGTGGTTTATCTAATGAACGAAATTGGTGACTGACTCTGGAACATCTATGTTAGTCTAGCAAGGAAAAGATTCAAGTGTCTTCATTCATTTGTTCATGCGGTTCCGAGTTTAGCGGATATATATGTATATAGGAGCAAAAAAGAAAAAAAAAGGAAAAGATGGATATAAAATGAAATGTGAGTGAAATACATTAAAAGCAAATATAGAAGAATTCCAAGCAAATATATGCAAATATTAAAACCCCTATGTGCTCGTACTACTGTTACTGGGGATAAAAAAAGAAAACATAAAATGTTGAAATTAATAGGAAAGACTTTTATTCAAGTTGATTTGATTAACTCTTAGCTGAGGTCGGTTGAGAGTTCTTAGAAAAGGCACAAAAAAAAAAATAGGCCTCTTGAAACTGCAGGCATAAAAGTCACCATGCGCAGGTAGCACAATGAGGGCCTCCTTAACAAAGGCAAGGGAGAGATCTCGCTGTTTCTTTGTGATTCAAATACATTTAATCAAAGGTTTGTTTCAATATACTGGCACTTAATAGTGTACATTACCCCACACAATAGGCCCGAATGAATTGCAATCCTTCCAGTAGGCTTTTTCTAATGGGAACAAATAGCAGGATAGAAGTGGGGACCGAAACGATAATGGCAGGGTACGACATGTGCTGTTGATGTGGTTTCTTCATCTTCAGAGCATGGCTGCTCTTTAAATGGACCCTCGCGCCATAATCGTGGGGTTTTAGCACGCGCGCTACACATTAAAATCAGGCTAATAATGAGCAGCAGCCTCTACACCAAGCCCAAAACACCTTGGCCCAATTATTAGGCTTTGAATTGACGCCCATACTCATGAGCTCCTCCTGTGTGCCAGGCTTGTGCACGCGTGTGCACGTGTGCGTGACAACATGCGTGTGAATGTGAAAGTGCTGAACTGATTCCACTTACCTTAATCAAGTCAACAAGGGGGTGGTGTTGGGAACATGGACAGTGCTGCTGTGTGATTGAGTTTCAATTTGTGCACTCACAGCCATGATTTTTGAGCACAGGTCTAGCAGCCACTCACTTTGACTTCTCATCAGGAGGCAAACACACTTCATCAGAGCGTCACAGGCCCACACGGTCACGGCCGCAGCCACAGGCAGCTCCGGGTCTGTATGGGTGGAGAAGAATGAGACTTTAGTTAACACATTTTGAATCATTCACAAACACGTAAGAAATGATACAGCACATGAATCATAAGGTGATATACTCCTATGTGAATGCTCAGAAGGCTTCTAAAAGCAGTAAATCTACTCAGGTAGAGACTGTTTAACAATCTTTGGTCATAATTTGTCCAAAAAATTTTAAGTATTGCATTTTTCTCAGATGGCAAATGTAACCAAGGAACATAAACATGTTTGGTGTTTTTAGTTTCCTACTTTATTTCATTTAGCAGAGCTACAAGGCTAATGTAGCTAGCAAGTAATTGAGGCTCAGACTCTCTCAAAGATGACAGCTTCCAGCATTGTCTATCTGATAGTGACAGTAGGTAGTCTACCAGGTCTTGGACTATTGTTGCTTTTTAACATTTTTCAAGCTCCAGTTCTGGAAACCCTTCATTTTTCACATTTTTCCCTTTTCTTACACAGGTATATTATTATTATTATTATTATTATTATTATTATTATTATTATTATTATTAATAATAATAATAATAATAATAATAATAATAATAATAATAGTAGTAGTAGTAGTTGTTGAATATCTTTGGAAATACCCCATGGAGAATAAATAACTTGTACTTACATGTGATTTTAAATGGAAATTAAATAAGGGTCATGAGTTCTGTGCAGTACTGAATAAATATTTATCAATAGTTCATTAAAGTTAAGCCAAAGTCTCAAAGAAACAGTCTTGGACACCAAGTCTTGGAGTACATGTGGGGCAAAGGTTTGTAAAACAATTCCTTTAAAAAAACTTGAAGATGTGGGAAACAGCACATTAGGTAAGTGCTAAAGGGTGATTTTGCCAACCACACCCACTGACACGACCAAGACAGCTGCTCAATATTGTCCAAGGTTTGAGAAACTGTCTGGAGTTAAATGTGCAACGCAAACCAATAACTTATTTGGATTTTTGTTATGTGATCTGAGGTTAGCTTCCTATTGGCCAGCTTGTATTGAACGTATTCCATTCCACTCTAAATGGTACTGCAGTTAGTCTGTACAAGTGGCAGTATTTACAGTGAAGCAGAACGTTTCATTAACAAATGGGTAAATAGGAAGCCATAAAGAAGAACACCAACCATAACCAGTTTGCTTCAAAAAAGGGTGTTAAAAAATGTGCCGCCATCCCTGTCGCTGCCTGGACAGAAAGGAACACCATGTTTGTTCCTTTTGATGGTAATGTGTCAAGACTGTTACGTAACAGTTGTTCTTCCAAAATCTTTCTTTTACTGCAAGTCTGCCACGTCTCACAAGCCTCCACGCTTCCATGGTCACATGAGCCAGTAGTGGGATGCTACAATATTACAAAATAAAGAAACAGAAAGAAGAAAGTGAAGAGAAAATATGATGAACCACAACATTGATAAGGCTCATTAAAGTCTATGGGTTATGACAGGCATGGACTCTAACCTCACAGCAGGAAGGAACACGTCTTTTCACATCTCAGTTAATTTCGATACCTGCTGTCGATAACAGCATTCTGTTTTTTTTTCTCTTGACTGTGTCTCATTCGCTACTCTAAACATGAATCTGATCTGAATTCAAAGCCTGCTTTCTGGGAAGATGGAGCAGAATGACTGCTGCATGAACCCATGAGGTCAGCTGGCCCGCAGGAGCATCCGATGTTCTGCGGTCAGCGCCCACCAGTATAAACACGGCTCCAGTGACACAGTTGTGAATCAGAAGCTGGCGGCTGGGCCTAGACCACCCCTCCGTACACTGTAACGGGATATTAAACAGTAATTACATGATCCTAAGGCAATCTGATTAGCGCATGGCAAGAGTCTTATTGATCCCAGGTGTGGATCAGCGGCTGAGGATAAATATTTATCCTGCTCTCGGTTTGACGAGTAAAGAGACACTCAAAACACGCTTGTCAAACAGAGTGAGCGCATGCCAATGTCAAGATGAACCCTAGTTTGCGCAGTTCTCGCCAAGCATTGGCTGGAACTGGGCAGGGGGAGAAGAAGTGAACAATGGAAGGCGGCCAAGGAAGGAAGAGGAGAAGGATAACTAGGGGTGAAAGAGAGGGATTATGATGTGAAGTAGATTTTTTAGTTGAGCATTATCTCATCACAGTGTAAACAACTCTCCTCACAATAAATGCAGGCGAAGTACCTCTGTTGAAGAACCGCTTTAGATTCCTACAATAAAGCTTGTAGTGAATTTCAGTGAAAGTTTGAAAGAGCATTTATGTAAATGAGGCTTGTGAATGTGAGGAACCTTTCTCAAAAGTTAAAGGAACCTGTTGCATCATGCGAAGGTTCTATATCTATTAACCATCTTGTTTGAGGCAGGGTTCAGGTGACACGGTGGTGTAGTGGTTAGAACTGTCGCCTCACAGCAAGACAATCTGGGTTGGATTCCTGGTCCAGGCCATTCTGTGTGGAGTGTGCATGTTCTTCCCGTGCTTGAGCGGGTTTCCTCCGGGTACTCTGGTTTCCTCCCACAGTCCAAACACATGCATGTTAGGTTGATTGGTCGCTCAAAATTGTCTATAGGTGTGAGTGCGTGAATGAGTGTTGATCATGCGATGGACTGGCAAACTGTCCATAGTGTACCCCGCCTTTGCCCGATGACGCTGGGATTGCCCCCCAGGATCTGAGGAGGTGCCAGGGTCATGTAGGCAAAATGTTCTTGGCCAACAGGAATCTACATGGTGGGTAAACTGGTCCAGAAGGCAGGCATAGCAGGTGCCCATGTTAGATTATGACCTACACCTTTTAAGCAACATTGTTCATATACACTATTATATACTGCATCTATCAAATCTCTTGTTTTTGAGTAAAATGAGATATTTTATTAAGTTATTTAGACAGTTGAATAACAGAGACTGCCTTGTATGAAAGATGTTTCAAGAAGTTATGCACAGGTGTAACATCCCACACACACTATGTATATCTTTGCAGCATTTTGTCTAATGTTGCCTGAAATATTAAAATGAATTGTAAGGAAATTTACCAGGAAACTAGTAACTGTTTCATCACTACTAAATTTGAGCCTCATTTGTCTGTTTGCATGTGCTTACAAATGCATTTAACCTACTATATATGTGCTGGTTTTTGCAAACCTCATTTTGCTGAGCCGCTTTTTTTTTTTACAATGCCTACCACACAGGCATTGTATGCAGAGACATCAGCAACGTTCACCTGACTGTCCCCACTATAGTTCTCTCTGGCGTGTGTATCAGTTCTCTCTGGCGTGTGTATCAAATATCAGTCATCATCTCAAGCTCTACACACATTTCCTGAATTTTCCCTGACTCTCCATTAGAAGGTTTTACAGCATTTCTGAGACAAGCCCAAAATGTCATCAAGCTTTCAATGGTCTTAACAACAATTAATTATAAAATAGGTTTAGCATGGTGAGCTTCTCTCTTTAAAATAGTAAACTTGTAGACTCAACACTATCAGTAAAAACGTTAGGCCTTTGACCAGATCTGTAGACCTCCATGTTCCAAAATTGGGCTGATCCTGGCATCACATGCTATCCATATATTGATGACATATTTGCCTGGTTTACTTGGCGTGTATTTGTTTTCAAGAACGGTGCCCTTTGTAAAGGACAGGGAGCTCATTAAAAGCTTGGTTGTAAATGAAGAGCATGAGCTAAACTCACTTGCATCAGGCATCTCTAATGACGGCAAGTTTGTTTTATCGATGTCAGGAAAGTCTCGATTATCAAAGTAAATGACTTGATGATGTGTAACCTAGGCTTGCTTTGTCTTTACGTGATACAGGAGTGCACATCAGTTTTTTTGTTTTTAAAAAATGAAAATGGAGCAGCATGAAAGAATGAAAGAAGTAGCATGACTGAGTTTAGTGAGAATATGATGAGTCTGCTGAAAGTCGCTTTGTACAGCTACTTGTGGTGGTCCGAAGCACAACCGACGTCACTAGCTGTAATTGTATAAAAGCAATATATTACATTCATATGAAACCAATTAAAGCATTTGAATCGAATAAATTCAAATGCAACATTTGTTTGGAGTCATGCCAGGCTGGTTAGTTGATGATGAAATGTGACCATGACCTCACGGAAGCTGTGGTTCGAGTTCAGAGCTGGGATAAAATTCAATTCTCTCTCATTTTAAGTTTGAAAGAGTGTAGAGGAAGTTCAAGCCTGTTTTATTTGTGTGAAGCTAAAATGAATGGAAAGCTCGAACGAGCCAGCCTCGGCAAAGGCAAGCTTTGAAACAGAGCCACAATCATGCAGCCTTTGGAAGAGCAGGCCCTAAAAACTGAAAAAAAGAAGCAGGATGATTTTCCTTCACTTCACACAAAGTTACAATTATCGAGCACTGACCGCAGCAGAAAACGTCACGAGCTGAACGCGCTTCACAGAGAACGATCGGCCTCTTTGCTGAGATGATGGGGGGACCACAACATCCTCTGTGGTGTGGAGCTCATTAAATCTGCCTCTAGGTAATCCAATTGATCTGCAATTCATTTTAAGCAGCGTTAAATCAATGCACAAAGACATGAAAAGCTCTGCTCCTTGTTGACTTCAGTGGAGCTACCTGCAACACTTTGTAATATTGATAATGCGCCCTCCTCGCCATCCAGGCTGTCTTTTTTTTTTTTTTTTTTTTTCTCATGCAAATGATGGCTGTTTGTAACTGGGCCTGATCAGTGGGGTAAGAAAGGAGAAGTGAATGCCTGGGGGAATTGATTTAACTCAAGAACAATGCAGAGGAGCTCAGTGCTCCTCTCTAAGGCTGCCTGTGTGCAGAGATAGTGTTTATCTTGAGTGTAATCCCGGCTTCTCTCTGTGTCTTTAGTGAAAGCCATGGGCCTACGGCGAGACAGGCACTGTAAATAAGGATTTTGCTCACTTTACATGCCACACATGCCAGCTGGAGAACTTATTACACTTCTGCTAAAAAAAAAAACTAAAAAAAAACACACACACACAGACATACCGCTCCGATGAATTATCAGCCCAGTGTAAAACTGGATTGAATCTGCGAGAGAGACGTATTTACATACAGGGCTGACGGGGCACTAGCAGGGAATAAGTGTGCACAAACAATGTAGAATCGCAATTAAAGTGCTGTATCTTTGCTCGTCAGAGCTTACGCTCCATACCGTATTGACCGTTCAAACTAAATAACATTAGAATTGATTCCAAATAAGCTTCTGCTGTGCGCCATGGCCCTGCATCTGAATATTAGAGCATAATTAGGTCAGCCTGTTGAATTTTTAATGCTCTCTGAAATCATATTCATGCTCGCCGTGTGTCAGGTAGAGCCTGGCTGCAGTGATACATCATCATACAGTGACACAAACATAATGGCCATCCCTTCAAACGGCTGACCTTTTCCAGCGAGCGCACCCCCGACGTGGTATATCCAGCCACCGCGTTTTGGCAGGAAACCCCTCAACTGACACACACACACACACACACACACACAGCAAAGCGGATGACTCCTCGCTGCTAAACTGGCATTGAACCCCGACACGAAAGCATGTCGTTCTCATTACGCAAAGCCAGGACAGATTCAGTTTGATGTTGATAGAAAGATTCTGGAATCAATATTTCTTAACCTACAGTAAAAAAAATATCAAATGGGTGGGCAGTGCGATGATACACAGTACGATACACTGTATATAAGGGCAGTGCCAGTGTGGCGCGGCTTGCTGTAAAAGGTCTTCGGTATCTTTAGTCAGGAAAAATAACTGTATAGTATTTCTTTGCAATGACTATTAAAAGGAATATGTTTTACATATTCATATCTCAATAGTATTGTTGCACCTTTCAGGTACATTGTCATTGTTTGTTTCTATTAATTATTATAGTAAACAGTTATATTTGCGCAATTGTACTGTCATTGCCACTGCCGAGTGAACCGTACCTTTTCTAGGTGCCTGTACTGAATTTGGATATTCTTCTTATCGTATAGGTGGAGGTTGTTTATGGTGCAAACTACTGACTGTTCAAATGCAATTATGACAGCATCGTCACAGTGTCACTAACTCTAATTAAGGGATATGTCATGCTCGTTGTCAGTGTTCATAATTAATAATTGAATTAATAATTAAATTAGAAATTATAAAACGTAAGATTTTAAGTCTACTAGATATGCTTCACCTTTCCTAAAACATGTTTTCCTTATACTGTACATCTGTATTCCCTCTCTGTCTGAAACGCTATGCCCCGCCTCCTCTGTGCTGTGATTGGTCAGCTCACCCCTTCTGTTCTGATTAATTAACTGATTGAGTCACATCCTGCTACAAGTTCTGCCCTCACATAGTTATGGCTGGTCTTGCAGTGTTGTAGGTTCTACTGTATCAGCTTTGAGCCAGAGTCTGATCCTGAAAGTCAGGTAGAACAAGTTGGTAGATCTGATCCTGGAGCAAAATGTTTAACAGTGATTTTTACTTTTTCGTTCTATGTGTGTTGTGTGAAGGTGTGCAAAGCTTGTCAATAAGGTGGACAATAAGTATTGTGTTAGGAATTGACGTCTCCTTATACTACAGAAAAGGACTGGAATTCCAATGAGGTGTTTCAGGCAGCTAAGAAAAGTGGTTTCTGTGGGAGAGAGTTTCTCCCTCTGGCCTGTACTATGAGCTTTATAAATTTGCAAACAGTTCACATGCATAAATAGCTGCATAAAACGGGGAAATCATAATAGGTCCCCTAAAAAGAAAACAAAATCTTCATATGACATATATGCATTGATAAATAAAGAGAACTTCACTTATTATGGTTTTGTTGTTTGACTGAACACGTGCTTAAGGTGTAAAAGCAATGTGTTGTTTAATACTAGCTGGCATTGGGCATGGTAACCTAAGGTTTATGTGTAGAGTTTTGATAGCAATGCCAATCGCTAATAAGGAAGATTATACAATCTATACAATGTTTTTATCAGAAATACGTGAATTTCAAAATTATAAAGGACATCTGGTAAGTTGGACATATGGCCATATGATTGCTGTTCATGTCTTCAACCAACCACTGACCAACACTATTGTGTCTAGAGAGGGCATATTACTTAATTTTCCTTTCATATACCAGTATTGATACTAATATTAAAACTCTGCATATTGGATGATACCAATGAAGTTTTTAATGGACTAAAATAACTCAACATTTTTATTTAGTCTAGCCTAAAATTAGACTAAACTCATGCACAAATAATTAATTAAAGGACTTCACCTAAGATGATTATCCACTATACACAGTACACTACCATGCTCAAACTACCCAAACACAGCTCCATCTATACACAGCTAACAACATCATATCCCACAATGTGAGTGTAATAATTAGGATAGATGTGTTACAGGATTAGATTAGATTCATTCTCTTAATACTGGCCTGATAAAAACATGGCACTCAGTTAAAGCAAATGGACGTACTGCAATTTTGCACGCAACGCACTATCCACAGTAATGGAAAGCAACCTGAACGGCAGATTAAATTTGGATAGGAACCACTTCAGCGTTGAGTGGAGGTGACCACAATAAGGCCAGTGGAAAGAGCTCTTGCCTCCAGCAAGGTCTCTACACGGAGTGTATCCTTAGTGAGCCGGTTCAGAGGTCAACGCTACTCACTTCGCTGACCCTCCCGACCTGTTTAATAGACAGAGGAAGTAGACAAAGCATACAATTATCGCTCGTCTACGACGGGTCAAGCAGGCCGGCCGCTATTAAAAACCAGGAGAGAGATAAAGCGTACAGCAGACGGTGCGAAGGGGCTAAAGTTTAGCCAGCACCTTGCTCACCTCGCTCACCTTCAGCAGGTGAAATCCTTCATTAGGGAGTGATTGCTCATCCCATGCCAGCTTTTCAAGCAAACCGCACTGCTGATCCCGTAATTATGCCAAGATGGAAATGATTGCATCTGGAGTTTCCAAACTGACAACTCTATTTGCTCAGGAATAATCCTCTTTCTTGGCTCCTGATACCTGAGAATAATCTACCCAGCGGAGCGGCAAGGTGCTGCGTCTTCTCCGTCTGGATCCAGACGCCTTGGCATGGCGCTGGTGCAGTAAATTAGCCATCCAGCCTGGGCTTTCTGAAGCATGGCGCTTTATAACCGGGGCTTTCGCTTAGCCCGCTACGCTGTAATTTAGCCCGGGTGTAAATGGGCTTGGGCGGACAGCTCGCCAGCGTGCAGTTCCTTTAGCGAGGATCAGAAGATTACAGTGCTTCCCAATGAAAGACAGCGTAAAACACTGACCACTGCTAGATGTGCGGGAAAACTGACCCCGCAATCCTCACCTATCCCCTGACTTGCGTTTGAACCTTTTTTTTTTCCTATGTGTGCAGTAAAAAAAAGGCTAAATGGGAGGAGAATGAACCCATCCAGTGATCCAGAAGCAAGTTAAACTTGGAATAATGTTGTGCAAATGTAAGTTTCAAGTCCTGCTTTAACTGTTAAAGTGATCTTTCCGCTTCGGTTCAAGCAGAAAGAAAGCGAGTCTACAGGGACGGCTGTGACACAAATGCTTCACATGTCTGTCTATGTATAGCCTGTGGTTTTAAACAAATCGCAATACATTCTCACACGTAAGGTGTTAAAGCAGCAATTTTGAAACAAACTGAGGAAATGATGTGTGAGTGGAAAAAAAGTGCCAGGAGAACAGAAAAAAAGTAAAAAGAAAAAAAAAAAGGAAAAGCGGGGGTCTTACTGGCTAGAAAATTAATAGAAATTGCACCTTAAAACAGCATTAACATCTTATGAGGCCCATTCATTAGGCGGCCGAGTGTTAATCCATCATTGAGAGTGTAGCATGAAGGACAGCCTCTGATAGAGGCCTGGCAGGAATAATCGCACATTTCTGAAATTAAAATTCCGAGGAGGACCCATGCATCAAGAGCTAGTGAGAGGCTGCGAGATAATAAAGGCGACGAGGCTAATAATAAATAACAGGCCCAGGAAGAGAGCCATAAATACAGCGGTGGAGCGGGAGACATTAGCGCAACAGTGCGCTTGACAGTGCGATGATGCTGGGTAAATACATGCTGTTTATTCATTTGGCCTGCTGCTTTCAATGCAGCCTGGCCGGGAGACTGAGGAGAAAGCCGGAAGATATACACCCTTAATATGCTTAAGATTAAGAGCAAAAAAAAAAGAAAAATACAGCTTAGATGTCACTCCTTTTGAGAAGCATGCTCAGTAGTAGTGAAGGTAATATTAATGTAATACAATATAATTAAAGGAAGAGGCTCCAATCGGTACTGTCGATCAGCTAAGACAAGCTTTTGTTGTGATCTGTCTAGTTTTGTACCGCAGCTGTGATGCTAATGTAGCTAAAGGTCTCTACTAAGATGGACAAAATATGGTTGCTACATTTGTCCACTTTTATAGGTAACAGTATGCAACATAGTGTTGAAAACCATATAAGGAACCCTACTAAAATGACTTAACGAGTGACATGAGTACACACATGCTGTCTGTATAGTCGCAATAAGCTTACCTGTTACCTGTTAGTTACATTAACCTCAAATTAAAAACCCCAAAAAGCAAACCTCTTTGCTGGCTGATCACATTTGGTGTAAAGTTTATACGTTTAATTTTGTGGAGATTTATTCTTATAAGAGTGCTACATTTCTATTGTGTTACATATTTCACAATATGCATTTGCTACTAAAGTAAGAGTCAAATCTATGGACACGCTCACTCATAAAAGTGTTTTGTTTTGAATATTTTGAAAAGTGTGGGGGTGGTTGTGGGGGGTGGGGGGGCAGGAGTCAATCACAGCATCATTGGGTGAAGGTGGGCTAAACCATGAACAGGTCGCCAGTCCATCACATGACCAACACACATACACACACTCACACCTATGGGCAATGTAGAGTGACCAATCAACCTAACATGGATGTGCTTGGACTGTGGGAGGAAACTGGAGTACCCGGAGGAAACCCACTCAAGTACGGGGAGAAAAAGGTTTTAATTTTGGAAATTGTAGTTGTTGCCTGGCCATGACAAAAGCATGATTTGATGTGATAATTTGATATGAATTATTTTTTCCTTGCCGCTTTTTGGAACAAGTGCAGAAATTCAGTGGAAAGTTGTTGCCCAAGTTGGAAAGTTGGTGCCTAAAGTTGTAGATACTGAACTTACTCCTTACATGTTTGATAGTCGAAGAGGAGACATTTTATTATGATTGAAAGTGGATGCATAGTTATTGTTGTGTCTTGTTTTACAGAAAAAAACAGCATCCTTTTCGTTATTTATTCACATTGCAACAGATGAGTAAGGTCAGAGACACAGACTCTAAGCTGCCTATTCAGAATGTGAACAGAATGCCAATATATTTAATTCTGTAACTCACTCACTCTATAATTAAATATATCATTCATCATTACAGAGAGTTAAATTGTTTGTTTTGAAAATAAATGTAAACATCACATTGCAGGCATTTAAGTATGTATGAGCTGGTATATCAATGAAAAACATCTGTTTTCAGTCATGTGGTCTGTACGATTGGGTGGTAAAACACATGGATGAATGTTAGTGACATCTGAAGAAGATCTGTGATTTACATACGTGGGATATGATGAAAAAGAAAACAACTCTATATCTGCTCGTGTTCAGTTTAGTCATGCTTCTGTCTCTCAGAAATGAACAGACCCTGAGATTGAACTGGATTATGTACACATGACTGGGTGAGCCCCACCCCCGCATTGAGGTTAAGTTGGAGTCAAGAAACTTTGACCCTTAGATGTGAAGTAGTGTTTTTCCATTACGTCGGATAAGCCATTGTTGAAAATATAGAGAAGACCCCCTGCCACTCAAGTGTGTGTGTGTGTGTGTGCATGTGTGTGTGAAAGAGAAGGAGAAAGAGAGAGAGACAGAGAGAGAGAGAGAGAGAGAGAGACAGAGAGAGAGAGAGAGAAAGAGAGAGAGGGAGAGAGACAGAAAAAAAAGAACTTTTCAGGTCTGTGTGTGTGTCACTGCAGTTTCATTTTCCAGGGTCACTAATAAGGAGATGTTTATGCAGAATGTGCCAGAATCCCTGTGTCTTCCTTCTCTCCTTTTCTCCTCTCTGTTTTCAATTATTTACAGTTTTTAGGAGGAGAAAGAGGGGGGAAAAATAAGGAGAAATAAGTAGTCAAGCTTTTGGACATTGGATGGCGTGCTGCACTTTTCTCTGAAACATCATGCATATTTAAAGTTAATAAAGTCTATTCCTTACCTTTTATCCAGGGGTTTTAATGTTGCGCGTGGAGAGAAAGAGAGAGTGATGCTCTGAACATCACAGAGCCTTGTGGAGGCATCAACTCGCCCTTCAGTTCAGCTACACTGAGCCAGCGCAGGCCCCTCGGCAAAGGCAAAACACACAGGCACACACACCACGGCCATCACGTCGACCAGGGACCAGAGCCAAAAAATAACAAGCACATCATTTCAGAGGACTGGACACTCAAACTGAGGACTGGCTGGGGACCACTTTTGTGGATTGGTAACAGTTCTGTTAAAGCAAAAGTTTAATGAACATTTTAATTTACACAACCCCCAAATATAGTCATTCAGCGGGACATGTGTGGTCTAGAAAGCACTCTTATGTGGTCCCACTTTAGAATAATACTGCCCTTATAAAGCATTTATAAATAGTTAATAATTTGTACATTAAATGTTAAAGGTTAAGTCACTAATACATTACATGTACTAAGTGAGCTGTTCTATCTCATGAATATGAATATGTGATGAAGCTAACAGATTTGTTTATTCTTGTTTGTTTATGTGTTGTAACTGCTAATTTTTAATCACATTAATAACCATGAATAAACTCATTTTAAACCATTCATAAACGCTTTGTAGGGGTAGTCTTATTCTAAAGTGGTACCCCCTTATTTAGATTTGCAAATGTGGCTAGTGATGGAAAGTAATCGAAAGCACCACCTAGAAGGGCACCAGGGACTTGTCACATTACTAGCCACATGACTCCAACACAGCCACCAGACCTCACCTCACCTTTAACCCTGGCGGCTGTGCTTTGCATGGCTGGTGCTGGGGGTGGTGTTGGTAGAGGTGGAGAGGTGGAGACGCTGCTTATCTCTCAAGCACATGACCCATCCTTCCTGTCTGATCATGCACAGGTGTGTATGATCAGAGGAGGAGCACAGACGCAGCCGTAGTGCGAGGAGGACGCTGGTCTGCATGCACGTCAGAGACAGAGGGAGAGACAAAAAGAAGATAAGGCACTCTTTCTGTATAGGCCACATTTATTTAAGGTTTGGATGATTTCAATAAATATGTGTGCCCGGGTATAGGGCCTCAATATATATATATAGTACTCTACTCTCAGTACATTACTCTTGCCATCATACAGTGTAAGATATCGCAAACGCAAATATATTTGACATTAATTAACAACTTCACGCAGTTTCAGGTAAGAGTGCAATTATTTAGCATGCAATTTGCACAGTGCTAACAGGTTGTGTATATGTTTCTGTGAGTGTAGCCCTGTGGTTCCAGTCTAAAACTAAAGAAGAAGACTTCCAACACAAAACATGGCTTGACTAAACCACAATTTGATTTAGAGGAAATTTGACTCTTTTTGTTGAACTGATAGATCAGTGTACAGCAAAGTGTCAAATAGTGTCCAGGAGTGCAAATGTACAGAATGTATAGCAAAGTGTCAATAGTGTCTATGAGTGCTGACATAAGATGTACAGCAACGTGTCAATAGTGTCTATGAGTGCTGACATAAGATGTACATCAAAGTGTCAATAGTGTCTATGAGTGCTGACATAAGATGTCCAGTAAAGTGTCAATAGTGTCTATGAGTGCTGACATAAGATGTCCAGTAAAGTGTCAATAGTGTCCGGGAGTGCAGATGTACAGTAATGTGATTACAGTACAAATAAAAATAAACTGTAATTTGAACACAAGGGACTTGTTCCTCATCTGTCCTCCTCCCTCTTCCGGCTCCACTGGGAGGAATTGAAGAGTCTGATGGCTCTCGGGACAAAAGATCTCCTGAGTCTGTCTGTAGAGCAGCTCTGTGACAGGAACCTGCCACTGAACTTGCTCCTTTGTTCCATGATGATGATGTGCAGTGGGTGACCGTCATCATCCATGATGGAGAGCAGTTTGTGTAGTGTCCTCCCTGTTTGTGCAGTGTCCTCCCTGTTGCTTTAATGTTTTGTGTTTCTTACATTTCAATGCTCTTTATACTGGACCAACACAATTACATTTCTTGTAGAGACAGTTATGGCAGAATGTCTAGGACAAGATCACTAGGACACTGTGTTTCTTTAATAGCAACCTTTGTTGTAAGTAAACATCACCGAATCATATTCTCAGTTTCATGTCATAATTATACCTCAGTGTTCAGAGCAGGGGAAAGAGCACCCTCCGGCCTTCAACACGCAGCAAATTGCAGGCCATTCATACCACAGCATTTCTGTTTAGTCCTTGTCGTGGCTGTGTATGAATTAGTTTTCTGAGACTGAAATGTGAGTTCATGAGTGGTGTCTGGTCAAGCAAAGGGCATCTTAGCCGAACAAAAGGCGGACCGGATTTGGTGGGGAGCCTCACTTGGCTGCTCTTAAATCACGGCCAGCGCGGCAGGATTCTGACAGGCTGCTATAGCTTTATCTGTGGGTCTGCTTTCATCCAGCCGCTGCTGTTTATGCATATCCACTGGATATCCCAGCTCTGCTGCTCTACCCTCAGCTCAGGCTCAAGGCCTCTCCAAACCCACAGCCTTCCAAGAGAGCCCCCTTTTCAATCTCGCTTTAATTGATTCTGCTGGGGCGTCAAAAAAAAAAGAAGTGAAATACATATCTTATAATTTATTTAGGCTCCCTTTGATATGACTGATATTTAAGAAGGGTTAATATGTATAGGGTTAATCTCACGGGCAGGTTTAAAATTTCATGGAGGGGAAAAATAATAATAATAAAAAAGAACAAGATGAATTTTGTATTTTTTTTTAGTTTTTTTAATCTGTTTTTGAGTTTTTTCAATCTACAAGTGCATACATGAATACACTTTTCTCTTTCAAAATGGACAGAGTAGAAAAGAAGAGAAGAGAAGTGAAGAGACATAAAAATAAAAGAAACGTCCAAAGAAGACAAAAACAGAATAGAAAGCAAAAGATAAATAAATTAAAAAAGGAGAGATTGAAAGAGAAAAAAGGAAAGTGAGAAGAGACGTCAAAAAATGAGAAAAGTAGAGAAAAGAAGAGGAAGTAAAAAAAATGAAGAAAGAAAATGAGAAGAAAAAACAATATTATAGTAGAAGAAGAAAAATAAAAGAAGAGAAGAGAGGAGATGAGAGTAGATAATAATAGTTGAGAGAAGATAAGAAATTAAAAGAAAAGAAGATAGAAGACAAAAACAAAGAAGAGAAAAAGGACTAAGTGGAACAAGAGAAAAATTAGGAAGAAAAGGAGAGAACAGGGAATAACAAAAAAAGAAAAAAGAAAAGAATAAATGAAAAGAATACAGAAAAAGAAGAGAGAACTGAAGAAAAAGAACAGTTCAGAAGAAAGAAAAGAAAAGAAAAGAAAAGAAAGAAAAGAAAAGGGAACGTATGGGAAGAAAAAAGAAAGGAAGGGCAAGAAAAGGAAAAAAAATAAAAAGGAAAGGACAAAAGAAAGAAAAAAAGAAAAGGAAAAAAAGGAAAGGAAAGGACAAAATAAAGAAAAGAAAAGAAAAGAAAAGGAAAGGAAAGAAAAAGGAAAAAGGAAAGGAAAGGAAAGAAAAAGGAAGGAAATGAAAAGGAAGGAAGGAAAATGAAGGGAAATGAAAGGGAAGGGAAGGAGAGGAAGTGTCCATGTGAGCAGAGTGCAGTGGAGAGCAGAGCAGAGTGGAGCAGAGTGCAGAGGAAGGCACTGGGCCTCTGCTCCCAGCATATTCATAAATCAGCTCTTTCAGGAGCTGTCAGCCGTTCCATAATGAGGGTTATTATTCAGGCAGGGTGTCAAAGCTACTATCAGAGGACCGTCTCTGGAAAGCCCTCTCACTCTGCTCCTTGTTAAATAAACAGCGGCGTACACAAAATGGCAAACAAGACGCGGGTCAACCTGATACAGAGCAGGGCCATGCGGGCCTCTGGAGTAATTTACCCTCCGGGAATAGCCCACGACTGGGGAGATGGATGATATCAGGACCTCCGAAAAGATTAATGGAGAGAAAAGACAAAAAACGAAGAAGAAGTAAAGAGAAGCAGAGACTTTGAAGAGGTAGATGGAAGATAAGGAAGATGTAGTGTTATATATTTAGAATAGGGTGGAGTCGCCTATCGTAATGAACCTTATCATTGGGTTAGGTTAATAGATCAGCTTACAATTCTGGTAGCGGGGCGACACCTCGCTTATGGGTTAGCATATTTATTTCATTAAAATAAGGTATGCAAATAAAGAGCATATAAATAAAACATATATTTCACTGTGAATTGTAATCGACCTAAAATGAGAAAAAAGGTGAAATAATCTACGAAAGCACGATGGCCATCAAAATCAAAATCACATGACCAGCTGAGAAGAATTCTCATATCACTTTAATTTGACCTCTTTTTATTGATAATGGTCTAATATGAACACTTTTGGAATGTATTCCATCAAAAATTCATCCTCCTTATTGCTGTGTTAATATCTGACAGTGCCCTCAGAGTCTGAGCTGGGATTAATTTTGAATAGTGAGGAGAGCAGAGGACACGGCGAGGGTGAGGAGTGAGCTGGATCATAAATGAAGGAACAAACCTCCATTTAACACCAGAGCGTTCAAACATCCACAAGCTAAAAGGTGTCTGAACCCCACGCTCCTCAAAATGTGGGATCTGAATATTTAAAATATTATTTAAAAACGACCACTTACCGTCCCTAACTGGGAGCCGCGTTCACAATTAATATCCGTTTGCGGTGAATTAAAAAAGGAAAAGCTTTTTACAACCAATAAAAATATCAATAAACATCTTGTCATGTTCGCAATACTTAATAATGCAGCTAATGTTTTTCCAATATTACCCAGACCGTTGCTTCAGCGAAAAACTTTAAATAACCTAATTAAAGCTACATCAGTACTCCAGAGGCACCGTACTCAGCCTGAGATAAAACCTCTACTGCACTCTTAAAATATGAAGGTTAAAACATTCTTTGGAAAGCTATCTTCTGTTTTCCTAAAAGACTTTCCAGTTAAAAGTTATTTAAGGGGAATTTTACTGATTTAGACAAACCTGCCAAGTCAGAATGGTCAGTAGTGATGATTGGAACCAGACGTCTGAACAATGTTAAGGCCTCTAAAAGCTATTAAATAGTTCTAAATGTTCTCATGTGGCCCAATTATCTTTAACAATAGAGGCAAGGTACGGTTTTACATGCAGGGCATCGTGGGTGTGTCTCAAAACCTAGTGAGTGTCTAAGTAGGTACTGTCTATGTAGGCAGCTGTTATATGTAGCAGTGTTCTGTCTGACATCTCTCCTCATAAAACAGATTATTGAGATGCTCTAGTTAGAGAGCAACTGCGTCACGGCTTGTTCCCGCCCACTGCAGAACGGTGGTTTAGCTGGTTGCTAAGCTACCAGCCGGCATCCAAAACAATAGCCCGAGGCTTAAAAATCCGCTAGCATAAATGCTAATGACTTGAGTATAAAACTGCTAAAATGGTCAACGATTAGTTACCAAGTTGATAATAAAATACTGTTTTTTGTGATTATATGACAAGAAACACATTAAAACTCCAGAGAGAATCAAAATAACTTACATTTTAAAACCACTTCACTGCTCGTAGATTTGCCTGCGTTGCATCATGGGATTGCCTTAGCAGCTGAGGAAGCGTTCGATGATTCTTTAAAATCAGGCCATAATAAGGCTTCTCAGTAGACAGCATGTTTAAGGTTTATAAAAAATTGGGACAGCCTACATGTTGGGAGCGCATACTATGACGTAAAATGCTGCCTATGTAGACCCTCACTAAGTTTTGACTCATTAGGTTTACACACCCAATATGTCATAATATGTAGACAAAATATTACCCATATAATGTATTTTTTTCATAATCAACATTGCATATGTTAAGAGCAACACATTGCATATCGTCGCTGTCCAATGAAAAACAAATATCTCCAAATTGGTAACTTTACAGGACAGAACAAAAACTGTTTTTACTTTCAATGTAAGTCAATGGAACCAGATTTTCTCCAGAGCTACTTCGGAGCATTTCTATTGGTTCATTGATTATGAAATGTGTACAGGATGTGAAGTGCAGCTGTCACGTTCACATAATACAAAAAAATGAAAATTAAAATGGAGATGTTTTTTTTTTGGACAGGGACAATATGTTAGCATTGAAAACATTACATATGTTAGCTCTTTGAACACAGGAGCAGAAAAGACCTGCTGCTCACTGCTGCTGAAATGGCCTGAGGTCATTTCTGTAATCATACAGCTCTCCTTCACGGAGATTCAATCAAAGGGTAACTCTGTAACGACCTCACAGCCCAACACAGAATAGCATGCACAACACACATGCACATCTTTACATCAACAACATACTGACATGGTTTGAAGTCTCTCTTACTTTGAGCCCAGCGCTGCCGTCTCCCGCGTGTAATTCGCTGGTCTGTCTGGATAGTAGATAAAATGGTTATATTGGTGTTGTAGACGCTGTGACTCTTGGTTCCCATCATTAGCACTGTAAACGAGTCTGGATCAGTCATTTTCTCTACAATTAACCATTTACTCTGAACAACTGTTACTGTGCGGGAATTCCCCTTTAACTTAATGGAACCAGTCTGTGTTTAATGTCTCTAAAAGCTGTATCACAGAAAGCTGCTGTGAAAGCTGTAAATATGCTGCCTGGTGTCTGTTTTGTGATAATTTTGTTTTGGCCTAAATTGTATTTGTAAAATATGATGTGGCGCTAGGGGAGACAGGGGCTTCTTAGCACATCTTTCCTACTTTTCTGAATATATTGTGGGATCAATAGATCAGAATGTTACAAAATGCAAATCAACTGATAGAGCAAAGTATCACACATATTTTGTATTAATTATATATTTTACCTTATTTTAGTAAAGACTTATAAGCTTTCAAATAGTGAACAGGCACTTGTGGGTCATATATATATATATATATATATATATATATATATATATATATATATATATATATATACTTTATTTATCCTTAATCACTAGTTCAGTTCTAAAGCAGGGTTGGGTGTTAAAAGATACTACAACAAAAGATTAATCCTGTCCAACAATCTTTTAAGTAAAGTCTTGCCTTTCCCAGACAGGACATGTCATCTGATCAAGTACATGCACAAAACTAGTACTCCAGTTTTAAGTAGCACCACATGATGCTGGAAATATCAACAGTGTGACAACGTGTGCCATGTGAAAAGAAAAAAACCTTGTGTTTTGAGATTCACCACAATTTACCACTATCAACATCACACATACAAAAAGATGTACACATGTAGGTTCATTGGCTAGATTGGCTATATTGGAGCTGAAGACATTGGTCTCGTCTGAAATCGCGTACTTCCGTACTGAACAGTACGCAAAAGCAGTACAAGAAAATGACTAGGGTGTCCGAATACGTAGTATTTGTCAAGCAATACTTGAAAAGTCCCTGGATAATGTACTGCACCGGCAGACAGCACACTGGCAACACCGTGTATGTACATATTCAAACAAACACGCAGAACAAAACAGTCTCTAAACCCGTCAGTAAAGGGGGCTTTTAAATGAATAGTGGTGGTGGTCTGATGTTATGCGTCACAGGACGTTGGTAAGATGGCGGACGTACTGCGTCCGAGGCTGTGTGGGTACTAAATACTCGCACACTGAAAGAGCGAACTGCTTTAACGGGCAGGCAGTGCGCTCTAGCTCCAACTGAGTACATACTGTTCAAGTATGCAATTTCGGATGCACCCATTGTGTTGTTTTTTTATCACCCCCGTAGTAGTGATTCAGGCACTATCTTTAAGATGGAAACACCCTGAATGACTTTGTTTATGTATCGATGAAGAAATACATTTTTAAAAATCTGTGAAATTCCCCTCCGAAGAGCCATTTCTGAAAATTAGTATTCAAGCGTCAAGGGTTTCTCACACCAAACCGCCAAGACAGTTTAGCTTAGTCAACACAAATACAGAAGCATAACCCCTGCTCTGTGTTAAAGGAGCGCTCCTAAAAATGATTGCATCTAGTTGGCCTCCTGGGTGGTGAAATCAATGACTTCATATGGTGAGTAGATGAGTGAGATGTATCACTGTGTCACAGGCCATTTCTCAAGCTGCCATAATTACTGTAGCCAGAGGAGTCATCATCACAGCGTCCAATTCAAGGACAAAGCAGGCTTCCCTTGCTCTTTATTTCAGTTTAAAGAGGTGAGAATAAAAAAAAAAATAGTCCAAACAGTGAGGAGGAGCACTCATCCTAGGCATTGATTTTCATCTCACCTACCTGAAGGCAACAGATTAATCTTTTACATCTGCGAGTTTCAGACAGGCCTTCATGCTGTGCAACGGCACTTGGAAAAAAAAAGAAGAAGAAGAAAAAAAAAGGAAAAAACCATCAGCTTACCCAACTCCAATTAATGATTTTGTCATTTCAACGCGGGGGTGCCGCTTTATGTTTGTCAAAGTACTTTTGAGCATCACTGCCGTGGTAATTTGCACCATCTGTTCGGATGTAGGCGGAAAGGAGAGCGATACGATGCGCTCCAGTCGATGCGAGTGGCTCAGCCATGTCTGGAGGACATGAAGAGAACATATGTTGTCTTCCAGCCCGCGGGCTGACATTGAAGATGAGGAAAGACAGTACTTCAAGGCAAATGTTGTCCCCGAAGAAAGACTGCCAGAACCTATATGGCTCAGAGTATTGACAAGTCTCCTGTGGACAGGGCCGCACACGCAGGTTTACACACAGTAATAGGCAGTGCCACTCTCGCTGTCCTGCACAGGCTGCGAGGAGAAGGACAAGAGTCTCCCAAACAACCCGGCCAAGTCAGCCCGGGCCTGGAGAGACCGCACAATCCGATGACAGACAGCTAGCAAAGACGGCAGAGTCCAGTGCTGAAGGCGCCCCAGTCATTTAGCATCTCAATTATCGGCTACGTTGGGAGCATGGGCCTCTTTTCGGAGTTCTCGCGATGTTCCCGTAGTTCAAATACGAGGTGCTTGTTTATTTGCTAAGAAACAAGGAGGTTTAATTGCGCTGCTGTGGTGAGGGCAGAGCGCATCTTGACGTGACTCTGGGCTAATGATGGATGATAGCGAGATAGACTGCTGCCATTGGAGACTGCCGAGCCAGAACAGAACCGCCAATGATGAATAACGACTCAGAAGCCCCTCTTTTCCCCACAGGAGACGCAACTCCGGCACAAAGGCAGGAAAGTTGACAACCCACTTCAGTACTGGAGCCACTCCATCAGGCTAAACTGCGGAAAAGCTTCAGACAGAGCCTCACTCCTCGCAACTCCGGCTACCTATTACATATTGGAGAGTAACAACCAAGGGTGGGTGATATGGAGAAAATGTAACATCACAATACATAAGAACACGGTTACATAATGTTTCATTGATGTGCTTAATAAACAAGTTACAACAGAAACAAAAGCACTAGCACAAAACAACTAAGCACAAAAGCACTGTGGAAAGGGGGTGCTGAGGGGGCTGCAGGTGCTGTAAGTTCAATGTTAAAGAATAGGAATCTCTTGCACAATATTTTAATAGAACATTATTAATGAGTGGTCAGTAATGTCAGCAAAGCCGTGGCTAATGTAATCACTATTTGAACTCACTGTGTGTCAGGAAGGTAGGCTAACATGAGTGAAATTTTAATTATATCTCTATTAATCTCTATTAATTAGTTCGGACACTCTTGTAAAGTTGTGTGTTTTAAGCCTGTGTATCTGGCGATACAATATGTATCGTGATACAGCGGTCACGATTCAATATATCACGATATACTGCGATACTGCAAGCAAAGTGATATATTGTGATTTTTCCAATCCTAACATTAAAACACACCACTATATGAACAGCTTTGCGCCCTTGTGCTGCTTGTTAATGTTAGAGGTTTAAACACAACACACAATGATTCACTGTCTGCCAGGAATCTGTGTATCGATACTGTGTTTTTGAGAATCTATACAGTATCACCAAACATAATATCCTGATATTCGATATTTCGATATTTTCTTACACCCCTACTGTGTTGTGTTGCAAATCTGCAGCTGGACGGTTGTTGTCTTAAAAGTTTTCCCTTTGATCAACTGATTGCAAATCAGTTTTGAAGTCATAGCTTAAAACTATGTTGAAATTATGTTACTTAGTACAAGTTTAATTCTTGGAGCTTGTAAACTTAAATGTAGTGGCGGTTTACGTTCAAACTACAACAGTCATGTTCATTTTCCATAACTGGCTGCAGAATTTTATTTGGAGCACAGTATAGAACCATGCAGGCTTGCTGTAAGGTAGAGTTTGCATTGTTATTGTTGTTTTACTTCTGCATTACTGTGGAAAAGTCATTTGTTGTTTTTTCATTTCCAGTCAAAACAGCAATGATTAAGAAAGTTGTTTAGGCCGCATATCTGAAAAATAAAACTTCTCTAAACTGATCTGGAGCTATAAAGAAGGCTTTACTGAGAAAAGTATATAGGCAAAAAGAAGAGAATCTGCAAAGCGAAAAAAAAATCTGCTAGTTTGACCATCAACGTCTCTTAATGCAGGAATACTTGAAAAATGCATCCAACTTTTAAGACTGAACTGGAGGTGTGGAAAAATATCCCTATAGATTTCTATCGGCAAGTAAGCAAGTAGAATGTCCAGAAAAGAATAGAAGCAGTAATGAAGTCAAAGGGTGGAAACACTAAATATAAAAGAAATATATCATTTAAAAGATCCTGTTTATCCTAAAGCATATCGTTGCTGTCCAATGAAAAACATGTATTTCCATTTTTGCCAATTTCTATTTTTCTACAAAATGTTAAATCTTGTTCAGGCTAGCGGAGGTGGTGTAATGGCATGGAGAATGTTTTCTTGGCATTTTTTCTTGGGCCCATTAATGCCAATCAATCATCACGTTAATATTTGAATATTGCTGCTGACCATGATGCAGCCATCGATACCCACAATTTACCAACTTTAATGGCTGCTTCCAGCATGATAATGCCTCATGTCACAAAAAAGTCATATCAAAATGGTTTCATGAACATCCTAATTGGTTCAGTGTTCTTTAGTGAAATTCCCAGTCATCGGATCTAAATCCAATAGAACACCTTTGGGATGTGGTGGAACGGTAGATGATTCAATCATGTCAACATGGAGCAGAAACTTAAAGGAATGTTTCCAACATCTTGGGAATCCATGCCATGTAGAATTGAGGCTGTTCTGAAAGCAAAGGAAGACCTGACCCAGTAATAGTCTAGTATTTCTAATAAAGTGCTCAGTGAGCCCAATAGCCCAATAATAACACTTTGCATTTCATACTGATATCCAAACCATTCAAATGTAAACAGGTCCATCATTAGTAACATCGCTGCATAAACCATGTTTAGAATTACAGCACCTCGACTTCAAACACTTTGTCATGTCCCATGTCTATAAAAGCTATTATAGATCAATGATGCTACAATGAAGTTATTAAAATGATATACTAGTTTGATGTTAACTATTTACTATGCACTGGTTGTTGTTGTTGTTTACAGGCTGTCTGTAATTGGTGGAAATCTGATACATGCACTCATACATGTAATTTATCACAATAACTATAACAATGTTATGTTGCCAACCTCCAGCAACAGCATCATAGACGTCACCTGCTTTCCACCCTCAGCACAAAAAAAGAGAGAAAAAAGGCTCAACAGGGAGACTAGTGCTCCTGCAGCAGGAAAGGAAGCCACAAGGCCTTTAGGGGAAAGAAAAAAGAACCGAAAAGAAAAAAAAGAAACATAACAAGTGGCACGTAGGCAAATTAACTCTGACTGCTCGACAAGGAGCACATGTTGACAAGGGAGAGCATTGATCTGATTTGCTGACACCAGCAAAGCAAGACAGAGACAAAACAAATCTAATCATCTTTTCCATCAAGAGGAAATCGCAGCCTTTTTCCCCCTCGCACAAAGACCCCCCTGGCTGGAATCATTGCTAACAAACTTGATTCTCAGGCTGGAGCACAGGAGGAATAAACAGCAGTGTTTAGTTTAATTCAGCGACATGCTCAGCAAGAGGACAGCTTTCATCTATCACCTTCAAGCCCCGCACGCTCAGTCCCGACTCTACTCAAACACATATGCACACGTACACACGGCCGCTTAAAACATGTGTGCTTTGCCTAATCAAATCCACCAGCAGTGAAGAAAGTGTGGGTCCACTGGTGGTTTTAAATTATAAATAAATTGGCAAAATATAAATACATAAATCGTAAGACACTGCAACCTCTGCGTCCTATCAGCACGACTGTAATGTTCTACAGTGAACCATCTCACATCAAACCACTTAAAAGACACTGTTTAAGTTGTAGCCCATATAAAATGACTAGAAATATTTGTTAATGGAATACACTTGGATTGTCTACATCTTACATAAACACTTCATAACATATTCATGAATTTTTAAATCAACACAAATATTTTACATGATACTAATATGAAATACAATGTCATATTACTGAGAGACATCGTTTTTTTATAACAAAGGTCTTTATTTATTATTTTAAAAACTATATTATGTATTATATACATTTTTATTAGTGAAAGGTTTCATTTCTGGACAGGCAACATAAAATGACCTGGCTTTAGCTATTTTACTTGGACACGTAAACACTAACACTTTCATTTTATCTTTTTCTATTTTGTCCTGTTTAAATTTCTATTGTGCTAGGATATTTATTCAACAGTGCATACACTGTTTAGCAAAACTATTCATCCCAAGATTAAGTCTCTTGAGGTAAATGCTTACCTATGTTTTGGAAAAAGCACTTGCATCATTGCACATTGTTATCCTGTTTAATGTACACCATTTGAAGTTAAATGTTCTAAACAGTAACATCCCAAGGTTTCTTTCTTTGCATTACTTATTAAAGTTGTATCAAGGTGTTGGTGTCATTTATTCAGAGACAGGTGCAAATTGTTTTTCACTTGCCACACTCACCTCACGCAAAGTGCTGACAATATGGACAATATGGGCTGACAACCATTTGAAGATAAATGTTAATAACATTAATATCCCAAGGGGTTATGATTTCTTTTATTTGCATTACTTTAAAGTATTATCAAGGTGTTGGTGTCATTTATCCAGAGACAGGTGCAAATTGTTTAACTTACTTCACTCAAGGTGCTGATAATATGGTAAAAAAAAAGATTTAGAAATAAACTTGTTTTGCTTTGCTGTGACTTTAAAACTGATGGAAGTTCACATTACTATGACTATAACACATACTATGTGGATCTTTATATTGCAATGCAATGTAGTCTACTTACATTATGTGGTTATTAAACATATACAGTGGTGGTTATGGTTTTGTCCCACCACCATAAGAGATGTTTGTTTTTGTAATTTACTGTCCATGAAGTGAAAGTACAAGTAAGGCTCACTACTCACTACTCTTACTACTTACTACTCTCACTACTTTTAAGAAGAAGAGGAATCACTAAAAAAATCTATAAAATAATCATTGGGATTGTAGTGCTGGAAATGATATCCAGGAAAGTTAAACCTTGCTAACATTTTTCTTCATGGTCCAGACTAGGCAAGAAGTGTTAACCCCTTAAAGATCCAAGGCCCACGCGGGGCCCAAAGTGTTACTACACACTTTTTTAACCCAAGAGGTAAAATCAGATGATTTTTTAATTCGGCCTGTTCATAAATGAGACATTCAACTAAGAATAATATAGTTTGAAACATCTCTCCTAGTGAACTGACATTGTACTCCATATTAACATCATGTAACACTTTGTGAATGCCAATTTCAAACATACATGACTATGTTATGTAAGTGTTTATATAAGATGTTAAGAATGTGTAGTGTACATACTCTTTAAGTAAAGTGTAACTTTAGAATGTTCAGCTACTTAAAATTAACACTGGCAACCCAATACTTCAGTCTGGCCCTCATAAACACATGTTAAAGTATGTTTATGATCCTGATATGGTTGTGATTTCTAGGGCTGTGAGTTCAACACCTTTATATTACTACTGACTAACAACACATTTTATAACATTCAGTACCAGAAGTAGTCAGTACTATCAGTGTAAGACAAGCAAGTTTGTTCCAAAATGTAGACTGCTGCGCCAAGAAGTCAGCACTTCTTAATATGGTGCTTCTATGATTTAGGTACTAATCCATAGCAATAATTAAAAAGAATTTTATTTTTAAGTGTAACGGAGCTGCTACGTTTGAAATAAAAGATTTTGAACAATATCAAGCTGAAGAGGTACCTGTAAAAATTCAGGTAAATATTCCATGTGTTTTTGTATTTAATTGATGAGCTGTGTGTGATTTTACACACGAATAACAGTCGCAATTCACTGTTACATCACCTTTTCCCAATTTTTCTCTATTCTATAAGAAACAGGGTGTTTCTGTTACTGTGCCTTCAAGCCTGATATGCACATGTACTGTTTATTTGGCGAATTCAAGTTTAAATACAAGGCCAAAATATGATTTGCAATTACAAATAAGACAAAATTTCAATAACAAAACAGCGTGTATCAGGTGATTATTCGGAGATGAATGTAACCAATGTAGTACTGTTCAAGTATCTACTTGATCACAAACCAAATAAAAATCTCTATATTTTCCTTTTATTTACACTACCGCTCAAAAGTTTAGGATCACTTTAGAATTTCATTTCATGCAATTCATGCAATTTTCATGCAATTCACAAACAATATTGTCCATTTCACAATTTATTTAAGTGTATCAGATGATTTTTAAATAATAAAAATGTTTGTATTAAAGTCTATTTTTGTATAGAGGCTTATTTTGCATATAGTCCTATTATCAGCAATTCTCAGTCCTCTGCCTAAATCTCCTGGTACGGCCGCCAATCCAAGTTAAGGATGTTATTGGGTTAATTGGTTGTTAGGACACTCTTGCTCAATTGTGATGCACAGCTGAAAAACATTCTACTAATAAGTGAGCATAAAAGGGAGCAAACATTCTAGGTTAGTTTAGTATCTGAAGAATCAGCAGTTGATGGCTTCCTGACAGACTCAAAATGACAAGAAATAAACAACTTTCTTTAGAGACGGAAAGAAGGCTACTCCATTGAAAACAAAAAGAATTCACGGTGATCCCAAACATTTTGAGCGGTAGTGTAGTTATTTGTGTAGTTATTTGTGTCAAATAAATGCAAGGACAGCATTCAGAAATCAAACTATAAAAGTAGATTAAACATCAATAAGCACTTTTTAAATATATATTTTTATAGATACCAAACTATTGCATTTGCACTGATGAGAAGTCATATTATTATTGGCATATCATATTATACACTCATAAGAAGTAAAATCTTTTGTCCATTTTTTTTTTGTTGCTATTTTTTGCTGCTGATATTAAATTCATTACAGTTTTTTGACATATGCAGCTTGCTGATGTGCTGTGGCCCTTATTGGCTACATTCACACAGCAGGTAAAAGTGGGCCAAACCCATTTTCTCAACAAATCTGATCTTCTTGTTAGGCTGTTCTCAATATTTTTTAAATGTTACCTTTTACTGACATCAGTCAGAACAGATCACGCTCCTAAACTGCCCTGCGTTAACAAAAGAACAATCACTTCACATGGCACACCAATCCAGAGATAAACAATCATGGCTGCCATGGATACAGAACTTGTCTTGGAAGGTTTTGGTTTGCTGGTATCATAAGTGAGAGGCTGAAATTCCAATGACTGACGGCTGGGCTTCGAGCACTGGAACTCAGTGAACTCAGTGAAAAGCAGCATGTTAATCAGACACTTTTTTGGTTTGTGATTAAATATAAACTTGTTTTTATGCTTTTATCTGCTCTTTAGCGCTGCAGTCTCGTTCTTCTATGACCGCATGTGTGCATTTCTTTAAAAATCTGGCATTTGCCTTGTACACATGCCTTGCACTATATATAGTGAAACAGCAGCCCAAACCTTTGAGGTCTCGGCAGACCTCAAAGGTTGTGAAATTATGACGAATGTCGATTTTGACTGACGTAAAAGTCTCATTCCGATCCGGCTGTTCAGACCAAGTTGCACTGCCACATATCGGTTTCGGTACCACATATAAAATATGTTCCAAAGCAGGCATGTCACTTAAACGCCACCTAACATTTGTCAGTGGCTCACATTTGACTGACTTTGGATACTCCTGCCATAGAAGTTGTCCAGAGGTGCCCAAATGTTTACATATGCCTGCATGTAAATGACGTGTGTTCTGATTCGCCAGCCCCTGTTATGAGGGGCTAGAGTGATGAATAGGTGTATGCACGCAAAAGTCACAAATTCAGTTGTTTTTGCTTCTTAATTGCCGTACATGGACCCACAGAGTAATGTATACATTAACAGTGCCTCAATAATCCATCAAACTCATTCAGCTTTCACTTGCCCTGTTCAGCAGTTTCCTTCAAAGGCAGCTTTCATAAAGCCGCTGCTGGATGGACTTTGGTGAGATGATTTGGTGAGATGATGTGTTCCGGCACATTCTTATGAAGAGCTGGTGCATGAAAAGTGCAAAGACTGCCACAACCCAGACACCTACCCTGACTTAGACCCCCTCCTGCCATTAAGGTGCCCGCTGCAATTAAATACCCCCGACAGTTTTTTGTCAGTCCACCAATAATTCAATTTAGCAGGGCTGGCACAGTGGATTGCCATTAGTTTTGAGGACATGATTTAAGATTGATGACTTGTGTCCCTCGGGAGTCTGTTTCGGTATGTGTGTGTGTGTATGGTGGTCCGTAAGGGGGTGGGAGGGGGTTGGGGTGTGTATGGAGCCGGTGGCCGCAGCGAGAAAGCAGAGCAGGAACAGGCGTGGGAGTTGAGCAAATTTAAGTTTGGAATTGATTTTCTTAAAATTTGAGTTGACTAATGTGACAAGTCGCAGCTGTGAGCTGCAGAGCACCGGGGCGAAGAAACGCTCGGCCTGTCTCCTCCAGGCTCCTCACAATGACACGGCAGTGACAGAGAGGGGCCCTCCTCACGCACACACACACGGAGCCAACACATACTGCTGCTCAGCCATCAACCTGCCGTCACTGACACAAATTACAGGCAGGGGAGAGAGAGAGAGAGAGAGAGAGATAGATAGAAGGAGAGAAAGAGAGAGCAGTTATTGCCATAGCCCATAGTTGCAGGTACTGCACTGCTGACAAGGAATGGGTCACTATAGTGACATTGTTGAATAATTCAAAAAAAGAAAGAAAAAAAACCCCGCATGAGGCAGAAAAGAAAGGAAGAACGAACGAACGGAAGAAAGAAAGTGGGGAGTAGATAAGTCAATGACAAACAGTAGAAAAGCCTTATGGATGGATACGCGCTCCTTGTCATAATGCTGCGCCATCAAAAGCAACATACTGCATCGTCTACAAGTTACAGTATAGCGTAAAGCTTCATCGACTGCTTACATCATCGCAATGCAACGCGCGCTCGCTCTTTGCACATCTGCTAACATTTGCATCCACCCGCTCAAGCCCGCGTATGAAATTGCAGCATGATACGTCGGCGCTTGGATGCGGAACTCATTGCGGTCTGGAGACGAGGCCCTGACTGCGAAAAACACGGCGCATGCAGTCAACACAAAACCGCACACCAGACCACCAAACAGAGGGAATTAGTTTCTTCATTAATGGCCGCGCGCCCCTAATTCCCCGACTGGCGCGAGTCACAAAAGCGCGGGCCGCTTGATCTGGTAGTGCATTTCAGAAATGACTTAAGGAAGCGGTAAGCAAACAGAGGCGAAAAACGCAGCCCCTGATGAGCGAACGCCGGAATTGGTTTCACGCTCCAGCGCAGCCTTTAAGACAAAGCACCTCAGGAGATAATTATAGTGTCAAGCATCCACCGGGCTGGCCGCTGATGATTGGCCAATATTTAGCTTTAATTAAATCAAAGCAGAAATGTAATTTCTCCTGAGTGATCTTTACACACAGAGTCAACTTTTAAAAAACACAATGTGAGTCCTAATGCCTTTCCTTTTGTACCTGCCACGCTGGCCGAGGCCTTTCAATCGTTTGCTTCGTATAGTTTCATAGACCCAGACTCCTTAAGCAGAAGTGAAAAGTTGTACTTTATATTACCAACACTGAGAAATGTGTAGTTCATGCAATACACGCCACGACAATGTAACTACTGTGGATGTAGTCACTGTTACACATGAATTACAATGTAATTACAGTGTGATTTAATCAGGTTACAACACAATACAACAGAAATATTCTGTAGGAGATATGTAATTACAGATTGCTTTAGCTTTTGCAGTAGTATAGTACATACAACATATTTCCTAATTTCTTAAAAGTCACTTCTTAAAGATATGCTGCATAAATACCCTCACATTACAGACTTTGTGAAGCCATAACTTTGGTCATCAAGTCCCAGCACAAGCATACAACTACAGATAGGTACTGAGGTAGTTAGCATTTTTTGCAGTACAGATGCAGCGTAAGTGCTCTCATAATATAGGTAACTACACACCGCCATCAGAGAAGTCTTGCTGGAAAACAAAACAGCAGTTCATTTTATTATATATGTAATTATATAGTTAACAGAAAATATGATTGTATGACTATAGAGGTACACTTCTGTAACTACTACTGTGTAACCACTGAAGTCAATGCATGTGTATTTTCATAAGCTGTGTCCTGTAATTCATCTGTAACAGAAAATGAATCAACAGTGGTTACATTGTTGTTGCCTGTATTGTTAGTATGTAACTATGTGTAACTTACAGAACTTAAAAATAAAATAAACACACAAAATAAATTAGTAACTAAATATGAAAAGTAGATTACAACTATAGTTTTGGCTGGTCAGAGATCAGATTTAAAACCTATTGAGATTTGTTGTTAACATTGGTGTAGGAACCGGTGGGGATGGGGGGGTTGTGTCTCACCCAATATCAGAAACAGGTAGATTTGTCCCACCCAAAAATTAAATCACGATAAAAGCAGAAACTGTTTAAAAAAATGTATTTCAAAAGCATGTTTTGGCAGCCTTTGCAATTTATGCAGTGTGTTTGTAGTTAGCAACAGGCTCTGGTTGCTAGGTGGTCTGGGTCTTTTACTTTGTTAAAGCTTGTGTTGAGATTGCTGTGAGAAATATCCTGCAGTCAGCAGTTTCCCTGACCCGAGCTATCAGCTCACTGGAGCGCCGGGTAGCTCGTGCCAGCTTTAAATGTGAGGTCAGTGATGAGAGCAATGAATAGCAAAGATGACCATATATACTGCAGTAAAAACGGCTTTGGTGTAATGTGTTGTTATGGTAACAGACTAGGAGGGTTTGGGTTTGGGTTAACTTTTGTCAGAAAGCACTCTGAAACGTAAAGTTACATTACTCTCTGGCCATGTTCCAAACTGCAGACTGCTACTACAATAAATAGGTTTAAAAAAAAAAAAAAAAAAAAAAAAAAAAATATATATATATATATATATATATATATATATATAATAAAAAAAAAGAATAATTAAATAAAAGGACACCATCGTTTTCAGTAGTGCAGTATGTAATGTTACTTACAGTGGTTAAACATCGTTTAAAACCTGTATTAGAACAACAGGACTCCAATCATAGATCCTACCATAGCAACATACACCGATCGTCCACCTCCTTGAATCTACACTCACTGTACATTTTATCTTGTAGTTCAACAAATACAGACTGTACTCCGTCTGCTTCCTAGCATACATTGTTTATCCCCTTTTACCTTCATTCTTAGTACTGCAATGACACCGATGTGGTGGTGGTGGTGTGTTAGTGCGGACTGAGAATAGTCCACCAACGTAACATCCAATGGTGTCCTGTGGGCAGCATCCTGTGACCACTGATGAAGAACTAGAGGATGACCAACACAAACTGTGTAGCAACAGACGAGCTACTGTTTCTGACTTTACATAGTGGACCTGTAAGGTAGGCGTGTCTATTAGGACAGTGGACAGTGAGTGGACACAGTGTATCAAAACTCCAGCAGCACCGCTGTATCTGATTCACTCATAGCAGCACAACACACACCAACTCACCACCACGTCAGTGTGACTGCAGGGCTGAGAACAATCCACAACCCAAATAATATATGCTCTGTGGTGGTCCTTTGGGGGTCCTGATCATTGAAGAACAGGGTAAAAAGGTGGTAATAAAGGACACAGAGAAACAGATGGACTACAGTGTGTAAGTGTAGAAGTATAAAGTGCACCTGTATGGAAAACAGCTAATTAAATAGATAATGTGTGATAATGTAGATACAAGGAGATGGTTTCGATGTTATGGCTGATGAGTATATATTTATATTAATACAATTTGGGGTCCAAAAAGTGTTTTTAATACTTGTTTTTCACATTTCTTTCTTGTTTTTTTCAGTACTAACCCACTTCTACAGCCGAACCAGACAATTCTTTTGAATGGCATGCCAGCGAGCCAGGGAGGGTGGAATGTTTGGTGATAATTATAAAGTAGGCTATTGATCTTGCTGCTTTAATATGTTGTGAAAGCTGCACTGTTTGACTGCCTTTTTCATTAGCCATCACTAGCTGACTGTGTGTGTGTGTCTTCAGAGGCAGGGAATTAAAACAGCCTCCCTCTCTGTTTGGACTGCCTGGATGGAGCCGGCCAAGAAAGGTCAATACAAAATTAATATGGGCATTAATATTCTTAATGCAAACCCGGCGCACACACAGTCTTCGTTTTGACCGAGGTCCGCACAGAGTCAGGTGCGAAGCGCCGAGGTGGCATCAGAACGCAACACATGCGCCAGAGCCGGGCACACGCTAAGTAACCTCAATTGCTAATAAACGGCGTAAAGAAAAGCTGCTGCTGATCAGAGCGCTTTGCCGACTGCGGTGAATCTGCCTGCTTTTAATTGATTGTAAAACAGGGAGGAAAAAGTGCTTCAGCAGCGAAAACATTCGGAGGTTGCCTGCATGTTAAGAGATTTAATTACATTTATGATTTGAGGGGAGATTTGACTGTGCAAATTCCTTTAAAGTGAACAGTGTTGTATGTAAATAGCAAGTCTTGAGTCTTTGCTGCTTTGGAGAAAAGTAAAGCGTACTATGTTTACTCGTTTAAAGCATTTCAGATCCGAAGCAGGAGTGCAGCTTGGTTTTCTCCTTTCTCTCAAAGATGAAAGCTTTAAGTACTGTTTATCTACTTTGATCCATGACTTTTATATAGAAGCATTTTTATCGTATCTGTGGATGGTGGAATTGTTCTTCAGACTGATGGAGAATTGATGGAGACTCTCAATAATGAATCTTAAAAAATATCCTATATAACACAAAAAAAAACTTTTTTCACTATCCAAGATTTAAGTATGAGCATGGGTTCTGTATAGATCTCATGGTTTAAATAGATCCACTGTCTCTTATGAAGAGCCACTGAAGGACCATCATTATTTAAGTATTCACAGTTATGCTTTCAATTACAGTCCCTTAAATTCTAGATTTTAACCTGGTAGGTTTGCGGTACAATCTCATTAGTACTGTATCATTTTTTTTGCCAAAAAGGTATATATATATATATATATATATATATATATATATATAATTTATAAATAAATAAATAAATAAAAATAAAACCCCACTGAAATAACCTGAAACAGAAAAAAGTAATAATAAATTGCTAGACATTGCTTTTGTGGTTCAGCAGTATAATAAAAATATACAAACTAATGAAACTGGCCTGGACAAAAATTATGGTACCTTTAACTTAACATTCTGTTGCACAATCATTTGAGGCAATCACTGCAATCAAGTAATTTCTGTCACTCTCAATAAGACTTCTGCACCTGTCCACAGGTATTTTGGGCCCTCCTAGTGAGCAAACCTCTCCAGCTGTCTCTAATTTAAAGAGTATTTTTGCCAGACTGCATGCTTCAGCTCCTTCCACAGATGTTCAATAGGCTCAGATCAGGGCTCATAGAAGGCCACTTCAGAACAGTCCAACACTTTGCTCTCAGCCATTCTTGGATGTTTTTTGGTGTGTGTTCTGGGTCATTATCCTGTTGGAGGACCCATGACCTGCGACGGAGAACAAGCTTTCTGAAACTGGGCACCATATTCTGCTCCAGAATGCCTTGATAGTCTTGAGATTTCATTGTTCCCTGCACAAATTTAGGAGACCCCGTCTCAGATGAGCAAAGCAGTCCCAAAACACACTGTGATGCTGATTACAGGAAACGCCTTAGTGTAACACGTCCCTATGGGTTAATTATTTTCAGTACTCTTTTCTAGGGGTACCATTTTGTCCAGGCCTGTTTCATTAGTTTGTTTTGTTTAATTATTTTGTTGAACTATAATTCAAAAGCAATGTCTGAGCTTCATTACTTGATTTTTAGTACATTTGTATACCTAGAACCTCTTGTGTATTTTAGTCTACTATAGTTAGACTGCCATGGAGCTTTACATCATTCTAAATAAGTTTCTTGTACCTTAAAATTTGCTAGAATTTGCTATAAAGAGACTATAAAAGAAAGAACCACACATTTTATAATCAGACATGATAGTTGCATTGCAGTTACCTTTACATTGTATTACATAACACTTTTTTACATTATTTAGCAGCTCTATTTACAAAGATAGGTGAAAATAGTATTAGGAGTCTATCCCAAAGACACTTATAGGAACAGCAGTGGTGGTCCTGCCTGGAGAAATGTTTCTGTTACTGTACATGACTCAGTACAAAGTGAAATGATCGGCTGTAATTATTAGTTGTGATTCCACCAACAGGATGATAATAATCATTCAATTTCCTCTTTATTGGTGAATAATAGAACAGCTTGCCAATATACCGTGCAGCCTAATTTTAATGCATGTTCCAAAAAGAGGTAACAGCAATTATTTAGACCACAAATGTGGTCGCTAGCTAGCGTTAAAACACAGAGAGAAAGTGCCTGTTGACACTTGCCTCCCCCATGATAAAATGATGGCTTGGCAAAAGAATCCCCATCTGTGTGAACATACCTGCTGTTATTTATGGGGTTCTTGTTTAAGAATGCACGCTGCAGATGCCGGTAATTAATCCACCACACAATTAGATATTGTTCCAATTCACAGCTGAGTGCAATTAACATGGGGGGGGTTCCCATAGATCATGCTGGCAGTGCTGTAGCTTTGGCACCGAGAGCACTAATTCTAATCTTTAACCCGAAACTGCTCGTGCAGGCCTCCTTTAATGATGCTTTAAATGTTGGTGATGAAGAAATAATCAATTTTCCTTTAAAAAGATTTTCAGAGACTGATTAACGCAACCAAAGACTCTGCAATTGTGTGTGGTCTGATTTCCTCCACAGTGTAAACATTACTGAAACCAAAAACATTCAGCTACCAGCATCCTCTGACCTCTGATATAGGACTAGATGTCTAACGCAAACTGTGCAGCGACAGATGTGTTTCTGTCTGTGATATTACCTTTTACATCTACAAGCAAAGTAGGTGAAGTGCCAGGTTAGTGTAGTGTGTGTATATATAGTTCCCTATAGCTGCAGTTTGTCATCTTCTAGTTCTTCATCAGTGATGTTTCTGCAACAGTATAGGTAGTGTCATGTCTGCTTATACATGTATCTGCACTCTTTGTTGGATTAAACAAATTAATTCATTGTATAGGCATTCTACAAAAACAGATTACAGTCTATCTGTTAAAATGAAGGCTCATTTTACTGTAATATGAAGTTGCAGTGTTGTTTCTTATGGAATTTGTAAATACCAGCAGAATTTCAAAATCAATAAACTCATATCTGTTCACATTAATCTAACTGTCATGCTCATAGACTCTCCTATTTGGGAACGGCCTACATAAGCTCCAGCCTGGCCCCAAACCTCATAATTACTCTCGATTCCAGCTAGTTTCAAGGTCTCACTTCATCTGCGTTGAGTCTTTGCAAAGCCTTGCTGTCTCTTACATGCCTTTCTGATCCGTGTTCATTGTTATCTTTGGTTATCTTGTGTATTACCCCTGTTCTGTTTCCCAGAGTGTTTGATTATGGATTTGGCTAGTATTTTACTCCCTTCCTGTGTGTTGACCCCTACCTGTGACCAAGGATAGCACAGGCTAGCCTAGTGTGGATTAGGCTAGAGTATTGGATTATCCCCAGTAAGGCTGCTCAATGCAAGGCCAACTTAATGCTTAAGCTTACCTATGCTGATGCCCAGGGGCTCTGAGTAATTTGGATCCTCTGATTGGCAGTTTTTTTAGATTTATTTATTCAACCACCAAACTTATTCCCAGCCCTCGAATCACTGCCCAACAACCACTGCTAGCTCTCCTTCCAGTGGTGGCTAAAAGATGAAACTGAAAGCCTTTTAAATTGAGATCTTGTCCCAGAGAGCCCAATGCCTAATGATGGTCATCCTTGTCAGTTTTCTGCTAATTTGGTAATTACAGTGGTCTTTTACCACAAAAACTGAAACAGGCTTCATGAAAATGTCAAGGCAAATGGCTAAAGTAAGACATGAAATTAGGTATAAGTATTATTAAGTCTGCTATGTTGTTCTCCCCTGCCTTTGAAGCCTACATCTCAGCTGTCTGTTTTGACCTACATCTTTATGGTAAGTGGACGTATGATTCATTGTGAAGGGAGCTGCAGTGTTGGTTCCTTGAACATAATGTTTGATGAATTTAGTGGATTTATCACTGGATTTATGGCTTCCTGTTCACGAGCTTCACCTTAAATGGTGCAGCAGTTACAGGCACCAGAATTGCCGGAGATTTGTTTGGGAAAAGTCATCTCAGTGCACATTTCCAAACATGTCTAACTATGGATTGCAACAGTTTGGTTCTGGGTTAAAGTTTGGGCAGTAAAGGATGTGAGTGCTGGTGGTGACATGTATACCTTCAATAAAACAAAGGTTTAAGGTTTTGGCTGTGTAACTAGACCCATAGGGCCCATCTGTAGCCCCAGAGTCCACGAGCAAGTTAAAGCTCACCTGTCTCAGTGGAAGTGTCCCGCTTCTAAGTTCCGTTCTTTATAATAGAAAAGATGTTAGGAATTTTTTCAGATCTTTATGTATTACTATGCAAAAACTGCAAAACTGATGGAACCACTGAAGAAAATATGACCTTAAAAGTCACATGATATTTATACAGCAATGTATAGATAACTGTAATTAAGTAACTCACTATGAACAAACATAAAGTAGTGGAATAAAGTAGTATAGCAAAACTCTTTATCTAAGGGCTCAATCACATTTAGGTTGGAGGTGTGTTTTCAGTAATCGTCTTCATAGCAAGACATTTTAGAACTTGTGTTTGCACGCAGAGGAATCTGACCTCTGCATTTAACCCACCCATGCTGTGAAACACCCACATACTCACACGCTAGTGAACACACACACTTGCTCAAAGCCGTGGGCAGCCTTATCCAAAGCACCTGGCGAGCAGTAGGGGGTTAGGTGTCTTGCTCAAGACCACTTTAGTCATGTCCTGTCAGTTCAGGGGATTGAACCAGTGACCTTTCAATCAGAATGCTATAATTTAAAAAAGAAAGAAAGGCATCTGCAAACTTTTGATGAGCAGTGTATGTTTAGCACTGTTGAAGGCAGCTATATATTAATAAGTAGCACTGCCTTGAGGAACAAAAGGACCAATGTGCTCCTCAAGCCACTTTTCCGCATTGCCCTCCTCAGTGGAAGGTTAAGAGGCACCATTAGGCCTTATTTGGGGGCACATGTGTGCAGAGGAAAGACCTATTTGTGTAGTTTAAAGGAGATGCTGTGGATCCAGAAGGGCAGGGCAGTGGTCTGGATCTGCTGGACTGCTCCGTTACGTCCCTTCCCGGGCTGCTGCTTCACAGACAGCACTGACCTCCTCCATTTCCAACCGTCAATCCAAGCTTGGTCCGGCTGCTTTCTTTGTAGATGCCCACATCTTTTTATTCTAAATCCGCTCTCATTACGGTTCCCCTCGGCCGGTCAGCAGGAAAAGCCCCGGCTGAAAGTTGAGGAGGTAATTGAGCGGATCCGGCCCTTCCGCTTTCGAGCGGCCGAGGAAGCTGCCGGCCCCCGCTCCTATTTGCCTAGATTCCAGATGCGGCGGCCATGCCCCGGCTGTCGGCCGGACTTCACTTGAGCATTCATGTCTGGACAGTAGGCGCGCGGCCTCATTATCAGCCGGCAGGAACTGTCAAAGGAGGGAAAAACGCCGGCGTAATGTAATCTGGACACTGGACTTTTTCCTCCCTCTCTTAATGATGGCCTGACTCTTTCAATGCTCCCTTGCACTTCCCAGTCATGTCTCAAAGACGCGTGCTGCAAGGCCGAAGAGCCGGTTGCATAATATGATATTGATCTCTGGCCGCAGGCAATTTCCAAAAGCGCCATTATCCTCGATAACCACATGAACAAGACAAACAATTGCAAAAGGAAAAAAAAAAGCTGCGGTGAATGAGCAATTCGATTCGCTGGGCAAAGGCTAACATCTGTTCACTAGTTAGACTTGGTTAATAAGCAAAATCATTAGAATTCCATCTAGTTTTGATTCCCTTTGCCTTCTGTTCTTTATTCGTTTGGGTAAAGGGGGGGTTGCTGGTACCCTCAGGCAGAGGAAGCAATAATATGAGCCCTGGAGAGGCATTCACAGCGAGAAAAGTGAGAGAGAGAGAGGACTGGAGGAGGCTCCACAGCTCTCCACCTGGTTCGCCTGGGAGGCTAAACGGCGGAGATATCGCTTATTAAACCATCTGCCCGATGCTAATTAGATTATCGCAGATAAAGAGAAGGAGTTTTCTTTGTACATTTTAATGAGATAATGTGTCAGGCGATTGCGTGCTGAAGATGGATGTAATTTGTTCGGTGGGAGCGCGCTCAGACAGTGGAAATTCAGGTGGAGGTGTACGAAAACCGAACAGATGCGGGACGGGAGTGATTAATAGTGCGTGGCCAACAACATCTTGCTTGCATAAGGGGAATAAAAAACAAAAACAGCCCTTCAGAACATCCCCCTTTCGCCAGCAAAAGCAAGGCCGCTCTTCAGTACAGGCCTAAGAGATGAGTGCGCTATAAGACTTTATGATGTTGTTGACATTTTGATAAATCATGTCATGGAACCAGGGGTATTTACATACATCACAGATAGCAGCAGTACTTTTTGAACTCTGGACAATGCACGCATCATAAAAAAGACTAACTAAAGACCGATAAAACACGGCCTGCACACAACAACAACCACTCTATAGTAACAGCAAAAGATGCATAGCATAAGAAGACGACTGCATGACAGCCTATCATGACAACATATTAACCTACAATACCTATTTCTTCTCGAGACCCTCCCTCAATTTTATATATATATATATATATATATATATATATATATATATAAAGTCAGTACAATAAAATGGCCAAGATGTAAACACCATCATTCAGAGTGGCTTGATGAGAGTTGTGAAAGGTGTGATTGGAACCAGACGTCTGAAAGGCCTCTGAAAGTTACATCACAAAAGATTATATGAAACAACAGCCCATCCTGTGATCTGATGCTGCTGTTTTGTCTGCCCTGACCGGGGGCCCTGTTTGCTTGCATTCTGGACCAGTATGCCCATGATGGAGCTTCCGCTGTCCAGTGCTGCATGACCCTAGCACCTCTAAAGATTCCGACTTTCAGTTCTTTCTTCTTCTACTGTACAAACCACTGAGCAGGTTTTCACTGCTACTCTGACGGGACTTCTTCCTTCTGACAGTTTTCTTCCTTTATTTTTTATTATATTTGCTATCTGGAGGAGGATGGGTTCCCCTCTTTTGAGTCTGGTTCCTGTCGAGGTTTCTTCCTTCTGATCTGATGTCGCTGGCTTGCTCATTGGGGGCTTGAACCCCCAGTTTTTTCTGTAAAGCTGCTTTGTGACATCATCTGCTGTAAAAGGGCGCATATAAATAAATCTTGACTTGATTTGAAATGAATTAAATAAGTGTCCTGAAGACTGGGATACTGTTTACCAATAGTTGTGGAGATAAGGTTTTTGCGAAATGGTTATTATCATTATAAAAATTAAAGAACACAAGGCACAAGTGTGTCCACTGGTGGTTATAGATAGTAAATAAAAAGGCTATATTTGTGCTGTAGACCTTGTAACCTGTGTTTTCTAGCAGCACCATTGTACATCTTTTTTACAATGAATATGTAATATCTGAAGAGCATATCATGTACTGTACATAGAATATTACTGTAGAATATCTGATTGAGTGACTCCTTCTCAAGTTAATGAATTGCTTCTAATTGTGAGCAAATTGTTGTTAAATTTAGATTTTAGATTTTTTTTATATTAGAGATAACAACTAGGTGAAACTACTTCTTTCTTCAGTCTCTTCAATGTTAAATGCTGAGCAAAGCTGCTTAATGTTGTTCAATGTTTGAGAAACCGTCTGGAGTGAAATGTGCAGAGCAAACTATCAAGTTTGGATGAAAGTACAAGATCTTGTTGAAGATGTGGGGGCTGAGGTTGGTTTGCCAGCTTGTTTTGTGAATTTTCCATGCCTCCTTTAATAGTCCCACAGTTACAGTCAAACAGAACATTCGATTTAGGTGTCAGTGAATAGGAAGCCAATTTCAGATTCATTTGAAGACAAACAACAACCATGCTTGTTGACAGTTTGGTTTGTTGGGAAGGGAAGTGATAACTTTGCCTTCACAGCATTGGTCCCAAATGATTTTGCACAGTCTGTCATTTACTTGTTGAGATTTTAGAACACGCCCATTTTCGCAAATGTGGGTTTTGTATTTGAAAGAGGAGACGACAGTGTTCCAAACTCTTGATGTTCCAAACACTAGTTTTTGGACTCTGCCGATGTAAATATGGTTTTTCCTTGTGTGGTACCTGTAATATTGTGAAACATGTATAGCGCGTATCATGAAAATGTTATGTATCATATGTATCATAATGTATCATGATATTACATTTTGTGACATATCGTTTTTACTGTTACCCGTGCAGTTATGGCTGAAATAGCAAATATCAAGCTTTAGCACCGTACAAGAAAAACACATGCTCGCCACAAGGCCTGAATTGATTTAGCATCATGCTGCTGATGACAGGACAGAGCTGGAAGTACCTGCTATAACAAGCACCTGGTGCCTCTTTTGGCTAAGCAGATAAATTTCTGTAAGAAGCGGCCAGTCTTAGAGCTGGGCTAACTAATGAGGGAGACGCTATCGATTAGGACTGTCACAAGAGGAGAACATAAAAGTACACATTCAATAAGGGACTTCATATCTCTTTGAGCTAGTGTAAAGGTTAAGTGCTGAGGAATATTGCCAGGATCAATAAGTGACTGCAACTTCACATATGGCCGCGCTATATCACCCCAGCTTCTCTTCCAATAAAGCAATGCACAAAATGCCACAGGCCGGTCGTTTTTTTTTCTTTTTTTTTTTTTTGCACTGTAAGGAAGCCTCCTTTTTAAACGAAGCTGATAAAAATGGCACACCGAGCTGCGATTCAAGGCTTTGCTGGTCAGCGCCCCGTTGGTGTGCTGTAATAAAGCCTTTCGCTCTCATCAACAAGCCAACAGTGTAAATTGGAGCTTATTAAAATTTAATAACCGTCACACCGTCTCCGTTCACAATAAATAACAAACTCAATTTCCTTCTGTTATGGCAAGAAAGGCTCCTTAAGCAAGACAAATGAATGGTTTGCAGCACAGTCTAACAACATTAACTGCTTAATTAAACAACAATAGAGGATGCTGGCACTTCTCACAATAATTATGCAATGTGCTTTAATGAAAAGGTTAACTATGCGTGAGGAATAGGATGTCTTTGTCTCTGTGCCAAGCAGTGGTTGGAGAGAAAAACACGATTTTTTCCAGCTTTTCCCCGCTAAGCAACCCAAATGCAATCTCTGACACCGCTCCTATTTGTGGTGGTCTGCAGGGACCAGCCGGGATCCCAGACAGAATACGTCTCTTACCGAGACAGACCCAAATCCCCCAAAGTTTCCTATTTTAAATTACTTAAGGATGAGATTTATTCCTCTACTACACGTCTAACAGGTGCAACAGTTTTATTTTTGAAATACAGAGACATACAGTGAGACAATTTGTGTTCCTCTAGATGTTTCATGAATAGCATCAAGGCGAATCCCAGAGGTTTTACATTGTCACTTTTGTAAGAAAATCTCCGGAATGGAAACTTTATAGTAGATGGAAATAAAGTTCTTGCCTCTTGCCTAATTTACGTTAATAAACATTAATTGTAATCTAAGTGGTCCATTTATCAAATCTTCACACAATGTAAAGAGCAGCTGGTATTTTGAAACGGTGTAAGAAACATAAAAACTTTTTGTTATATTTATAACAGCGATAACATATTGCGTACAGTTATATATATATGAGGCAGAGAGGCAGAGTGAAAATCAGGAGAATTGCATCAAACCTTGTTACAAACTGCAAATGCAAACTTAGCACCATAGCTCCATTAATAAATTTACTCAGCACACTGTTCTTACAACATATGAGGAAACAACAGCTTGGCTTTACATTTACAAAAAGAATCCAGCGTTCAATGCATCTACACCAACGCTAAATTAAAGAAAACCTGTACTGTAGCGTCCCTCTATTGGCTCATCACATTTGGTGTCAGAAGTGGGATCACCACCTAGTAGTCTGGAAGGGAATAGCACTACCACAAACTTGAAGATAACCAGTACAGTAAAACAAGCTTGACTAAGGAAGAGGCAGCATGAGGTCAGATGATGAGGTCAGATGATGAAGACCGTGTATAAAGTGCAACAGCAGAGCTGGGACCAGCAGCAGAGCCGGGACCAGCAGCAGAGCCTGGCAGACAATGGTGAAAGAAACAGCAGCGTGGATGCTTCAAAAAAAGTCGTTGGTTGAGGACCTGCCAGTGAAGCAGTGTGGCTGTCTGGGAGTATTATCCAGAAGCACCCTCCAGAAACATTGACAGCTGACGGTGGAGGTAAGTGTGATAGCTCAGTAGGCATTTCTGACATTCAACAAGGCACTGTGCAAGAGTCAGCATGGACCGTCCCCTGGGCACTGGGTTGGCCCTCAAGTTGTCTAGAGCCTAGAGCTCTAGGGAGGAGGACGCTGGGCTTAGTGTTTCTGCCTCGATGAAGCCCCAAGGAGAGACTGCAAGTGTCTGAAACCCAAGAGACTGCGAGGACACAGCATGCCCCATCGACTCTGCTCAGACTATAAGGGGTCACTGGGATGGCTCTTCTGGAGAGAAAGGCTATGTAGCATATAAATGCTTTGTACAATTTTGAAATGTTTTAAAGTCTTACAAATTGCACCTGTCAAGGTTTAAACTCGAAGTATGTCTTTTATAATTGAAGTGTTGTTCTTTTAGTTGGTTAGCTTTCTGCTAATCTGCTAATCCCACTCCAAGAGTGATGGAAGAACATATCCATTTACACAGAATACAACATGTAAACCAGTTAAAGAGAGTCTGTTGGCAGCAACCAGTGAAGTTGCCCTGGCATTTCATCATCTGGTTGAATTTTATGAGCATGGCTTTTTCAAGGAGTCATTATGAAGCTACATAGTCATTTATGAAGTTTGTCTTCGGGAGCACTGTGCCTGCTTTAGAGGTTTACGCTTGTAAGATTCCTATTCTTGCAGTACTTTCATAACCAGAAGAATTAACACACTTTCTTTTATTAAACCAAATATGGCAATAAACAACATATGTCCCAAAGAATCCTAAAATACGGCAGCCATATGCAAAACAAGTGGACAGGTGATTGGTCAAGACACAGAACACAGTAAAAACACAATGAATAGTTAGAGGCTCAATAGCAACTAGAGTCTAACTGCTTCTGTACAGCAAAAACACAGCAGACGAGAGAAAGAGCGGTGCTAGATTGTCTGCTTTAGGAAGAAACTCCAGTTTGATTTTCCTGTCCACCAGGTCACATACTCAAATCTACCCTCCCATTGAAAGCACCCCTGAAAATGTAATTAAAGTCACAGTTCCAGCTGAGACATGGTCATGGCTATTCCACCTGGACACATTTCCATAAGCTAAGCCCTTAAATATTCCAGTAATTGATAATGTAAATACACTCGAGTCTGTCCACAGCCACAGATCACAACTACTGCTACATCTCCACCATGTCCTACAACAGTACAATCACACAGAGAGGGGAGGAGAGGGGTGAAAAAAGAAAGAAAGAAAGAAAGAAAGAAAGAAGACAATAAGAGAGAGCGGGAGAGAGAGAATGGGAGAAGAAGAAAGAAAAAAGAAAGAGAATGGAAAAGAAAGAAAGAAAGAAAGAAAGAAAGAAAGAAAGAAAGAAAAGGAAGACAATGAGACGAGGGAGACAGATGGAATGAGAGAAGAAAAAGGAAAGAAAGTAAGAAAGAAAGACAATGAGAAAGACAGAGATGGAGAGAGAATGTGAGAAGGGAAAGAAAGAAAGAAAGAAAGAAAGAAAGAAAGAAAGAAAGAAAGAAAGAAAGAAAGAAAGAAAGACAATGAGAGAGACTGAGAGAAAGAGAGAGGGTATATGCGAGAAAATGAGAAATAAAGAAAAAAGAAATCCTATATGAGGATAAGAAAGAAAGAAAGAAAGAAAGAAAGAAAGAAAGAAAGAAAGAAAGAAAGATAATGAAATCAATAATAGAGAGACTGAGAATTGAAGAGAGAGAGATTGAAAAAGAGATAAGAAGAAGAGAGAGATTGGCATAGTAAGAGATAGAGGAGAGAAAGAGATTGAGAGAGAGAGAGAGAGAGAGAGAGAGATTGAGATGGAGGGAAAAGAGAAAGACTGAGAGAGGAGAAAGAGAGGAGAGATGGTGGGAGGGTGCATTCTTTAGTACTGAGCTGTTTTCTGCCTCTCAGCTCCAGTAAAAGGTAAATGCTTGTGAATGGGGTTTATATGAGAGGAGGTCAATGTGCAGGGCAAAAGGTTAAGAGTGTCCATGAGAGCTGCTGGCCATAAGGCCTTCCAGAGATGCAGCGACAGAGCGAGCAGGTGGGGCTGAAACTGTGAGTGGTACTTTTGTATGGAACTCCAGAGAGATTGATAGGGAATCTTTATAGTTCCAGTGTGAGAAAATCTTGTGTAGGAATACCTGAGCTATACTGGCCTCACAGGCCTAACATTACACACGAAATGATCTTCCTGTAAAAGACAAAGCATTTCCAGACACTTCCATCTGAAGTAATGTATTGGGACAAAGAAATGAACAAACACACAGTGCTTCAGCCAAACTATTAGTGGAGAAACAAATAAAGACCAGTTTACGATTTTTTTAAAAAGCCAAAGTCAAGATCCACCAGATTAAGATTTTATAAAAACACAAATATACATTTCTTTGTAGTTTATTTTACATGCATTATACATGAATTATGTTGTTAGCCAATCACAGTCCAACGCTGCATTCTGACTTCCGAAGCAAATGATGGTAAGATAATTGAAATTTGAATAAGGAGCACAGTTAGCCAATCAGAGGGCAGACTGCATTTTAAGTGTTTCGAAAAAGGACTCTTGTTTTGTTGGGATATGTTGTTGATACGGATTAATTACATAATTGTTATAAAAATAGTTATCAGTGACTGCATGATGGTTTAAGAGCAATTTATGATTCCTGTTTATCCTGAAAATGTGGCCCTGTTTACACTTGCCATCAGAGCCGGCCCTGACCAACGTGGTGCCCTAGGCGAGCTTTTTGTGTCTATACATAGACACTGCAGAGCTTTATGTTGTTGACAGTTTCTTTATTTTAGAAGCAACAGGTTTTTACTGGTGAAGGGGACAGTTCCAGTGGAAGGTGTTAAGGGTGAGAAGGTGTCCTCTGGTGGCTCAGGCTGCACAGGAGCAGACTTCAAATATTTGCATCTGAAGAGAGCAGTTACTGAGCTAAGCTAATAACAGCACCTATGACACACTATAGCCTATAACATTCTAAACACAAACAGTGAGAGTAAATTACAGCTAGCTTGCGTTCATGCTCAAAACTGTATGCAGTTAGCTACATATCAAAAGCAATGAATAAAAGGAAAATGAAAATGTAAAGGCTTGTATCTATTAATGACAAAAGGAAACGTATATCATTGACTATTATAATAAGGGCAGACACTGGCTAGCTAACTAGACTAAGATGGCAGTAAAAATGTTAGTACATTTAATTCTGATACTACTTCTTGTCCCAACACCTGAACAGTCTTTCCAAATGTCCTTAATGAATTTAGGGTGGGAGTAACTGACTCTATCTTTTGCTAGCTAGCAGCTATCTAATACTTTAATAAACACTAGCTAGCTAGTAACTTGCATGTGATGGGAACTGTTACTATGCAAAAGCAAGTGTACATTCATTATATTACATTACCTCTATCTTTTTGCTGTCTTTCACCCTCTTCTTTTTGTTTTTTCCTCCTCTGGGCACCAAAGGGCTTTGGCCTTTTGGACATATTGCTGGTGTTGTACCCCTAAAAAGGGGAGATAATAAATGAGAAGAGCCAAACACTATGTTTTCTCTTTGCGCTGTATTGCAAGTTGTGTGTACATAAAATAATAGAACGTTATCAGTTTGATTTTTTTTTAACACACAGTAATAATCACACAGTACACAAAAAACACTATTTTACCAAAAAGGACAAGTATGTATGCATACATTTACTGGAACAGGCGACATACTCCATCAGGGTTTATACCATTCAGCCCTCAGCTCCTTATGCTAACGCTACACTGCCACGTCTTCAGCCAGCAGCAAAGAGTATTTTTTAACACGATATTCACCACTAAACCCTCAGTTACACATAAATTGGGGTCTTACACATTTCAGATTTTCACTTTTGTTGTGGAAATTGTATTTCACACACTAGCATACCTGAAAAAGGGAGATAATAAATAAGAACCAAACACGATATTTTTTCTTTGCGCTGTATTGTTGGAAAACTCGCGAGAGCTCCCCCTCAGGTATGTTCGAGCATTACAGTCAGTGGCGCAGCTGTTCCAGTAACAGTGAAAAGGCGGATTTCTATACTGAGAATACTGTCTCTTTTTAACCTTTTTTTTAATCTTACCAACTTACCAACAATGAATTGCATTTTTACTAACAATTAATTGCATCTTTTCTAAAAAAAAAAAAATTAGTATATGTTAGATTTATTTTTCTCGCAGCCGCCCCTATGGATGGACGACAGCCCTAGTATTTGCCTACAGCGCCTATGTGATGGGCCGGCTCTGCTTGCCATTGAAGTCCACATCTGCAGCCCGTATCTGCGTTTAAAAGACAAGTGGAACCATGTTTGGGATCAGAAGCTGTTGGGATCTAGCTGTCCTGTTCCCAAGTCCGTATTGTGATTTACTAACGCCTGAGCAACTTGCACCAGCTGCTTCTGCATGGATATTTCTTTGCCTTTTAAAACCAAAGCCATGTTGTTGGGAGATGAACGTTAACAACGGTAGCAGCCACAGTGACTACACAAAGATAAGAGCCTCGAACACATGCTGAAAGAATATTCTCAAACAGAATAACATTATTTCAGCTCTCAGGATCAGATGAACGTGCATGAGAAGATCCATCGTGGAATATGCCATGACGCAGCTGCAGTATGTGCTCACAGTCTATGTTATTATTTTATACAATCTGGTTTTTGAGCCAGAGTAGAATTACATCCCAGCTGACAGTTTTGGTGGAAAAGAACTTTGTTATTTCATGGTCAGCAGCGCCATAGAGTCAAAAACTTACTGAGATTGATTTTGCAAAATGTTTCTAAAAAAAAAGGGGGCTTTTCAACTGTTACAATAGCAGAACCTGTTTTGGTGCTATATAGAAACATTTTTAAACAGGTTCTATACAGAACCATATCCAGAACCATCTCCAAAACAGCAACTTTACAGGTGAGAACAAAAACTTCCTTTACTTTCATTGTAAGTTAACCCCTTAAACACCCAGGGCCCACTGGCGGGCCCAAAGTGTTGCTACACACTTCTATAAACTGAGAAAAACCTAACTTTACACTGTAGTCTTTGTAGTTACTTAGTAATGTGTAAACTAATTAGGAGTTAATGGAACTAGAACTTTTTTGAACTTTTTTAAAGCTATTTTGGAGCATGTCATCATGAAATGTTCACAGGATATATAGAGCAGCTGTTGTTTTCAAATGATATAAAAAATAAAGATATCCAAAAATGGAGGTCGTTCATTTTCTTTAGGCAGCGACAATATTCAACACATACGCCATCTGTATCCGTCTGGTACTACTCAAGACTGCTTCCAGTTACAATGCAACAAGTTTGACTAAGACTACAATATATATATACTTCACAAAACATTGCTAAATGTGATATGTTGTAGTATCTCTATAACAAAATGAATGGCAACGTATGTACAATAAATATCTTGGTCTTGGACACTCCTGTTCTCATTCTTGACTCAGATTCAACTGCTAAGTTTTGGTCTTGATCGTGAGTTGGACTTAAATCTAGTCTTTACTAAAGAACCCTTGCAGAACCATCTTTTAAGTTTAAGTTTTAAGCGAAATACTTCAACTTAAAGCCTAACTGTGGATAATACTGAAGGAGCCTGTTAACAGCTGTCTGTATTTTTGAATAATGGAACCAAATTAATTTGCTATGATTTTGGTCAAATAGTTAAAATCAATATTGCATTGTATACAGTTGTTATGACTCGTGCTTGTGCACTGATTACATGATTATGACTCATTATGAACAGCATGGATGCCTCAGAGAAGACAACAGGCGAAGAGCCCATATCTTTGTCTGAAAGTTAGAAATGTTAAAATAAACCGGGCTTTGTTTCTATCATGTCTCTACTGGTCTGACATTGAAGGCTGATATCTTAGGTTTCTTGAAGACTACAAGACGTCATGAGTGGTTAGAGTGAGCCATGACACTTATAATCCTGTAAACTCTGAAGTCAGGTACTTTATGTTCAGTTTCAGGGCCATAAATTTCCCTGAGGGTGCGTGTGCTCGGCATGGATACGAATTTGTTGGATTCCCAGGTCCTTATCTCAGTTTTCCTGAAGGCTAGCAACGCGGTCCATGGCTTGTTGTAAAGGGCACAACATGCTCTACTAACCTGTGGAGTTTGCCTTCATCACAGATTTCTGAAGTCTGGTTTTAAAGTCACTTGTAAAGTCTCCTCTGGTTTTATTTACTTCGTCATCGGCGTTTATTTTAGGGGTCTAGTCAACTTTCATCACATACTAATCTGAAATGGTACAATCTCCAGACGCTCCAGAAGAGGAGTCCAAAAAAAAAAACAAGCAGGAGATCAATAATGCAATGTGCCGCATTGTGCACACGGCACAACTGTTAATTATTCACTAAACGAAGTGACACACAAGTCCATTAGTGTTTTTAAACACGACATTCTTCAAAGCAGAAGGATTAGCTTCAGGCTTATGTTTTATGGCTTATGGGCTTAAAGAATTTATGGCAGGAAAATATTTATCTCGTTCAGAAGGTGGAGGATGCAAATCTCCTATGATGAACCCTAATGGATGATGCCTTCTCAAAAATGGATGCGCCGCACAAAGCGCTCCCACCGCAAGCGCCGGAGAGCTTTTTTCATGAATTCCTTATGAGCTCACGGTTGACAAATAGGAAAACATAAATATTGTAGGCATTTACAACACTTTACTTTAAGGGTTGACACATTTAATATGCTCGCTAAAAGCTAACAGGTTTAAATAACTTCTGTGTCAGAGGAGAGAAATGAGTTCCTTATGCAGAGCTGATTAACAGCCTTGTAGTCTTCGGGGCCCAAATAAATGCTTCTTCTAGAGAAGATGCTTCTCAGAAACACAGAAACGCAGTTGTGAAATGTATGTACTTGTCTAATTAAATTACAGTACAGTACAAGGCCTAAATCAAGCCTAACCTCAAGCTTAACTAGGTCTATATATCTTTACTGTCCACTGAAAAACATATCTCCATTTTGTCGATTTGTATTTTTCTACATCAGTTTAATGCAGCAGCGTCTGTTTACATTGTGTTTAAATTTCATCAAGAATGGACCAATAGAAATGCTTTAGAATTGCTTGCAAACATTTCTGGTTCTATAGACTCAAATTGAAAGTGAAGACAGTTTTTGTTCTCTCCTGTAAAGTGGCCATTTTGAAGATGCTTGTTTTTCATTGGACAGCGAAGATATGCATCATAGAAAGGAACGTATACATTTTAACAGCTATACAGCTGCACACACACGAATTATGCTACTGTAACATAGTTAATAGGATCGATCGGCTATGTATCGTATCGGCCGATTTTTAATCAAAATATATGATCGGCCGATATTTCTCTAATTGAGCCGATCTCGAGAGCCAATAGATGGCGTTAAACAAATGAGCCTAATTTCTGTATTTCCAGCTAGCGTTTCATCCAGGAAGAGGAGAACCTCCTCCCTGCAATTCCTATCTGAACCACTAGGTGGAAATACATACACTTTCATTTTCCACAGACTGACTAAAGCAGCAGCGTCACGAGAAAAGCTTGTGCTGATAGAAAGTCGTCCGTCTGACAGTGTTTACCGTACGTGACAGACTCAGGGCGTTTATAAAATTAGTAAAATCAGCGTGTCTCGTTGAGGAACCAAGACAAAGACATTTAACACTATTAATCTGATACGACACTGAACACAGCTGAATACAGTGAGTATCAGTAAACAGCAGAGCTAGCACGCACCGCTAACACAAAACAAATAACCCAGAACACCGTGCAGACCAGATCTGACCGGTACAAACAGAACAGCAGCAGCAGTTCAAGATCTACATTTAATGATTACAGATTGTTGTTCAAAATAACAGAGTCTGAGTTTAATCACTGCAGTTTTTACTGCATGTATTTAATTACCTTTTTTAGTTTTAAATGAAGGGTCTAAATTTAATGATTGCAGTATTGGAGATATTTGTTTATGTACTTCTAATTTAGTTATTTAGTAATTTAGTAAATATTATGCTGTTTCACATAAGCTCATTAAAAATGGTAATAAACCAGTTTAGACCATTTTTAATGATGTGCTTGCACTAATAACTACGTGTAGCCCTGCAGTGGTGTATACCCCGCCCTCTATCGGTATCAGCTATCAGCCCGAAAGGTGATCGGCGATCAGAATCGGCCTCAAAAACGCTGATCGGTCCATCTCTAGTTAATAGTAGAGTTACTGTAATACAGTAAGGACTTTTGTTGGATCAGTTTAAGTTTAGAGTTTAAATTTGAAGTGCGAGGTGTCCACTGTGGTTAATGAGCTACAGCTCTGGGGAAAAAGCTGTCAGCATGTCTGGTCATGCTGGTTTTAATGGTCCTGAGTCTTCTTCCTAAAGGAAAGTGTCTGGAAGTGGTAATGTCCAGGATGAGAGGGGTCAGCTGCATGTTTTATCACCCTGCTGTTGTGTCCAATTGTGATAAAAGATGGAGGTAGAACATAAGGAGAACTAAAGGAATAAAAAGGAATAAAAACATTTCCATATGTCCCTGCATGCAAGTATAACTGAAATAGGTGGAAGATTGTTATACTGTAGGTGGTCACCTGCATGGTCTTTTAAGACTTTTCAGAATTTCTGTTAAATAGAATAGCATACTTCATAATCTGAGCTTTCATTTAGTATAATCATCATGCTTGTGTGTAGACTGTACACTAGTACTGCAGTGGTCTTTTATAGTCTTGGCTGGAAACAAAAGCGTTCAAAATGTTCCATGAATATGCTTTCTAGCAAGACACAAGCAAGCTCTCCCATTGGTCAGAACTTCAGAAGCTAAATGGTGGACCTAATGTTTAGATTAACCAGTAACGTAATTTTGAAATAGTAACCATAACCATGTTACTGCTTTATGAAAGGAAAACAGATGCAGCTCATCAGCGTTCTTTTCTGAAAGAGCCATCAGTAAAACTGCTCCATACAATACAATACTGTAATATATCACCTCTGTCCAATGAAAAACTAGTATTTTCAAAATAGCTTTACAGTAGAGGACAAAAAACTTTCTTTACTTTCAATGTAAGTCAATTGAACCAGAATTTATTTTGGAGTATTTCTATTGGTCCATTCAGCATGAAATTTTGCACACAATGCAAACGGCAGCTGTTGTGGTCAAATGATGTTGAAAAATGAAATCAACAAAAACTGAGATACATATTTTCCTTTGGACAGTGTCAATATATATTGTGAGAGATGCAAGATTTGAGAGATGGATAGACAGATAGATATTGTATGAAAAACATAAAACTGTATGATAAGCCATTTGTGTTCATTTCAAACACATGATTAGAACACAACAGTTTTTTATCCTGTGAAAGTTTCATGATGAACTGACCAATAAAAAAGCTCAAAAATCTCTTGAAATAAAACCTCTTAACATTAACTTACAATAAAAGTTAACAATGTTTTTGGCCTCTCTAGTAAAGTTTCTACTTTGGAAATACTTGGGTTTTTTGGGACAGCGACATTATACTGTATATACTCCAGCAGTGAAAGTGCACACTAGCCCAGCATTGCTTTACTGTAGTACAAAAACACACTGACAAGTACTGGTTAAAACATTGTTCAAATTCAAATCAATGCTGTTATATATATATATATATATATATATATATATATATATATATATATATAATATATATATATATATATATATATATATATATATATATATATATTAACTGATACTGATGTGATGTCATCATGTATTCCTAGTTCAAATTTTGATCACAAGCTTTAAATAAAACATGGAAAGTCTTTTCTAAGCTTCAGATGTCCACACATAATGTAGCATATGCAAAAAATGTTCATGTTAATAGCTGTTAGCTTAGTGGTAACATACTACCAGAATCCAATAGGGGTACTAGCAGACGTTAGCATTATTGTAGAAGCATTTATGACCTTTATGGCCTGTACGTAAGGCCTAGCTTTGACAATCATGGTTGTCTACTGTTATGTTGGATCTCGATATATAATTTCATCCATCTATACATGCAATCACTGCTTTCATGCTACAAACTCAGTGTAACTCTACAGACGCACACACACACACACACACACACAAGCCAATGGCAGGACTCAAACAAGAGGAAACAATAAACAGCTACACAACGGCCTGACTGAACGTTATTGTCTGAAGATCACACACTCTAAATTGCACCTGACATTTCAAAAGGCGTAAAGTTGGGCGTGCACACATCCGCTGGCGGAGTTTCTCCCCTGCCTCTCTCTCTGGGGCTCTGCTTTATTAATGAGCTCCGCACATAAAACACGCCTGCGTGACTGAGACTGTCACTCATCAAAAAGTCTGCTCACAGCCGTTACTCCTCGCGTGGAGAGGAATTATTCTTTTTTATAAGGACAAGAGACAATCACTGATTGCCACGGCTTTCAGATGACCAAACCTTCAAGCTGCATTTTCCTGGAACCGTATGAATGTTGTATGCAGAGTGAAGTAAAGCTTTTCCTGACCGAGCCACAAGGCACAGGATGGAGAGGCGGGTGCTGCAGTAATGGGGGTGGGTGATATGCACGATCTGGTCGATACTGAAGTATTGGTATTTGGGATTGTGATGGTTTTCACATAAAATATCTACAATCTTTTCTGTACTATTTTCAATAATCATTTGATAAGAAATGGGATGGCAAAGAGAATTACAAAGTAATAACTTTGTAGGCCTGCTGGAACCACCGCATTTGACCCACCACATTACTAAGTACTGGAGCAATGACCCACCCAGTTCAGAAGGCTTACATCACAAAGGCATTAAACTACAGAAAGCTTGACTGACTATCACAAACAGAAAGTCAAACTTACAACACCAACACCAGAGGCTGCATTAGTGCTGTACTGTCTGCATAATAAGCCTGGTTGTTACTCTTCCTGCAGCATGTTGATAGTAACGCCAGATCAGCATTAAAATAACAGTAAAGATACACTTGATACATAGATTGCAGAAAGAATGTTTGACCAAGCATCATCAACTTGTCTGGTAAGCCTACCATTAAAAAGCAAATAATCAATATTTTATCATAATTGCTTTGTTAGTCATTGACACAGACATTAAGCATCTATAATTTATATTTTCTATATAATATATAATTGTAAACATGACAGGAATATGACAGGTGATTACAACCTTGCCAAATTAAATGTCTGACCAATAAGCTAACACCCCTGTGTGTGATTTTACATACTACACCACAAAACGTCTCATGAATAGGTTCATAGAGGCATGTTTTGGTCAGTTTGGTAACAACAAGATTTTGGGGTGAAACAACGCCCATATGTTTCCAGTGTGGTTCTAGTGCAGTCAATAAGCACACAGAAGTGACTGGGTATCACTTTAGCGCAGCTAGCCCCGCCACCTCCTTCCCACCTATGAGCAGGGCCAGCAACATATATCCAAGAATATACTGATTCAGGTTTACGCTGACCAGTTTAAAGCAGAATTTAATGGCACCAGAACAAGTTTAGTAGATCACAGATTTGTCAATATCACCAACAAATATATTATGAGCATATAGTTTACCAGCATTTAATGATAAATATGTAGAGGTACACTCACTTAGTACTTACACGTTTTATCAGAAGATCACTATGCTTCCTGATGCCTGAGACACTGTTTTACATTAGTTTTGAGATAATTTCAGCCTTTTTGTTTATATTTCAAATACAATCATGGGTAATAGGCAGATATATGTTATAAACCACAATAAATATCAATATCAAACACAATAAACCTCAGAAGACACAAGAACGGTTGCTGGCCATTTTGGATACCAAATAAAATGACTATATTTGTGTTATAGACATTTTGATTCTGGGTTTGTATCACCACCTAGGTGAAGAAACTTGGTATGCTTCTCTACAAAGAGTCATTTTTACATCACACCATTCTATAAAAATGGAGATGATTAGGTACTGTGGCTACTCTCCCTATAAGTGGAGTATCACGGAGTATCACGAAATCACGGAGGAAGCCGCTGCTTACCAAAAAAAACATTACTGCACGCCTGAAGTTTGCCAAAGAGTACCTTAACACTCAACAACGCTACTGGGAAAGGTTGAATTGTTGGGGAAGAACACGCAGCACTACGTGTGGTGTAAGAAGTGCACTGCATACCAACATGAAAACATCCTACCAACGGTGAAGTACGGTGGTGGGAGCATCATGATTTGGGGCTGCTTTGCTGCTTCAGAGCCTGGATTGCTTGCCATCATCGAGGGAAAAATGAATTCTCAAGTTTATCATCAAGGTATCCTACAGAATAATGTCTGGGTGGTTGTCTGCCAGCTAAAGCTCAGTAGAAGTTGGTTGATGTAGCAAGACAATGACCCTAAACACTAAAGTAAATCTCTTACAGAATGGCTTCAAAACAAAGAAAATCCACCTTTTGGAGTGGCCCAGTCAGAGTCCAGACCTGAATTTAATAGAGATTCTGTGGATGGCCTCAAGAAAGCTGTTCACACCAGACATCCTAAGAATATGGCTGAGCTAAAGCAGTTCTATAAGGAAGAATGGTCCAAACTTCCTCCTGAACATTGTGCAGGTCTGATCAGCAGCTACATGCTTGTTTGAGGTTTTTCCTGCCAAAGGAGGTTCGACCAGTTATTAAAACCAAGGGATCACTTACTTTTTCCACCAGCACTGGGAATATGTAATGGATGTGTCCAATACAGACATGAAATATTATAACAGTTTGTGTGGTTTTAGGTTAAGCACATTGTGTGTGTCTATACTTGAGACTTAGATGTGGATCAGATCACGTTTTATGACCAATGAATGCAGAAAAACATTTAATTTTAAAGGCTTCACATACTTTTTCTTGCCACTGTATGTGCACAAGAACGTTGAAAGTGTTGGCATTGATATCAGTACACTAGAACTGGTATACCGTAGTACTGAATCTAAAAGGCAATTACATTGCCTAGAATTATATCTCTACTGGAAGACACTTTTATATTGCATTTGTGGAAAAAAACTACCAACTGAGCAACATATTTCTCAGCAGTGACTGTTGTCATTCCCCTCCAGCAGCGTGATGGCCCCCAGACAGCATTTTTTTTTTCTAAGATAAGCAATAATCCCCTCGTTCCTTTCCCCCCCTAACAAAAACACTCCCCAAAATGTGATTACTCTCTCCATTTAATTGCTTCTATAATCAAGGCCTCTCTCTCCGGAGCGAGGGGAAAAGTTGCCCGGGCAAACAGAAAGAAGTTCGGGTCTCTCCGCAGAGCTGCAGCACACGGCTCTGGGGCTAATGGGGGATTTTTTTGGCCCTGGCAGGTTTGATGTGAAAGCTGTCAGTGACAGCGAAGACAGCTGAGCATGTCCAAACACCAAACACAGACCTCTGCACCTCCCCAGCTCCAAAAAACAGAATACACGAACACAGGTGTTTGAATAATAAATACTCATGCCACTCCAGCGGCGCTGTGCCTGCTGAGACACGCGCCCAGAAAACAATGTTGATGTGCGGGGGGAAGCCTCTCGCGCGCGTATGCGCTGGAATGAATAAGGTATACAGGGACTTCAATGTTTAGTGCGGCGCTTTGGGTGCTGCTATTGCTCGCAGGCTGAGGCTTTGCCTTAATGACATGATCCGCTGAGGTAACCGGGGAGGCGAGTAATGTCATTCTGCTTTCACAGAGTTTCCAACCAAACAGGCAGAACTTTTCTTGTTGTTAGCTCACAATAAAAGAATACAATCATTTGTATCACAGGCCCTGGGATGCATAGTTGTTTTTCCAACCGTCTGTACCAAGCACCAGCCATTAGCACTCAAACGCAACCCAAACTGGTCTACTGGGTGACATGATAGTGTAAAACCATCAAACAGTTGATTCCATGTTATTTGGATAACTGCCTGCAGATCAAATCAAGCTACTGAATCTCATCCCCCAAGAACAGTAATGTTAGAATTAGGGCCAAGGGTAGGGTTAGGGTTTGGGCCTTTGTGAGGGCTAGGATCAGGTTTCGGGTTGAGGTTAGGTTTAGGGTTAGGATTAGAGGCATGGGGAAGGTTAGGATTAGCCTTTGTTTTGAGGTAAGGTTTAGGATTAGGATTAGAGCCATGGGCAAGGTTAGGATTAGCCTTTGTGTTGAGGCTAGGTTTAGGGTTAGGATTAGAGCCATGGGGAGGGTTAGGATTAGCTTTTGGGTTGAGGTTAGGTTTAGGGTTAGGATTAGGGCCAGGCTGATGGTTAGGATTAGCTTTTGGGCTGAGGTTAGGTTTAGGGTTAAGATTAAAGTCCCAGTGAGGGTTAGGATTAGCTTTTGGGTTGAGGTTACAGTCAGGGTGAAGATTAGAGCCAAGTTTAGATTTAGGTTTTGGGTTATGGCTACAGTTAGGGTTAGAATTAGGGTTACAGTTAGGTTTAGGTTTGGATTGAAATTTCAATTAAGGTTAGAATTAGGGCCAGGATTAGGGTAAATAAGTGAACAAATGTTTAGATGAAAGTATGTTAAATGCAAGGTAAGTGTCTACAAAGTATTTAAATTGGGATCTAAATAAAGTGTGAATCGGACGAGTTTGGTAGATAGAATTGACATACTTCGAACCTCAATGTATTGTTGTATTTTGTTCCTTACAAAATAAACAAAAATAAATAAATAAACAGTAAACAGCCAATTCCAAAATCCTTTAACTCTTTTGTAACAGTTATTATCTGCACACCCAAAAGTTAAACACAAACAAAAAGCACCAGCAACTAAAATAATAAAGAAATTTCAATGGTGGCTTTAAAGTTAACATTTCATAGCATTTCTAAGGAACCACACAGTCAACAGATATAGTTTAAGCAAGTCTAAAGTTGGCTTTCTTATTTGCCAGCTTTCTAATTGAATGTTCCGTTCCACCTTTAATGTGTTTGTACAGACTGTAACTGTGGCTCATTTAAAGTGGAATAAAAATTTGCACAAGCTGGTGAATAGAAGGTCAACCTCAGCTCCAACTTTTTTTTTTTCTCAACTCAACTTTAACGTTTTTGGTTAGTTTGCTCGGCACATTTCACACCAATCAGTTTTTCTAACCTCGCACAATAAAGGAAGAACATCTCGTTTCATTCTAAGACCAAAATCATAAAGCTGTTCATTTTTCATCCTGACCAAAGTCACATACCTAAATAAAGGCTTTCTACGGCATTCTATGGACCACTGTTTAGTGAAGATGTTTAAATGATCTTCTCAGCAGGGATTCCCTACCCTTTGTCACAAAGGGAGCAGGGTTTGTAGAGTAGAAGAGATCAGGAAACGACGAGGAGGGGGGAATGCTAATGCTAATGCAAGTTTTAAATTAAAATACTTTAATGTAACCAAAACAAAACATAGTACATAAACACACAATAAATGAAAACCAAATGGGAACAGATGGAAACCTCAGTATCACAGGCCATCACAAAACAGAATGACTAAATAACAAAAAACACCTGAAAACAGCGGGGCCACATATAAGAAACAGGTGAGGGGCGGAGACAAGGAGCACATGACAAAACAAACAAAACCACATGGCAAAAAACGTAAACACAAGCACATGGGACAGACAAGGGAATGTAAAGACAGACAGACAGGCAGACACCCATTATTGCTCGCTAGCAGCTCACCACAGAATTACAACATTTGTACCAGTTCTAGCCTACACAGTCCTCATTAATCAGAAGACGGGGGGGGGGGGTTAATTGATTACATTAATTGGTTGATTCTTCACTCACTTTGGAATTATGCTGACGGGTAATCTAATGGGTCAGGTCTTCTCCTCAGCTCTTTAAGTCATAACCGATAGGAAAGCTCACTTACCTCAACAATTCCTGATTGGCTGAGTTTCCACTGGGCATATCAGGAATAAAACCTTTTTAATTCTAAACAAATCTTAACAGTTAAACAAGAAACAAGAGTAGGACTATAAGCCTTGCAGAGCTCATACCTTTACAAACCCCAGTTTTATTACATCCATATTAATCAGCAGCCACATGGAGGATGTAAACTACACCCTATGAAAGGGATTCTTTGGGACTGAAAGTAAAAGCAACAGTTATATGTAGAACCACAACATCTCAAAGAGCCATTAGAACGTTTAAACAGTTCTTCATTTGGATAAAAGGTTCCTCTTTGTGATGGTGAAAGTAACATTTTGCACTAAATCCACAGCCAAAAAAGTAATTTGAACTCTGCCCAAGAAAGAGAGCATTAATAAAAAGAAAGTATGTACATGTGCGCGTCTGGATGGCATTATATTTCATTGAGTTTGAGACAGTTGTGCTTTGATGGATCTGCGAGCGAGTGCGTTTCAGTAGATGATGTGTCCATCCTGCGTCGCTATTTAATACTCAGTTAGTCTCCGGGCCGAACATGACAGAAAATCATTAGGCACCATAGGCTGCTAACTGTCACATGAATGATTGAAGAAGCAGTGAGGCGTTCAGTTTTGTGGCAGCGGTACGTCTGTCCTGAGGAGCAGAGTCCATGGAGACCTATGATGAAGCTGCTTGGATGAGGGCCACTGCCACCTTCCCAGCGAGAGAGAGAGAGAGACAGACAGAAGGAGAGAAAATGAGAGAGAGAGACATAGAGACACAGAGAGAAAGAGAGTCTGTGGTGCCAGCTGAGATCTGACACTGGGGTTATCTAAGCCATATGGTGTCTGCTCTGTACAGTAAAGGTTTTTAAATACCATCTGATAGGTGCACCAAGCCCTACAAAACCTCCTGCTGAGGTGATCCACACAGTTAGATGGACACTCATCTCAGGCCACTGCCAAAGTGCTATACAACAATTGATTACCGCTGTATGGTTTGTTAATAGCATCACAGTCATGTGGTTTGTGATTCTTATTTTGCACACAAATGAGTTTTCAGGTAAATTAACATGACAGTATTTTATCATTAAATTTGCATTCGCTCCTTTTGCTCCACTCACCTGTGGAGGGGGGCTTCAATCAAGGATATTTTAAGTCAGATTGTTAAAGTCATTTGTTGCAAAGCAACCTCTTCTCCTGTATTCATGACTTCATCAGTGATCAGCGAATGTAGGCTTGACTCTAATCACATAACAATTAAGTTTTGAATCGAGCAATGCCTATTATATGTCCAGTATAGAATGCCGCACACTTGTCTGAATCACAAATGTTTCTTTGTTAGACATACTATGCACCATTTGGGTGTAGGAGCCATTAAGACATATATAATGCACTGCGCAGGGAGAGGGGGCATGAACCTCAAATTCAATTTGTATTATAATGATTACTCCTACTAATATTATTAATAGTCATTTGAACACAACCGCTGCCGTTTACATTGTGTGAAAATTTCACGATTAATGAAAATAGTTTGAAAAGAATTCTGGTTCTATTAACTTACATTAAACGTAAGGACTGTTTTTGGCTGTAAGGTTAACTGTGGGTAGCTCAACTTTGGGTTTACCAGATTCATAATAGGCTTGCAATATTTAGCGATTCAGTTGCACTTTGTTGCACTGCGGCAATACAGCCCTCAACATTCTACATAACAGCTGACTGATATAGGTACAATACAATGCTGCAGTTATATGGCTACAAATATTGATTGGTATCCTATGTTTATATCTTGTGTATTGGTATCCTATGTTTATATCTTGTGTATTGTATAGTCCTTTATATATTTCAGTTATAACTATATGTATATTTGTGGCTTATTTTTACTTTAATATTGTCTATTTATTGTATGTTTGTGCTGTTTTACATTTATAAAGCTGCCCTGCTGTAGAGTTTTATCTGAGCCTCACCCAAAGCGTTTCAATGCATGTTATGTCCTGACATGATGTGCAACTGACAAATAAACTTGAAACTTGGTAAATCAATAATGCGACATGGTTAAATCATGTGCTTTTGTTGGCTTACATGAATCTTGATTCATCAAAACAATCATCTGGGGCGTGTGATTGGTCAAGGTCTGGGTTGTTTGAAGTGTGGCCCTCCAGAACACAATTCTAATTCCACGCCTTCAGCCTATGAGAAACAAGCATGTATTTATTCCTTTGTAAAGATATAGTTTTGTAGCTTTTGTCTAAGAAAACCTAATGCAACATTTTTTTATGTCCCCCCAGAAACACTTGGTCACCCAAAGAAAAAACACGTTGGACACAACTGGTCAAGATGCTCACACAGAAAAATGTATTAACTGGCTCGATTGCAATTCTATGATATCAGTATTGAAACATATACTGCAATAACATTTCCAAATAACCACACAGCTCTGTTGTGCATATAACTAAGCTCGGCCCCAATACTGTTCAAAGCAGGTGAAGAAAGTAGAAAAATTGCAACAGGAACTGTGTGTACAGTATCCACCACAGCCGCTTCCCTTATTCTCAGTACAATGATGACATTCGGCACCTAGTCTCGTCTCTATGTGCACCACAATGAGGCAGGCTGGCCATGTGGAGATTCTTCACACTGCTCCCCTGAGCCCTATCAGCTTCTCCTGAGAGACTAACACACACACACTCTCTCAGACTGAGGGCTCCTCCGGGAGCGGCCGGCCTGTCTGCAGTCGTCGACTATGCACACTTATTCCAGATAACTCCGCTCTCCTTTCACCGGCTCCTGTTCATTAAGGTCATTACTGTTAAATGTTTCTCAAAGTATGAAACACGTGGAAAAAAAAGAGGCAGGAAATCGCCAAATTACAAATTAAGTCACCACCTCAATTATTTGCTTCATTTGATAACACGTGGTTAATTATTCAAAGAGGTTAATTAAAACCAGGTTGATGAAACTCGAATAAAAGCAGGGCTTCTAACATTTTTTGGGGGGTTTGTGTCAAATTCATATTTATTAGGGAAATATTTTTGTACAATTAAATCTTAATTACCATAAATACCCCAAAATGGGTCCGCGCACATATGCACCTGCCACGCGCCAAAATCCAGGCCTGAAAATCAGCCGGCTGACTTACAGAGGCACGTTCTGCACATGTTGACTAATCTGCCCTGTGCCTGGTAAACAAATGCATTAACAATTTTAACTAGTGTTTCCTTTATTTTGGCCCATTTGTCAGTACTGTAAGTCAGGCGCCACCTTTTTTATTTCATGTTCAGTCAAAACAGGAATTACTCTTCAGAAGATATTAGAAAAATCCACTTGCATAAGAAAAACAGGGAAAAAAGCTGGAGGTTCCAAAACAAAAAAAAGACCAGGTACACCACCAAAACTGTTCCCATACATATGTACATACATAAAAAGATGTTTTTTCAGGGATTCTTCAGTAAGGGCAGTGATTCCGGTTAGAATCTCAATATATAGATTATATTTAGAAAAAAACTCTATATATAAAACCACTTCATGCTTAAATAGACGGGTAATAGCAAAATGGGTTCACCTACTGTTACAAGCTTCATAGCAGTGGCCTTTTTTTAAAGGCTCTATATAGAACATTGTATACTATTAACACATCAATCTAAAAAAACGCACTGTGATACAATCTTTTTATTGCATTTCCTGCCAAAATGGCTGCTAATTTATTTTTTTTTTCAGGAAAATACTTCTAAAGACTTTAGATATAAGATTATCTGCTTGCATGAAGTAAAAAAAATTAAATAAATGTTCTCATAATGGACCACCCCGGAGGCCAGACCTCTACATTACTGAACGTGTTTGGGATTTTTGGGATGGTGAGAAAAAATACAACCAGCTCGTAAGACTTGTGAACTTGAGATGTGTGGAAAGATATCCCTGCAGATTTTCTGAAATGCTTAAAGCATGTTTCCTGGAAAGAGCTGAACCTGTAATAAAGGCAAAGATCAGACACTAAATCCTGAAGAGTAGGGATGTAACGATGAATTGACACTGCTTGTTTGTTGCCAGTACATCACGTAAATTGAATGTAAGGAACCATATCAGTGTCAAAACTAAGGCAAGGATGCGAATATAAACATTAACAACTTGTGCAAATGTGAAACTCGCAAGCCCAGAAAGAAAAACTGCATGTGCATTTTCATAAACAATCACTCAAACTGTCTTTTTTTACATTCTTTACTGTGTTTTTCTTTCTCGATATTTTTAAGTTTTCTGAGGGGGTGCGTTTGACAGTTTGGGGGTGGGATACTATTAGCTGATGGCAACTGGCTTTGTGGCTGACCGCTCACTTCAAACAGCCTCTCAAACTACAACAAACATGGTGGAAGAGGAGTCGCCAGTTGAGTTAGAATAAAACTTATCACTTTTTATGAACCGGTATTGACTTCAATTTATATTGGCAGTTATTGCTTACACTGTTACAACTTGTTCAACATATGCTGCTCTGTGCAATCTTTGCGTTTCACTCCTTACGGTATATATATGTATAGTAATATATATTCTATTTTATATACCACCCCCTTATCTCACATTCTGTGTACACCAACATTCTATAGATTTATTTATATACCACCACATGTATGATAACCTCAGATTGTTAGTCATTTCTGTTTTACACTTTATGTATTAATAATGTATTTTGCACTTCTGGTTGGATGCTAACTGCATTTCATTGGCTTTGTACCTGCACTCTGTACAATGACAAAGTTGAATCTAATCTAAAAAAAAAAAAAAAGATAAGATAAACAAAATACAGCACTTTGTAGATTTATTCTAGGTGAATCGCACTGCATCGTGAGCAGGGTGTATCGTTACATCCTTACTAAAGAGTGTAATCACTTAAGTGTGCGGTCCTGAATGTAATTTACTATTAAATATGTTTTCTACTCTTGTACTCCTTTCTTTCAGAGTATACCACACTCACCTTACAGGGTGGTCTTCCACACTACAGTGAGCAGCTATCACTGAGCAGCTATCACTGAGCTGAAATTACTGTTGCCTGTTTAGCTTTGAAGAGAGCGTGTATGTGTGTTTACCTGTGTATGTGTGTATGTGTGTGGTGAAGGTAGGTGTGTGTGGTGGAGGAGAGTGGGGGTTAGTGAGTGACAAACAGAGTGGGTTAAAGCCCTTGCTCATTCACACAGGAGGCGTTTGACGCACAGCCCTACGGGGCATGATTATGGGGCCCAGGGTGATCCTTCAGCTTTCTGCCTGACACACTCACAAACCCGTCCCCACACTCCATCTCTCTCTCTCTCTCACTCTCTCTCTCTCTCTCTCCCTGCCAGCCGGCTTTATGCTGCCCCGTGTTTTATTTACTCCGAGTGCTTGTGTCCGTCTCAGTAATGTGTCTGCCAGGACTGGGGGGAAATAAAGCTGTTTTTCTTTTTACAGCTGCCTGTACCGTTTACAGCTAATGTGTCCTCACCGCTGCCGCTATTTATCAGCCTCCAGACATCCACTTCGCTAAAAGTGCAATATTTCAGCACACCACTGTCCGGCCCACGGCAAAGAGGGAGGCGGCGTGAGGGAGCGGAAGAGAGAGGGGACAGAAAACTCTCACAACTTCTGTTCTTTCAAACACACATCCAGGTGTGCTTTTTATATTGCTGCCAACCACAAAACCACGCTGTTATTTGAAATGAATTATTCCCACTCTGTGAAAAGTGCAGATTATAACCTCTTAGACTATGTTTTTAGAGGAATAAATATTTTATTATACTTATAATGTATATAGTTTTAATACCCAATTTTAAAAAAACTATACATTTGTGTCAGGGTTTTTTTTCCTTTTCCTGGCATCAAAACAAACAGATTACAGTCAAAAGTGCAGACTGATACAGAATGTAAATCAACTGTACATGTAATAGCATAACTTGCATGTAATTATAGTGTATTACTATGTAATTACATGTGAATAGTTTCATAGTAGTTAGTAGAGGAGATTAGTAGAGGAGAGTGAGGCCCAATCTAACACCTTTTTTAAAATTATTTTTAAGTGAGAATATTTTTTTTACACAAGCAACTGCTACAAAACGTGTAATCTTTGTTTCCAGCTCCTCGTTTATATCAACAGGGGATCATTTTGTGAAGCAGGATTTCGCAGTTTAGCGAGATAACTCAGCCCAAAGTCGAGCAGGAAAAGTCAGCTCTTTTTCTGGCTAACTGAGAACTCCTGCTTAATGAAACACCTCCCAGGTCTGCTGCAAGAGGCAGGAGTGTAAAATTCATTGCATAAACAAGGTTAATTATAGTCACGTCTTTGTATCAGTTAGTAAAAAGTCGTGATGCAAGCATAACCAATTTGGGACGATTCTATGTCGTTTGAACCAGAGAGGTTTTCCAGTCTAGATAAAAATACAGGAAAAATTACATAAAAATACAGGACTCTAAATAAATATGAATAGTGAAAAGAGACAGGATGGTAGATATATTTGTAATAACATCAGCAGTGATTGTGTGGTTGGTCTGTAATCTGAACTTACACGGTTGGGTATGGAGTTCTCGCACTGTTCACTTTGGGAGGCTTAGCTGTGAACACACCAGAAGCGAAGCAAAATAAAATATAAGGACTAAAACGTAAAATATATCCTTTTATTCTGACCAAATTGCAAAACCAACAATATTCTCAACAGCAAAATGAGGATAGGGAGTTTCACTGTTTCATTATGGAGCTAAAACCTCATCAGCTCTTTCACTCAAAACTTTTAGAGTTGAAGTTTCATATGAGACAACATGCAAAACAAATAGCGATAATAGCGTTTTCAAGTGCAAATAAGATGAGTAAATAATTAAATAATTAAATAATGACACGGGACTGCTTACTTCACTTCATTCGGAACATTTCCTCCAATGTTCGTGCCCAGTTTGAGCTGCTTTGGAACGTTTTCTGCTATTCCACTATCTGCCACTATCTCACCATTGCGATGGCAGGGACAGCCATGACTGGCTGGAGAGCTCATGTTGCTGGCAACAATCACAATCAGTCATATACATGCTTAAATATATTTTTCATTCAAATAAACTGCACATGGTGTGCAAGGGCCTTAACACTGCCTTAAAACTAACCCCAGCAGGTAGAGGCTTCTCTTTAGTCTCGCTCTCGCTGAGTGTTGTTTATACACAATTTAAAATATTATAGCCAAGAAGACGATAATGGGTGGGAATTTTGTGACTGTAGTCCAAATTCATAAGTATGATGTTGTTATCAGAATACTAGAAAGCAACCAGACATATAATTGTATTATTTAAACAAGTCCGCGTTAGCCCCCTTATAACGGACTAATAACTGAATAATAACAGGAGAATTCAGCCCAATCTTGTTTAACCTCTTATCCCTATCACTTAACCCTACTCTTCTGTTCACTCTTATGTGTAGGGTGTCTCGATTCTTGTAAGGATAGAGGTGATAGAAGGATAGGGCGATGTTTACATGGTTCTCCGAATGGAGGCAAACTCCAAACAAAGATATGAGATGGATGTGCGACCAGTGAAACTGATAAATGTCAGTATTTTCTCTATTACAAATGATGATAACCATTGTTTTATCTTAGTTATATGTCACTTCAGTGTATTATGGTCATCATAACAAGGATAAAAATTAATAGTAGCATGCTGATGTCTTGGTGGGTAGCCAGCTACAAAGTTGTTGCTGATTTGTGCATGACCACCCCACATTTTTTTAATGTTCTGCACCCTGACATATTGGGTTTTTAATGGGGCCCCCATTTCATAGGAGAACATTTCAAAAACTACCCCCTTTAACTCACCAACAGGGAGGGGTAAACATAAGAAACAGGTTCGGGCCCTCTAATGTACAGCATACAGATTGTAAAACAAAGTTTTGTCTTTCTGACTGTGCAGTCGTAGAGTAAACTTCTGTGGGAACGAATATTTCCAGGACAACCTTGGCCCCCCAATGTGCACACTCACACAAACACATGCACATCTGCAGTCTGTGGGAACTAGCCAGGCTTTTAGAGTCAAATATTTTCATCATGGGCTGGCAGCATCCTTTCATGCTTCCTCCTGCGGAGTTCATATAGACATGCTTGGTTTAAACCATCTTATTAAAAAAAAAGAGAGAGAGAAAGAGAGAGAGAAGGAAGGGGTGGAGGGGGAGGGGAGGATTAAAAAAAAAGGGAAAAAGAAAAAGAAACAGGGGCCTGTTGTAAATCCTGACACTTCCACGCGCACTTGAATTCCGTTTCAAACACTTGTCTTTCCTTACCATAATAGATGTCAGCTCGTGTGATGTAGCTGGAGCAGGAGGCTCCTCCAGCGCCGCTGAATAAGGTCTCACTCTCGCTCGCACGCGTGCGCCTTCTGTAGCTATCAGCACACGCGCCTCTGTGTTGTTCCACATCAAAAGGGGGAGACACTGCATCACCTGCCGCGCTCGCAGCCGGATGAAGCAAAATATCTTCAAATCAGTTGTCCAAGACATTTCCCCCTATTAGGGCTCCACTCCCACACAGGCTTAGAGGCAGAGAGACAGGCGCTTCAGAGAGCGCTAAGCGGGCCACCGCGTTACAGCTGGGAGATCAGACGCCCGCGCCGCCTTCAGAACAGCCCGCGGTGACATGCCATTTAAAGTGTCGAGCGCAGAAGAAAGCGCCTCTAGACGAAACACACGCTGATACACAACTAACAAACACCACCGCTCTATCTGCCACGGAGAGGAATAGCGGTCGCCGTGGTTTATGCACAGGTGTGAGGGGAGCTTAAAAGGATTCAATGCACTGAATTCCTATTTAATAGATATCAAACCGTTTCTGTCTTGCACGATTCCTTCGCAAACATGCTCTGTTCCATCACTTTCACGTCCAGCAACTGAGTTACGCTATGACGAATAACGCCAGAGTGAATTTTTGGAGTGATGCTGTACAGGAACCACTTCTGGGCCCCTGTAGAACTACAGAAATTAGGAACCTTTAAAGAACAAGCTCCCAAATGGCGCAACCATCAATCGTCAAGCAGGAGGATGCTAGTCTGAACCCTGACAATCCCATAGCCATCCATGGCCAGGAGTCCATAAGAGCATGACAGGCCTCCCTCTCTCTGGGTGGCTCTGCACCCTCACTCAGCACAACACGTTAGCCAACACGGGTGCTCTCCTCCAAAAGTGTTGAGCTGTGCAAAGCTGTGGTGCTTCACGTGTCTTTCCTAACTGGATAGCATCATGCGATGGGGAGACCTAGCCAGCAGCTGGGAATTTGCTAAGGCTAAATTGGGGGTAAAATTAGGTAAAAAGCAAACAATGTTTAAAGAACATCCACATAATGTTATGTTTCCACATTGTTCCTGTTCACAGAAAAATATGTATGTCCATATTTGTTACTTTTGAGTTTTCTGCATCATTTGAACACAAGGGTTGAATATGGACCAATAGAAATGCTCCAAAATAACCTTGGAAAAAAAAAATCTGTTTCATTGCTTTACATTAAAAGTAATGGCAGTATTTGGCCTTTCCTGTAAAGTTGGCATTTTGAAGATACTTGGTTTTCTTTGGACAGAGAATATATAAATGGGAGGTTTTTTTATGAGATCTGCACATCCAAGTCATTCAGGAGCCTTAATTTGTAAGACCATGCCATTTAATTTGATTGGATTACAGTTTTTCACATTCAGAGTTGGAGTTTCTATTGTTTTGTTATGTATATTGTTGAATAGACTGCTACTGCACTTAATTGGTCCCCCATATTATAAGACAGCAGAACATCAATAGACAGTCGAGTCTCTAAACAATGACTAACTATTTTATCAATCACAAATTCAAGACCATCAAGACCATCACAAAATAATTTAACCAAAAGTAATACATGCCAAACTTTTATCAAGTCACATCATGCTTTGACTAATATAGTCAGTATATTAGAAGCTACACTGCAATCACAATAAAGCTGCAATGTAGCAACTACAACCAGAAAGATTTTTTAAAATGTTTTATAATTAACTGTTAATTAAGATGTAAACAAAGTAATTCAGAGTGGTTTGAAATAAAATGATCTATTTTTTGGGAGTTTGGATTTCTCACAGTGATGGTGATAGTAACCTGACGTCTGAAGAGTCAAAAGCCTCTAAAGAAAATAAGTACATGAAATGAATATGCTGAATTAGACGTTGTTTACATTACCAACACTGTAAATAAATATAATAAATATAATTCACATCAAACCACTCTAAATGACCTTGTTCACATCTCACTGTGGAACAATGTGGAATTCACCCTCTACTTGAACCCTATACACTGCTGAAGTGATATATTGTTCCAGTTGTGAGTTGTGAATCTGGATAATCTTAAAAAACGTACCACTACAGAACGATATTATTATTGTATCACTCAGCCCCACTACATTGTGAAACCATTCTATATGTGCAAAGTTTTCACCTTGGACTACTAGTATCGTTCCCTGAGCTATACATACAAAGACCGGCACTGTGAGATATTGATCTCCAGTCTTTCAAATGAAACGAATTAAAAACTCCTGTTATGGCTGACCGTTAACAAATATGACCGTAGTAAATTCATGTACTTGAATTAAAGAGTCCACCAAGAACGATAAAAATCACACCAGGAATGAGAACATGGATGTGTGCATATGGGAGTACAAGTCAAATTTTTGTATTAGTGTATATATATGTGTGTGTGTGTGTGTGTGTGTGTGTGTGTGTGTGTGAGACTTGTTCACAGCAAAGTATGGGTAGTGCAGGTGTGTGTTTTGGGGGTGAGTGTAATCTGGGCAGATCATGTTTTCGGGCCTCAGATGAAGAAAAACAGCGCTGGCAGTCTGGCGTTTCATCTCCTGCACTGGGGTCCAAAACAAAGAGAAGATGATTGATTGGATGATGAATAATTTAGAGGAGGAGAGGGCTGTGGGATGAGCAGACAGAGTGCGAGGCCGCGCTGCCTCACGCCTCCCCTTAAAGATTGGATTACACCCAAATAAAAAAAAAGAAAAGAAAAAGAAAAAAAAGTTGTTCCTAATTGTATTAATGTATGCCATCACAAACCTGCTGTGCTGAAACCTGACTCGGACGATAAGCCAGAACAGACTGGCATCATGTAGTAGTCTCAGGTCAAAGCCTGTGTCACAGGAAATACTGTACCACCCAAGCTGAGATACCACAGGGCTCATCTAGGTGGCCAAAAGGCAAAAATACACTATGATATGCAGAAGGCATCTGAGAAAATAATATGTAAAGCCATATCCCAGATAGGTATAAAGCCAAGTAGGTATAAATAAACAAATAAACAGATATGCAATATAATATGATTTTGTGTGTAAGTGTCCAAAGCTCTCAAACCCAACTTATATCAAATATCAGGTTTATGATCTAGTATATGTAATCAATCAGATGTTGCTGGTGCATGTTGCTGTCCCAAAAAAATCTATTCTATCTTCTGTATTTGAACCAACATATTGTCACTAGCTACACTGCCAATGGAAAATATATATACACACATTATATATATCCTTTACATAGTGTGAAAATCTTATGATGATCACTGGACCAATAGAAATAATCCTAAAATTTGAAAAGAAATTTCAATCTTTACATTGACCTAGTTGACTTATTAAAGTTAAGAATGCCTTCTCCTCTAAAGTTACCATTTGGAGATATTTGTTTTTCAATGGAAGGCAACAATACTAGCTTTACTGAAAGCCAGAGATTTATGATGCAATTCATTGTACCTTTATTGCTTTGTACACAGTTATTGTAGATACTTCTTACATAGCGGCAAAAACACACTTACAACTAAGAGAAATATATTTTTTGGCACAATATCGTTTTACATTACACAATACATGCTTACATATCACTATATTCAGTCTGATCAGTTACACTAGATACCATAAAACCTGCAGTTTTATACTACAATGCCGTAAAACTATTATTACAACAATATTTTAAAGGTGGGCAATATGACAATTTCATCAAAGAGGACCCATAATGGAAGTTCTGGACTGATGCAGATATGAAATATCTGACAATTTTGAACTGACCATCCAAACAATCTGCTCGAATCAAATATCAGTTTAAGGCATCGGTCAAATCTAAACAGCACCAGTGTCCAACACTGGTATCCTTTTTAAGGCAAATGATTGCCAAGACCTTCATGCATCTATAAAAAAGTACAAAAATGTAATATATAATATATAATACACAGTTTTTAACCTGAAATCATTTTTTTTCTGGGACTGTGATAAGTTTGAACAGAAACAATGCACCTGTACACTCAAAAACAAACGCTCCTTAATGGTTGTTGGTTTGGACAAATGGTTTAGACTACCTTTACACTATATGGTGGTTGTTTAAAGTTTGACAAAGCATCTTTATGTTTACATCTAAATTACAATTTAGTTCTTAAAAAAACATACCCACCGAAAGGGATACTAAATTCTGTCCTTCTATAAAATCTTGAAAAAGTTCAACGCACAATATCCCTTTTATTGTCTATCACAACATTCAACCTAATAAAGACCAGTTGTGCTCTTAAGGCTTCCCGACAAAAGGAAATCAAACATATAGTCAGTCAATGAAATCAGAATGTATCGTTCTGATAATATTATAGATAATGTTAAAACTATAATATCCACTATACGACTTAATTTATCATCATATTAATATTATCTTGTAGTACCGCTGTTCCCAATGCTCCACCATGCAGATATTCCTCCTGCACCCTATACTCTACCAGCTCTGAAGTGAATGTGTAGTCAGGCTGTAATGAACACTCATCTTCAGAACACTGCTATGAATTAGCACTTCCTTAAAATACACCACCTCTGAGTGAGGGGCACTTGCAGACAGAGACCAAGCACACACCACCAACCCTCGATGAAGTTCCTCTGCTCACCACAGGGGGCGCTGATGTGATATATTTGTCGCAGAGAGTGGGGAAGAGTCGAGAGCCGGAGATACACACACACACACACACAAGGTTTTTTTTTTAATATCCACCCTCATGAAATTTCATTTGGATTGTAAATGTACTGTAATTTACTGTCATAAATGTGTAATGGGCCCCTGAATCCACTGACATTGTGCTGGCTAATCAACTCATTTGAAAATGAATAGAGATCTATTAAGAGAGAACTCAGCATTTCAGCATGGTTAGAAATGACTTTCCATCAAACACCAGGAACTTTTTAGGCATTTTTTACACACAAAAAAGAAAAGTTTTTTGCTCCTAGTGGAGGTATAAAAGCTTTTCTTTCTTAATGGCAAGTAAGGAAATCAGGTGTACCTTTCAAGTCCAGTCTTGAATTCTTTTCTGCTTCCACTAATTCAGGGAATTTAAAATTCACATCTTTCAAATTTAGACAAAAGAAAATGACCATTTCCACTTCCATGTCCTAACATCGTGTATTCTTTTCATTTTGTTTGACCTTTTTCTGACTGATGGACCAATAGAAATAATTCAAAACGACTTAAAATGAAATGTTTTTACATATATGTATACACTAAAGTTATAATATGTTGCCATGTTTTTAGTAATGCAGTTTTGTTAGAACTGCAAGAATACAAAGAAATTTCAAAACTCAGATTTTGTATGAAATTGGATGGTAATGGACTATATTAATGCACTAACAAACAGCTTCATTCAGTGTAACATACTTTTAAAGGTGAAGGTGCCAAAAAGGCTCTTTAGAGCAATGGCACAGCAGAACGTATGGTTCTCTGAAATGTTTTTCAGTAGTTATATTTTAAATGTTAATTTATTCTCAGTGTTCTGCACAATAGTGCTGGGCTAAATCAAGATCGCTGGTGAAGGAAGTGAATAAATTCATACAATGTCTGGGGCGTCCAGGAGAAATCTGCAACTACACTTTGTTCTTCAAACTGGCCCACATATCTACTTCTTTTAATATTAGATATTTATGCTACTTTGTGTTGTATTTATGCTTATTTATATTTGTTTTAATGATTTTAGTCATTGCTAAGATAAAGACATTTGAACAGCAAATCACAGCAGCTGCCTTTTACATTGTGTGAAAATGTAATGATCAGTGGACCAAAAGAAATGCTCCCAAATAATAATAGTAATTCTGGTTCCTCTGACTCACATTAAAAGTACAGTAGGTTGTTCCGCTCTCCTGTATCACTGACATTTTGAAGATTTGGGTTTTTTTTGGGTGACAATAAATATGTTGTATTTTCATTTATTTCATTTTTTTACATCATTTTAAAATGCATACTTTCCTTTACATTGTGTGCAAATTTCATAATGAATGCACAAAAAAGAAATGGCCCAAAATTAATGCTCTAAAAAGTCTGGTTCCATTGACTTACATTAAAAAGTAAAGCACATGTATTATGTATATGTATATATATATATATATATATATGCTCCCATTTTTTAAAAATAAAATAAGATGCCCTGTTTTTTTCACTTCTCTCCATGACACCTGAATCATGTAACACTACAAGAACATAAAGGTGCCAAAAGGTACGAGGAACCTTTTTTAATAAAGTATAGAACCTCCATATAATGGAAAGCTTCTTGGAAGAACCCTTTACTTGCTACAGAACCTTTACATTATAGAAATCTCCTTTTCAAACATGGGTCTTAAGGGAACCACAAGGGGTTCTTCTAGGGAATCTCTGAAAGAACCCTCTGCACCTTTTTTATTTTATTATATTTTCAAGAGTGTACTTACAATACATTTTTCATCTAAATGGCCTGTATGAATAGAAGTGTGGAGTTTCTTCATCCTTTTCTTTTCTTTGCAGACCACTTCTTTCATCCATCCTTGAGAAATCCCAAGGGCCAATCTACAATGAAAACATTTAATCAGAACCTTGAGTGACCGACAGAAGGAGTGCACATTAAGAAAGGCTGCTTTATGCAAATCATTAATGCTGAGAGTTGGAAATCAGGAGTGCACGTGCATGTGTGTGTGTGTATGTGTGTAAGTAATTCACCCCCTGGTAAGAGTAAATGTGGAGTGTATGAGGGTGAATCAGTTGTAAGGCGAGTGATTGAGCCCGCTCGCGCGCAGATCGGCCCGTCAGTGCACAAATGAACAGCCTGGAGGTGAGACACCTGCAGACAGAGAGAGGCACTATCACACCAGCCGTCATTATCCCTCTCCTCGGCTCCCACAGACGACTGCCAGGCAGAGGGGGACCTGTTTGAGGCGTATAATGGCCGTTACCGTCAGGATGGAGCCATGGAGAGGTAGAGAGAGGGAAAGAGAGAGAGGGAGAGAGAGAGAGAGACTTTGACAGACTCTGAGGCGCCGTGACAGGCTACTGCTTCACTCCTTTACTTTCTCTATCACTCCTTTCCGCTCCTCCATTCCTCCGTCAGGTGCCGTAAGCAGCGCAGGGTGAGCAAACGAATGCAGCACACTGCGCGCATGCGCACGCACACACACACACACACACACACACACACTTACTAAGACCCAAAGAAACACCTAAAAGACCAAAGGGTTGGTCTAGGAGAAGGGGTAGTTGCTCAAGGCTTGTATAAAGTTATAAGGTCAGAGTAATTAAGAGAAACCTGCCTTTAAGGTTAGAGTAGCCTTTCCAACTGAACATGCCACACAGTCAAACTCTACCAGACCACATTCAGCATAGGATAATATTCAGATTCTGTGCTAAATAAAGAGAGTTTAACTAGAGAGACTACTCTTCCCATAGTAATACTGATGCCAAAACTTAAAAAAATATATTGTCTGTCAAAGAATTCAGAGCAAAATGGTGAATAGAAATGTTACTCTCAGTTTTGGGCCAAAAAATGGAACTAAAAGTAGAATAAAAAAGTTGAGCATTTACCCAGTTAATGATAATAAAAGTGGGAAACACTGAGTGCATTTACACTGCACACAAAAGTCAGATTTTGAAGATCAACATAAGGTCAAGAAATCTGTCAGGAAATCTGATAAAGAGAGCTGAATTTGAACCGTTATTTGATTTGATTGCCTAAGTGCCTGCAAACAGATGTGTTCATACAGGCTGAGCAGCAGCAGATCAAAAGTAGGGAAGTTGACAGTGTCCTGGTTTCTATGAGGAATTTTAAAGACAAATCGTTTAATCTCTGTACATGTCAAGTACCAGAATTAGCCATGTTGAGACGGCACACTGCTGAACTTCCGAACTACACGTCTGATCTCACTTGAAAGCGCAACATCACACTTGATCCACAGAATACAGCACAACAATAGAAGCAGAAAGGAATGTCACTGCTAGCATGGCAATAACACCTGCCTTAGTCCTGAAGAACCAAAGAACAACTAAATATTTTGGCCCGAGACTCTAATCAGTTTTCTTCCTATCTCTATATTTATAATGCTTACAGTTGTAAATCTTACTCTTTCAGTATTGCTCTTGTACTTGTTTTGCTATTCAGTGTTGAACAGAGGAGGATGGGTTCCCCTTTTTGAGTCTGCCTCCTCTCGAGGTTTCTCCTCTTCCTCTGAGGGAGTTTTTTCTTGCCACTGTTGCCCCTGGCTTGCTCACTGGGGATCAGACCCTGATTCTCTGTAAAGCTGCTTTGTGGCAACATCTGTTGTGAAATCTGTTGTAAATAAACCTTGACTTGATTGTGTACTCATAGGGTAGTATTTAGTTTAAGAAGTTTGTTTCATGTAAACTTTATTTCTTTAAAAAATATATATTTTTTCATATTTAAAGTGAATTTGTTAAACAATACAAATATTTTCTTTATTATCTTATATTAAAAGTATTAAAAAGCATTAATTAAATAGCATTTTTTTTAAAAGGCAGCAATTTTCTTCTCGGTGATCATCTAAAAGGAGGCTATCGTACCCAAACTGTTTTATCAAGCATAACAATGGAATTATATTTTATTTTGACCATTGTAGTCACATCTCGAAGCTCAACATAATAAAAACCTCAACTAAGGTTAATCAAAAACATTGTTTTTGTTTGGATGGGAGGCCAAAAAGCAGCTGCATAATTTAGACAAATAGCTTAATTTAGTTTTATTATATTGTCGCTGCCCAATAAATACATTTTGAGTCTTCTACATCATTTAAACACGCCAATGGTTATTCACATTGTGTGAAACATTTCATGATGAATGGACCAATAGAAGTGCTCCAAAACATCTTGGAAAAAATCTGGTTCCATTGACATTAAAGGTAAAGTATGTTTTTGTTTTTCCTGTTAAGTTGTTTTTCATTGGACAGCGATGATATAGTCCTTCAAGATTTATTTGAAGAGGAAATATGTATATAGTTGTTGGTTCTGTAAAAGAATGGTTCCATATAGCCCCAAAAAGGGTTATTCTATCTTTATAAGAACCATTTTCAAGGTTTTTTATATAGAACTGCTTGTAGTCCATCAATCTGAATGACCCACTAAGTCATGCAAAGGATTTATTGAGTGTTTAAGTTTACATATAGAACCTTTATAGAAATTTCCTTTACTAAAGAGTTCTTAAAGAAGCTGATTTTTTATGTGTGTACATTAAAACAGAGTGCCAGTGATCATTTCATGTCGCATTTTAAAATCACAGTTGATTTTTCGGTCTTATATATTTACATTTTTTCTATTTTCATATATCTGTGTTAACATAATCCTAATAATCATAATACCTTTGTTTGTTTTTTGGTCAACTGGATATCATCAAGAAATGCTGGCATATTCTGACTCAATGCCAATACCATACATTTATTTAAAAGAAAGCAAATCTTCTTTTCCTCAATGTTCCACGAGGTTTCTGCATTTTCATTGTGGTCTCATGGAAACTCCACTGCTCTGGAAACAGTCCACCTTCTGGAGACACATCTAGCGAATCATAGTCGTTTAGGGTGTGGTTGAAAAACGAGGTGGAGATTTAAAGAGGAACTCGTGCATGTTTGGTAAATGACTCCCAAGTGAACAACTAGTTAGTCACAACAGAACCACAGCCGGATGGATCTGGCTTTTACCAGAGCCAGTTGGCAACCCTGTTAGGTATGCCTCCTTGAGGAATCAGAGACCTTTTAATGAGTCAATCTGACAAACCTCAAAAAGAACAGACTCAGATCTGGGGAGTTTTTAATGACTGGGCTGGACTTTTTGCTGTGAGTGTCTAAACCATCCCAACCAGCCAGATATTACTATGTTTAGCTCCAAAGTTAAATTCAGCAGTACCGAGACTTCCTTTCAGAACCCAATACCTTATTATTTCATGAGGCCATGTACATGTACGTGTACAGTGGCAGCAGCCTTCACTTGTTCTTTCCGATTCCAAAAACAATTTTCTAAACGTAAATCTAGCCTGTAAATTGAAAAGTAAATGAATATACAAGTAAATAAATAAATTAACAATCCAAAGAAATTGCTCAGATACACATCGTGCATACATCCATGACTAGCAATTGAGTTTGAAGGCATGAACCTCTTCTGCTCAGTTTAAGGGGGAAAATCTACAAAAGAAACTGAATAGATGTTCCATGTCAAATGCCAAACCACTAATCAAGTGAGGGAGTTGTTTAAAAAGGAATAAGAAAAAAACCACTGGCATTATAGAGCCTCTATTAGTGGACAGTCTTGAAGAATGTGTGTAAAGTTGTTATATATAAGGATGACCAGCCACAAAGCCATGTAATGTGGTCATCAAAGCTGAAGGAGGACACACAAAAGACGGATAAAGACTCTGTGTTCTTAGCAAAACATGTTCTATATTTTACACAGAAAGGTTCTGTGACTTTATACTAGTGAAGCTGCTTGGTGGTACAACCAATTTTCTTATATATATCTAAACTCAACAAGAACAGCCTTTTTACAAACTAACATTATAGAGATATTATTAAAACCAGTACATTTACATATAAACAGTTTATTAGCCTCACAATGCTGTTATAGGAACTGCTTCAGTCTGGCAGGAAATCAGAGTGGAGGTCCTTTGCATGTATTAGTCTTAAAAGCTGCCTAATTTTTATGGTAAAGAAAAATTGAAAATGGTCCAAAAAGCTGAAGGATGGCTGCTTTTGGAACATAAAAATCACATAAACCTCATAAACAAGCAGAAGGGATTTGTTTTCTGTTTTTATATTGTAGGATATACAATATCAACATCATCATCTTATTATAACTTATATCATTGTGTTAGAAGTTTATGATTAATTGAGCAATAAAATGTTCTAGTCTTATATTTAATGTTTTAAAGGTTCTTACCCTCTCCTGTAAACTTAGTATGTTTTGAGATTGGCACTGACAATATACAATAGGAGACCGAGTAATGGAGCCGTTGATTCATGCAAAGAACCATTTAAGCATTTAGTCTCAGTTCTCCATATAACCACTGTCTTTACTACAGAGAACCACTAAAGAATCTGGCTTATTTGAGGTAAATTGTTTGGAGTTACTGTGTATCAGTGATCATTACAAAACAAGTCTAACCAGAGGTGTGTAGGATAGCCTGAACTCACACTAAACTAAAAACATTGCTATCACCGCGAAACAAACTCAAGTATTTCTAAAACAACTTGAGTAGAAGTAAAAAATGTAGTAGGCCAAAAAACAACAAAGGACCAAACAAAAAAGTGCTGAGTAACTTATAGAACTGCAGTGGAACTTCTTAGTGCATCCAGCATCTATCAGCATAGACAATGAGTTTGTTAAAGGATTTTTTTCTAAATAATTCAGTCCCTGAGATATAAACAGATTCATTCAGACTGGTCTGATGTGAAGTTCACTGTAGAGAAATCAGAGTCTGTAAGTTTCTTTTTAGGGAACTTCACATCAGAGCACTCTGAATGAACCTGTTTATATCTCAGGGACTGAATTATGGTGGTGATAGGAACCAGGGGTCACCATATCTTCTTCACAAATATAGCCATTCCTTAACTATTCAACACCACCTACATATATCTTCTAAATGTTTATATGGTATGTTGTCATGAAAGTGTTTAATTGGATATTATTTTGCCTTACAACATTTCTTCAGGACCGGTCAGTAATCAGTTGCTAATGCTAACATTGAAGAGGAGGAACGGTGCATTCCCTTGTTTCTTACGACAGAGGTGGACACCACAACTTTCTTATGATATGTTGCCCCCTGTTGCATGGAGTATAAATTTGACAGGTCATCTTACAAGTTCCTCCTTAAAGAACCCTTTCTGTTACCTCTGTTTTATAGTATGAATGATGCTATAATGGGGTCTCAAAAATAATGTCTACTTCTTAACAGACACAATTATAAGAGCTGGAAAGTCACATGTTTTATACACAGTCATACGTATTATACACCCATATGCATGTATTATACAGTGGCAATAGTTTAACAGCACCTTGTTGAGCTGATGCTAACACTGTTCCAACAAATGTGTCGTAGCTATGCACATAGGAACCCCCCCCCCCCGCTCCACATGCACAGAAACAAGATAACCATTCACAGAGAGGGAGATAACAGGCATTTCTCCATTTCGCTGGAATAAACGGGAAGTCTGTGCCTGCCACACCTACAGTATTTCAGATAAATCAAGGCCGAGAGCTTCTTGAAGGAGAAGAAGAGGCGACGGCTGAGGAAGAGAGGAGGAAGCGGGACTGGCAGTGAAGCGAAAGAAAATAAAAGATCAGATGAGCAAAAATGTGCTGATCACAGAGAAAAAGTGCATTCTTGATACGTGATCAGACAGTGAGAGACACGTCTCAAAATATGACACATAACTTTGACTACTCTTAAAAATAACGGTGCCAAAAGAGGCTTCTTTGGAGCGATGCCATATAAGAACCTTCCCTAAAGAAATGTTCGCTGGAATCACTTTGGCAAATGAGACGTGCGAGTGTGAAGTTAAAAGTTAAAAGGGAAAAAAAGAATGAGTCGTGTAACAAATCCATCCTGAAACATCACACTCGCACTCTATGATGGGATGTTGTTGGCTGTGTATTTCTTCCTGTGGGGTAGTACTGAGTTTTAGCATGATGGCCTACTTTCAGATGTTCATCTTCAGTGCTTTAATTAAAAACAGCTATCTTTTTAAAGCTTAGTAGTAATACTAAAGTCAGTACTGAATATAAAGTTTCAGTATTAGTAGCATGAAATCTAAACACTGTGCCATTTAAAGGAATAGCGTGGCAAAAAATCTGATATATTAGATCCTCTCACACCAGCACATTAGGCAGTGCTAAGAATCTTCCACGCTCCAAATAATACTTGCTCTGTGGTGGTCTTGTGGTGGTTCAGATCACTGAAGAACAGGGGGAAAGGGGCTAATCAAATATACAAAGGAAAAAGATGGACTACAGTTTGTAATAGGGCCAATGAAAAATTGTTTTTACTTATTATGCTAAACTTATTAAAAAGGACATTATGTGCATGTTTATATCTATCTATACATTTCTATCTATGTGCATTGTATATATTATAAATAAAAGTAGTGTTATCAAAGCTTTTATACCAGTTATTAGAACTATGTTGGTCTGGTTACTTTCCCTGTGATAGAATGGCAGCCTGTCAGGGGTGTTTCCTGCCTTCCACCCAGTGAGTGCTGGGATAGGCTGCATTCTCCCCCCATAACCCAGGAGGAAAAGCGGTTTAGATAATGACTGAACACTGATGACTAGACACTATTAGAAATATTTGTTCTGAGTAACAGAAAGGTAAACAGGTTCTGATTTTTAAACATGCAGTGTGAGCTTTGTTTCACATTCATGGATCTTTGCGTTTGTGTTGAGTTTAAACAATTATTATTATTTTTATTATCATTAGGTGCAGATAATGAATTTAACATGTTGACAAAATTAACAAAAATCAGGGAGGCGGAGGTACAGACCCAGGAATCTTGCATATTGGTATCCGACTTAGCGGCAACCTAGACAGACTTGTCAAGGTGCTGGTCTGTGGCCAGGCTCCAGAGTTCCAGAGTAATTTAGAGCACTGTAACTTGATGAAAATAAGAATAGCTAACAAGGAGTTTTAACCCAAACTGAATGCACAGCAATACAGGGCAGCCAATCAGAACAAAGGTTATATACCTGTATTAATCTTAAAGACACGGTAACAAGCCTGCACAGTGGTGTGGTGATTAGCACTGTCGCCTCACTGGAAGATGATCCGAGTTCAATTCACTCTTAGAAATCTCGGAGTAACAGAAAGATACAAAGGTTTGGATTCCTGGATCTTTACATTCGTGTTGAGGTTGAACAATAATAATAATAATAATAATAATAATAATAATAATAATAATAATAATAATAATTATTATTATTATTATTATTATTATTATTATTATTATTATTATTATTATTAAGCGCAGATAATGAATTTAACACGTTGACAAAAATTAACAAAAATTGCGAAGGCGGAGATACAGACCCAGGAATATCGCATATTTGTATCCGACTTAGGTGCAACCTAGACAGACTTGTCAAGGCACTGGTCTGTGGCCAGTATTTTAGAGTATTTGTAACTTGTTGAAAATAAGAATAACTAATAAGGAGTTTCAACCCAGACTAAGCTTTGTTTCATATTCATGAATCTTTGCATTTGTGTTGAGGTTGAACAATTATTATCAAGCACAGATAAAATTAACAATTAAATTAAAAATTAACACAAAATACGACCTCTGCAGAATTTATATCAGGTTTAATATGTTGTTCTTCATCCATTTTCTTATGCAAACCTTGTTTAATGTTCATGGTTTTATTTTTGATGTCTATTAGAACAGATTTGCATGCTTCAATTTTCTCTAAACCATCTGGAATGCTCTGTTAGAGCTCCTGTATCTTTAAGCCCCGCCTCCCGATGAGCCCAGAGTGCTCTGATTGTTAAACTTGTCCACTCTGTTCTGACTGGTCAACCACCAGAGTGACATCCTGCTACAAGCTCTGCCCTCGCAACACTGTATCTGTTCTTACTGGAGCATCAGTTTTGCTAAACAGTTTGAGACCGACACTGAGCGACAGGCTGTGCAGGCTGTGCATCAGCTGCAGTTGCTGTGTCAGTAATACGTATGCACTTGTTTTTATCTAAACAATTCAAATGAAAAAGGAGGGGAACAAAAACCACAACGCTGTATGCTGCTGAAAGTTTCATCACCCCGAACACCTTCTTGCTTCTCTGTTGAGAAGCCATCATTTATACAGAGTGTACAGCCACTAAGATTAATGCTAGCAGACACCGTCCAATAATACCACAGCACATCGAAATACAGCAAATTATGGCATCTCTCCTGGTTTATCTATGAAATATAAATCAATCGCTCTCAGTCAAATACCCATTTCAACTAGCGAACCCCCTTCTGACACACACACACCCTCATAACATCTAAACAATTCAGCAGAAGCGCCTCAAGTATTTTAAGTACTTTATCCTTAGTGCTTCGTTGGCCAAAGAGAATGCAAATGACATGCCAGTCAAATCACCTCAGAGGCATGGGACACGTTTGGAGGCTGTTTAAAAGGCCAGACACATAACTATGGTTTACAACACTCCATAAGAGCAGTAAGAAGAGAGAGAGAGAGAGAGAGAGAGAGAGAAAGTGTGTGTGTGGGGGGGGGACTCTATAGATATTTTTGAAGCTTGCAGAAGCTCCACGTGGGGATTCCATGCACTTCATCAGCTTGTTTAGAGTGCATTAGCAGGCAGCGACTCAGCTTCCCTCGCTCTAGTTTTCTTGTTGTTGGGGTGGAGTGTCCTGAGGCAATAACAGCACCACCACCCCCCAAACGCCCCCCCAACACCACCACCACCTTCTTTCAGGGATACGCAGGGGCCTAATTTTCCATCAGTAAAGCATGAAATCAGAGGAGAACGCCTCACAACAAGAGCTACGTCTGCCTTCGCACTCTCATCACAGCGTCTAAATGCATCTTAACTTCTGGTGAGCGCCATGTACTCAAGTTTGTCTACGGATGTAAACCAAGACCCACAGCTGGATTTCAACGACTTAAAAGCACCAGTAAAATCAGATTTTATCACTCAACCGCATGGATAAATTACTACAGACTAAAGGGTAGATTACCCTGTAACCCTATTCCATGGAAAACTCAAATCTTCCCCTACGTAGCAGGCACTAGGGGTCTCATGACTTCAGATTTGGAAAGTTATGTAATGAAAGTTGTGTGGATGTCAACTAATCGCTGATCATGGCATCATGAAGAAAACCACAAGAGAGGGGAACGCTTTGCAATGAGCGACTTTAAAAATCTGTAATGAAGGCCAACTACACAGGTCAGTAGAGCATGACAAGTCCTTTCTAATGAGCTCCTTCAGGGAGGCGGAGATACAGACCCAGCAATCTTGTATATTTGTATCCGACTTAGGTGCAACCTAGACGGCCTTATAGGAGCACTGGTCTGTGGCCAGGAGCGCTAATTTGGAGCTCTGTAACTTGTTGAAAATGAGAATAACTAACAAGGAGTTTAAACCCAGACTAAATGCACAGCAATACAGGGCAGCCAATCAGAACAAAGGTTATATACATGTATTAGGCTTAATGGCACGGTAACAAGGTGGCACGGTCGGTAGTGGTTAGAAGCTTCACCTTACAGCAAGACAAACTAGGTTAGAATGTTGTTCTGTGTGGAGTATGCATGTTCTCCCCCATGCTTGGGTGGGTTTCCTCCCACAGTCCAAACACATGTATGTTAGGTTGATCGCTCACTCTAAACTGCCTGTAGTTGTGAGTGTGTGTTGGCCATGTGATGGACTGGTGACCTGCCCATGGTTTTCCCAGCTGCCTTCACCTGATGACGCTGGGGTTGGCTCCAGCCCCATGACTAGGGGAAGTTTCCTCTGGATGCATAGTTTGAAGACAAAATGAGACACTGCATTTCAAAATCACAGTATTTGATTGTGGCTCCAGTTTTGTGATAACATTGCATCTTGTGATTCTCTAAAGGAGCACATTTGTTCTACGCAGTTCGAACATGACAGCTACCGTTTACACTGTGTGAGAATTTCATGATGAATGGACCAATAGAACGCACCAAAATAGCTTGGAAAAGTTTCTGATTTCATTAACTAACATTAAAAGTAAAGGATGATTTTGGCCTCTCCTGTAAACTGGCATTTTGGAGATACTTGTTTTTCTTTGGACAGTGAAGATATGCAAATGGAGCATAACCTTAACTCCAATAAACACCTTTGGGATGAATTGGAGTGTTGATTCTGAGCCAGACCTTCTCGTGCAACGTCAGTGCCTGGCCTCACAAATACTCTTTTGATTGAATGGGCATGAATTCCCACTCCATCCAAAATCTTGCGGAAAGTCTTCCCAGAAGAGTGGAAACTGTTATAGCTGTAAAGGGGGGGGACCCCATATTAATTACTTATTTTTCTAGGATAATATATATATATATATATATATATATATATATATATATATATATATATATATATATATATATATATATATATATACTGTATATATTTGTCTAAGATGTAAATATTCAAAATTACATATATTTCAACATATTGACATGTATGTGCATACACTGCCATAGTTCCTAAAAAGAAAAATGCCATTGTATATTTATATTTACCCTAAGAACACTTGTAATGTTTACATACTATGTGTGTAAGATCTAATTCATCTGCAAAATATATATATCATCACTGTCTAAATAAAAACAGAGCTGCCGTTTAATATTGTATAAAAACACTGTATGATGAATAGACCAATAGAAATGCTTCAAAATAGTTTGAGCAAATTCTGGTTCCACTGACTTACATTCAAAGTAAAGAATGTTTTTGTCCTCTCCTGTAAAGTAAATCTTGGAGATACTTTGTGCAGTTGTAAAGCAAATCTTAAAATATATGTACAGATAACTTTACGATAAGAATTACAAAAGATATTAAATATTTATTAATAATGCTTAAGTAGTACATTAAGTAATACATTCATAATTACATATAATATAAAATCTTGAAGCTAATGTGTTAGAAGTAAAGAAACATGCTGCCATCCAGTGCCATGGAGATTGTCTGTAGATCATAGTCTTTACCAAGAAGTCTCAATTTAGTACAGCCCAGATGATTGTTAAATGGTAGAGCAAATATTACACTGAACATAATTTTTCTACCAGTTAAGATGATCTTAATTCTAAGATGCTTTTGGGAAACTGAGCTCTGATTAACTAAAGGAGTGCAACACATGAACATGCAGGGCAGGAACAATCAAGGATTTTAAATATATAATTCAATGATTACTTGAGAAATTACATTTAGTATTATGAACTACTTAAGGAAGTCTAAAACACTGTTAGTTCTTATTTCTATTCACAGCTTAACTTAATGGCGTAGAATTAACATGGACTGAAAAGACGTGTCCCCACCAAAATTATTGAATTGTCCCCAGCAATAATTTGATCCCCTCTGAAAAAAAAAACCAATGCACTATGGCTGAAGTAATGTTGATAATTCTTTAGATGTAAACTCACTGTTTACTGGTTTGAAACTGGCTAAAACGAGTCTATGGTGTTTGTTGGGGGTGGCGTGCCAGGGTAGATTCATACGTCCCCACCAATGTCAAAATCTACACCCTTGGCTTAACTACTTAGTAAATGCAGAGCAATTATATATAATTATTTTCTTCCAATGGGCAGATTTTTTTTATCTCTGAGGTTCATTCCTCTCTTCTTTACTTAGAATCCATTACTGTACCTTCAAACTGCCTGGTATTGTTTCTTACTGAACAGGCAGTTCAGGCTGTCACTGCTTAGGACTTCAGCCTGAATGGCCAGAGCTAAACTGCTGAAGATTAACAGTCAGATGTATGTAAATGCACTGGTTTTTGTGATGTCACAACAACAACACACTCTAAACAGGCTGTTTTTGGCTTTTGACCTTCCATATATGAACCATACAGACTGGTGTGAGCAGGACAGTTAAAAAAATTAGAGATGGAAGGATGGATCAGCCATGTATCTGTATCGGCCGATTTTTAATCAAAATATGCCAATCGATGGCGTTAAACAAATGAGCCTAATTTCTGGCTCTGCGTGAAACCCCCTCCGGCCAGGTCCCTGCAAATCCTATCTGAACCACTAGGTTGAAAACATATCGTTTTATTTTCGTCAGACTGACTAAAGCAGCGGCCTCGCGAGAACAGTTTAAGCATTATAGGCCGATCGCCAGTGCTTAATTTGTAAAACATCAGGTAATGGAACACTAAAGGTGGGGTGATCCAGCAAGTGGCAGTGAGGGAAAAGGTCCTGGAACGCATAGACACAACAGTGCTTCAAGTGTCCATCTAACATAGTAGCAATCTATACAATAAAATAATCCTAGCTTTAATGACTGCAGTAAGGAGCTGCAACCATAAAATCTCAGAGATGCCACTGGACGAATAGTTTTTGATGTCCTACAAAAAAAGAGGTGGTGGATCCACATAAATAAGTTCTGGAACACAGGTACCTGAAAGATGAGAGATGCCGGATCTTGTTCCAGCAAGATCCAGCACAAATTAAGCACTGCCGGTCGCGCTAAAAGGTGATCACTGATGGGAATCAGCCTGAAAATTGCTGATATCTCTAAAATCTCTAAAAGAATACTTCATCAAACTTCTTCACCCTTTATGTACAGCATCTAACGCAGCTCGAAACAGCAGCTATGTCCAACATGAGGCCGATATTTGCTGCAAGTTTGAGGCGAGTCAGAACTTAGTTATAGTTACAGTAAAGCCAAGCCGAAGGAAGAAATTCAGAAAGCAGCTGGACCAAACTTAAGACGCTACAAACCAAAACTTACTGATCCAGTATTCATGCCATTCTATGATCTAGCTGCCGGAAATCTAATCATTCCCTCTTCCAGCGTCTCCATGCAAAAAAACACACACACCCTCATGAGAGGACACTTTACTCCAACAAACACAAGAGCCATTTCACAGCACTGACTGACAACGAAGCCATACAAAATGGATGACAAGAACAAAGCGCACATAACAAACTTGAGCCATGTTAAGATGATTTCCGCCCTTCAATAATGAATCAGCAGCAGCGTAGCATCAACATTCAGAGAAGGGGAAAATAAGTCAGGCTCTCTGAGAACAAAACTTCTATATTTAATCTGGGGGAAAAAGAGTAGCTTGCATGCGAAAAGCACTGAAAAACAAAATGGATCACAAGTTCTGTGGCATGCAAATTGCATCCCGGATATACTCAGAGCTTATCTGGCCTTGTCTCGGTGATTGACAGGGTTTTTTTTTTTTTTTTTTTAAATGCGCAGATTATAAATATTTATAATTGGGTTGATATCAGCAGCCCACTGTTGCCAAGCACATCCATTGAACTAAGAGAGGCAGAGAGACAGCACTGTAAAAAAAAATAAAATAATAATAAAAAAATGTTAGAGCACAATATGGCATGCAGATGGCACAAGGCTGCGATAAATAAGCCCAGCTTTTGAGGAGCACTGCCACGTTTTTTTTTTTTTCCAGGAGTTAATGAGTGGAGCTATTTCAGTTTGGAGCTGTCAGTGTTGACGTGTGGCGCTGTCCTCGGCGGACTTGTGCAGCGCTCCATGGGTTCAGGGGGAAGTCAACGGGAGCTCTCCAGCACTTGGATAATGGGAGGTGACAGAGGAAGAGGAAGGGGGTGGTTAAGGAGTGGGTTGGGGGGGAGGTCTAGAACCGGATATCCAAACGTTCCCAGGAATGCCAAAGAACCTGGCCTGGTTTGGAATGCTGACTGTGAATATGCGTGGACAATATGAAGATGTTATTGTTAAGTGATAAATAACTTTTGTTCCCTGCTGTGAAATATACCACATGCTTGTTATAGTGTATTCTAGTGCAATGCAACCTTTATGTTATAAACAGTATATTATAAAACTTGTTATATTATAAAAACAATATAGAAATAAATACAAAATTGTAAATATAGTAACTATATAAAAGTTAGTGTTTTTTGAGAGAATGGAAATCTAAAGGTTTTATTATCGTCCAGGCAACAAGTGTCAAAGTGCATGTTGTGTTGTTTGAGTCTACGCTGCCTTTGTTAAGTTTCATATATTTTGTTTACTGACCTGTTTGCTGCAATATGGCTGCAAAGTAAACACAGCCACAGCAACACTCCAGAACGTAGAACTTAAAATGTTTCTGTCCATCCTCCCACTGTGAGAAGATAACTTGACACTACGAGTCTAAAAGGATGTGTAGCTATCAAGAAGCCTTCACTGGCTTACAAAGAATTCTCTGGTATTCTCAGGACAGTGGACTGACCACCAAGGCTCAGACCTTAACATCACTGAATGTGTTTGGTATTGCTTGAATCCTGTGTCAAAACATTTAACAGGAGAATGTTTGTGGAGCAGTCCATGACGTCAAGCTGAAGACACGCTGGGTGATGATGATGCTGTGGAATGCTGTACCTGGAGTTCTGGATTGAAAATACTGATGAACTGAAACACATCAGCAGGTGGTAAGAGTCAAAATTCGTTGTGCAAAACCTATTTTGTTTAGTTGGGTGGAGGTGATTGCTGTTAAAGTATTTGCTGTTTATTAAATTCAATGGTTCACTTACTTGTTCTAGCCTGTGCTGTGGATGTTACTCTATGTGCTCAATAATAGTCACAAAAAGAACAATTGGATGTGTGTTAATAGCTTAGATTGCATTTGTCCATACTCAGATCACGTCCAGACCCCATTTAATTAGTAATACATTAGTGTTCACCTACCCTACTTTTTCTTTCTACAGAAACTAAACTCTGTTAAATATAGGTTTCAGGCACAATGAGGAACTGATTAGTTTAAACAAGTACTGGACGGTAAAGTACTGGACTATAAATGCTGAGCATCTTCAAGGAGACTTTGGGAATGGTTAAGCTAATACACTGACAAACATCAGATCAATGTAATGCCATGTGTTGTGATGTTATATTTGTGTCGTATCGCCCACCTCTAGCTGGAAACGCATCACTTTGGCACACTGAGACTTGCTGAGTACGGTAAGGTGGCCAATGCATGCAGATTTCATCCAGATTTTATGTAGAGAGTGTGGAACACTGGCGCAAAGCTAAACTATATAGAGCCTGACGAGGGCAACACCCTCACTTTCCCCTCCGTTCAACCTCCACAGAGCCATCCAACATCAACACATCAACATCCAGCTCACTATAAGAGTACGCAGCCCTCGCAGAGCACGGCAGTCGAAAGAGTGGGCACCATTTTTCTGTAGAGGGGGGCACGGGGTGAGGAATTTGGACAAGGCCACAATGGCTTCATTATTCTGCTGCTGCTTGGCCTGCTGGGAGCTGCACACACATGCTCACTGTGAACAGCTGTCAGCCGCCCTACCCTACCTCTACAAGTCGGCTGGGGGGGGGGGGGGGGGGGCGGTAGAAAGAGAGAGAAAAAGGAGGGAGAGAGAGGGGATAGTGTGTGAGAGAGAGAGAGAGAGAGAGAGAGAGAGAGGGAGATATACAGACAAAAGGGAGAAAGAAATGGGGACAGAGGAGGGAGAGAGACAGAGAGAGAGGTAGGAGATATAGTGAATGAGAGACAGAAAGACAGCTATATAGATAAAAGCTAGAGTGGAAATGAGTGAGAGATGGAAGAGAAAGAAAAATTACTGGGGAAGGGAAGAATGAAGTAGACAGAAGAATGAGGTAGATAGATAGATAGATAGATAGATAGATAGATAGAAAATTTGTTTGGACTCAGAAAATGATGACGGAACAGAAAAAAAAGGAGAGACTATTTCAGATTGCAGGAATGACTGAAAAGTATAGCATGAACCACTTTTTCTCCATCTGAAGAAACCGCCTCGGTTGAACAGACAGACGTAGCTGTCATTTCAGAAATACACCCGTGTGTAGCCTTGAAACTTCTATTGCTGTAGGATCAGCTGAAGTTGGCTGAATCTGAAATAGCTGTCTGCTTTTGATTGCGATGCACAGTGTGGGTTCACATCACACTGTATCATTGCATTCCTTTACCTTCAGATCAAATAGGCCATCAGGAGCGACCCACGCACCAGCCGAAACCACAAACTCTCCTGCTTTCTGCAAGCTAACACTGAACAGCCAGCTCATCTATTCTATTCTTTGATATTTCACCACAGGGCAAAAGTGAAGTGGCACGAAAATGCCTTTGAGCTGACTGCCTGTAGCCTTTAAAACAACTTCACAGTAGCTCCGTTCTAGCACTTTAGTAAACCTGCACCCGGGCGGCGCGGCGGTGATGTTGCGGGGAAGCTACGTGCACTAAACAGATTATGCATGCAAAACATAAACAAAATATATTCACCATCATAATACACTTTTTCCCCGCTTGTCTTTGTCGCACGCTTTATTAAATCTCACAGGGAGTTTGAATTTAAAGCAAGCATGAAATACAAACCCTTCAAGCAGATTAAATTCAGAATCAAGCAGGCCATGTAAATGATGTGACGACAGGGGGCCCTGTGCAATTAGCATGCGGGCTACTGCTAGTGCAATTAGGCAAAGCAGACAGCTAGAGCACAGGGGCCAGGGACAAGGAGGAAGAAGCAGCATTTCCATATTCCAAAGGACAGTGGGCGTAAGTTGCAGAGAGCGAGCGAGAGAGAGAGAGAGAGAGATGAAGACAAAGAGAAGGAAAGAAACGTGGCTCTCTGTTCCATAATTTAATCAGATTTTAACTTTACAAGCTGAAAATGAGCCAAGAAAAAAAAAATGAGAACAGAAGGAAAAAAAACACATTCAATGTTGCTAAGGGGAAAATTGCAAACATTTGTGGGTAAACAACCCCAAAGAGGAAAGACTTGAAGGAAGTGGGGGGGGCGGGGGGGGGTGGCACATTTACACATTTAGGCAAATCTCTCAGGTGGATCCATCAAAGTGCCAAGTTGTCGTATGTAAGAAAACAGTGGAAAGACCACCTAGAGAAATAAACCACCCTCATTTGAAGCTAAATTACCCAAACAAGCATGACAGGCAACATCCTTCCCTCCGGAAATGCACGGGACTGTTCCATATTCAAACCGAAGAGACAAAAGTTGACAGCAGTACACAAAATTCCACATAAACACCGAGTCACAAAAAATAAAAAAAATAAAAAAACGGATCCACTGGGATGCATGTTATTTTTACAGCTCGGGAGGTTCGAAAACCCCTTGTGTCCACTTGTATGAAGGACGGGTGCTGTTGGAGAAGGCCTCTGAAGTCGTATCTTTCTTTGGTCACTCTTATGGTGACAGTATATTTTAAATGGCCAGTCTCAGCGCATAAAACATTAACGGGCCCAACACAGAAAACACCCGAGGGAATAAAGAAAAATTGACACATAACTTGCTTGTTTACTTGCTGAAGTGTATTATTAAAAAGGAATTTTACTTTTCCGGGGGGGAAGGGGGTGGGTTTGTGATGGCTATGGTGGTGGGGCATTGTTCCTCCAATGGCAAAACAACTCTTTTGCTTTCAGGTGCAAACATGCTCCCCACAGTGAGGTGGACACCAATGACCCAGCATAAATTTTGGGGTGGCATCTATGATGACCAATCAGATTTCCAGCCACATCTTTGAAACCATACATAGTCTAAAATAGCAAAGACAGAATTTTACCAATTGTGGGTGAAGCAGGCTAAACGTGGGTGAAGAATTGGGGGTATTCCAGCGTCGCTGTTACCCTAACAGACAGCCCAACATTATACTACGTTTATTCTCACTGACCCTAACTCTGCTTCCTTTTTTCCCATTTCTTACTCCAATTCCTTTCATATTGTATCATTAACAGACTTCCTGTACAGTGATCAGAGTGTTTTAGGTATTAACTCCACCCAAAGCAGTGAGGTTCCTACAAGCGTACAAGTTTTCCTTCTCACAAACTTGGAAAGCCTTCCACTCAAATACTGATATCAAGCATCTGTGATGATATTACATAATGTAATTAATTCAAAGGGAAGAGAAGTGGCACTTCTACAGGGGGGATGAGTTCTGTCATTTTCACATCCTCCCTTAAACTGAGCCCTGCCGGTCAGTCAACATAGGCCTCCCACTGCTGTGGGCCCCAGTGCAATATCCCTACCTGCACTGCCGATAGTCATGCTACTGGTCCTGGCACCTGTTTTCTAATGCTTTTGTATGTTTTATTGATGTGGACAACTACCACTAAGCACAGTAGCAGACTGATGCGCCATTGCTTGACTGGAAGTGCTGGCGACTCGTGTGATCTCCCATTGGGTTGAGTGGCTTTAGCCTTGGGGCTTAAACACATCTCACACTAGCATAGCTTCACCTCCGGACACGTGACTACCTGTCAGTGGAGAGGCAATTGTGCTACTCAGCTAACAGCTGGGGTCCGGCACACATACACACACACACACACTGACACACACACACACACACACACACACATGTACACACACAGAACTGTTTTTAATGGGGCATGCAGTGACGATGGCAGTAGAGTTCTCCTACACGTCTAACCTTGCTGCTGCTTATCCCAGCCTGGTGGGTCTATCTGACATCTATTATGATGTGATCCTGACTCAGTATGGCTCTTGGCTCATAGCTGTGGTTTATGGCAGAGGAGCATGCCGAGTGAGACCTGGGCTTAATGCGAGTAGGGCATATTGTTTGCTGATCATTATCGCAATGCTGGCCTTTGCAGTGCCGATATCATGGAAAGCTCCAATAACTAAACGAGTTCTATCAAATCAAGTTTAAGAGCATTCTGACCAATGAGTGTTTTGGTAGATGTGTGGATTAATCTAAGTATTCATATAATCCAATCTCATAGATTTATTTAAGTTTTTGAAAGCCCCTGTCAACACAGCTTCAAAGGTTCATAGGTTTTGTGTAAGTTAATGCAATGTAATAGTTGATGAATTCATCAAGTTTTCAGAGCTGCTGCCTGCTCTTAGCTGTATGAGCCCATCAAAACTAAAAATCTTATTGCATTTACAACTAATCTTGGAGAACTCAGGCTTTGACACTAATGTTATACCTGTAATCTATAGCTAGCTAGCCAGTTACTGCTGGCTTATACTTCTGAAACTGAGGTCACAGTCATATTTGTGCACATGGTGGAGAAATTGCCTGCAGTCCTGATTGTGGGCCATGCCTGTAGAGTACAATAGTCAAGTCAAGTCAAGTCAAGTTTATTTATATAGCGCTTTTTACAACAAGGTTGTCTCAAAGCAGCTTTACAGAGTTTTGAAAACAAACAGTTACAACATATATCCCCCAGTAAGCAAGCCAAAGGCAACAGTGGCAAGGAAAAACTCCCTCAGACTGGAGGAAGAAATCTTGGGAGGAACCAGACTCATTAGGAGAGACCCATCCTCCTCTGGTCAAACAGTATTTACAGTTTAATAAACTAAATACCAAAGAAAAGAGTCTCTGTTTGAAATCTGGATAGCAAAGCTTTAGAAGCTGCACATGTAGAGGCAGTCTCTGACTGGGGCAGTCTATGACTGAGTGTTTATGTAAAGGCATGAGCTGAAACAGTCCCATCCTATCTCAATGCCTGGATGGCACAGTGATGTAACTGAGGGTGTAGCAGTTGACACAATATTGGGGATACACTGTCAGCCTTGATGTTGGGGGGTAGGGGGTCACTACTGTATAAGTAAGCTAACGCAAGAGTTCCTCCCTACAGTTATAATGGACTGCAGGGTATCACACTGTCACACATTAAGTTTATGGCTTATTGTTGGACCTTGGGCTAATACAAGTAGTAAGCAAAGTCTAGTTACAGGATAAGCCCCAGTAACAGATTTAGAAAAGCTTAAATAACCTACTTGCTGGGAGTTTCAGCTGTGGCCCCGAGCAGCAGGCATGTAGGTAAAATGTATTGGGCCACAGGATGATGTCACCTTGTCACAAAGAAAAGCTTTGGAATTCCAATAGGGTGTTTCAGGCAACTGATAAACATGGTTTTTACTTTTTAACAGACAATTAACATGCACAAAACTGCATAACATACTAAAGAAAATCCAGAAAAGCATAATAGATTCCTTTTAAATGCATGTAAACACACTCACTGTTCAGTCTAGTTTGCTGAAAGTGCTGAGTATCACTTTAAGGGCCATTTGAATGAGGCGGCTGCAGTCATATGGTGTGCAAGCAGGCTTTCGCTTGCTCTCCTACTGATGGATTGAACTAGGAAAATCTGTTAAGGGTGTTAAACTTGTGTCGCTAATGGAAGTCAATGGAGGAACGAGCAGTTCTGGTATTCAGACACACATGGAGGGAAGATCACATGGTTACCTCTTTCCTGCACCAAGTGTGAGTAAGCACATGCTGTTCTTGCTTCCTTAATATCAATCAACAGCCCTCTGGCCTTTTCTCAGATGATCACTGTTCTCTTTTTAGATAGTGCCATCACAGCCTGGGTTTAGAACTATTGCTTAAAAAGCAGAAGGTGGTTACAAATGATATAGATCAAATAAAAATTCTGCAGTGATCAATATAGCCTGTCTACTATAAATGCATCATACAGGAAACTGACTGTAAAAGGCTGTTTTGGGGACATTACATAGCGGAGGGCCTCTATAGACTGACAGCAGGGAGGGTAAACAATAGGCCAGGTTTTATAATGTACTCATAAATTGAAGGAAGTAAAGCAGTTCACTCAGTTTACAATCTTTTCTTAAACTGGCTGCTATCTGAAAGATGTTTAGACTAGTAACCTTAACTGAGATAACTTACCATTAACATTTGTCTGTTCACCTAAAAGACTGGCTGTTCAAATTTCAAGCCACGTTTTGTCTACTGTGGCTTTCAGTGGTATCACTGGCTATTAAATAAAAACCAAACAGCACTCAAATGTGATATACAGAGTTTAACTCTTTATGATTTTTTCCCCATAAATTTTCCTCCTTATGGGGTTTTGACAGCTTATTGGAAACCTGAATAATAATAAACTGCCTCTTGTATTTAGTGCTGTACAAATTGTAAATATAAAATTCATACTATGGCATGTCCCAGTGAGCCACATGTAATAATAAGAATAATAAAAATATTTTATTTGAAGACACCCAATGACACTGTAAAATAAATAGAATAACACAAAGTATAAGAGTAGGAAAACCTAAAATAATCTCATCTATATGCTAGTTTAAAAAGATGAGTTTTAAGTCTAGTTTTAAAAACATCTACAGATGAACAAGCTCACAGTTCATCAGGGAGCCTTTTCCACAGCATTGGATCTGCCACACAGAATGCTTTTTTTCCAGTGGTACTTAAATGACCTAATAAAAATAAAATATATTCTCTGTTTTTTTCGTTCCCAGTGAAAACAGTGACTTCTGAGAGTTAAGCAGTGTATACTCGAGGTTGGGCAGGACTAAAGTGGTTGAGCAGTAAACGGGACCAGTGCAGGGCAGATGCTCAAAACAGAGCGTCAATAGTGGCACAATTTGTTGTAAAATAGTGACAAGGTCTTGAGTCAAACATGCCATTCCAGAAAGCAGTATCATCAGATAAGAGCTAGTGGGTTCTTGTGAGAAAGGAACAAACGGCACTAATGCTGGACTCATACGGACCGCCGTTGATGAGATCCAGCAAAGAGGGCTCTTGCCGAGTGTGTCATTTCACGCGAAGAAATATTGTGGTTCTGCGGGCGACTGTGTTAAAACTCCTCAAGATTTCACTTCACTGAGGCCATCCAGAGACCCTGCGCCGCACAACAAGGCTACTGTGTAACAAGGGTGTTCTGAAGATTCTGTTCATTCTTCAGCAGAGAGTGAAGGAGACACAAACAAAAGGAAGCTGTGTTCGTGGAGAGAGAGGACAGGGAGAGAGGGGAGAGGGAGAAGGAGAGTGATAGAGAGACATAAAGAAAAATATAGACAAAGAAAGAGGGTGTATGAGAGAGAGAGGGCTTATGAGACAAAAATGGGATAAAATGGGTTATAGAGAGAGAGAGAGAGAGAGAGAGAGAGAGAGAGAGAGAGAGGATGTGAGAAGGAGAGAGTATATGAGAGAGAAAGGGTGTATGAGAGAGAGAGAGAGAGAGAGAGAGAGAGAAGGAGAGAGGGTGTGAGGGAGATGGTGTATGAGAGAGAAAGAGGTAGAGAGAGAGGGTGTGAGAAGGAGAGAGTGTATGAGAGAGAAAGGGTGTATGAGAGAGAGAGAGTGAGAGAGAGAGAGAGGGTGTGAGAAGGATAGAGTGTATGAGAGAGAAAGGGTGTATGAGAGAGAGAGAGAGAGAGAGAGTAAGAAGGAGAGAGTGTATGAGAGAGAAAGGGTGTATGAGAGAGAGAGAGAGAGAGAGAGAGATAGTGTAAGAAGGAGAGAGTGTATGAGAGAGAACGGGTGTATGAGAGAGAGAGAGAGAGAGTAAGAAGGAGAGAGTGTATGAGAGAGAAAGGGTGTATGAGAGAGAGAGAGAGAGAGAGGGTGTATGAGAGAGAGGAGTTATAAGAGCGAGACAGTATGAAAAAAAGAAAGAGAACTAGAGGGGGTATATGAGAGAGGGTGAGTAAGAGAGGAAAGAGGATGTGTGTGTGTGTGTGTGTGTGTGTGTGTGTGTGTGTGTATATATATACATATATATATATATATATATATATATATATATATATATAGAGAGAGAGAGAGAGAGAGAGAGAGAGAGAGAGAGAGTTGTGGGTTTGGGTATGGAACTCCCACATGAGTGCATAAACATTATGAGTGTCGGATGGAAAAGAGCATATTTGAGAGTAAACTGATGATCAGCTCAAAGCTCTGTGGGTTTCTTCTGTGGTCTCTATTACTACTTTACAGTGCTTCATACCGAGGAGGGCTTTCTCAGCTGGGTTTGGCTGTAGTGGACAAATGTCTTGGATAGCGGTCCTCGTGCGCTCTAACAAGAGCATAATGAAGCTCTACAATCAAAGCAGAATGCTTCAAGTATGGTTGTACAACACCGACAAAATTAAAAACTGTGATTACATTACTAGATACTGTAACAACTTACCAACAGAACAAAACCCAACATCTCACTACACATTCAGAATCATTCACCCCCAGAGAAACTATGATGTCTGTTCGTTCACATTGGCTGAGTAGACTGAATCAGTGTGAAATTGGAGTGTTCTTGGAGTGCTCATCTGCCATGTTTTTTTTAACAGTGTATAAAAAGAAGCTTTATACTGTCCAAAGGGGACTTTACAATGCATCAGCAAAAACGTCCATGCATAGAGGGCAAGGACAAACATGTGACCTTCGGCCCCTCAGACATCACTCTATTGAAACAGGCATGGTTTAGTGATGGGTCTCACTACACAGGTTCAGAAATACTGTTGTCGATAAACTCCATCCATAACTCCATCCATGAATGCAAGTAAAGACTGTACCATGCACAAAGTCTTATATCAGCAACATGCAGAGACACTGCCGTCTTATCTGGACAAAATCTGGTATGGGCTGAAGCTCAGTGGAAATGGGTACTGTGGTCTGATGAGTCGAGCTTTCAGACTGTTTATGGAAAAATTAGATGCTGATGATTATGTACTATTTTTAATGTAACACAAGTCAAACAGAATTGACCAACCAGTGGATTTTATTAGCAGTCCACACAATTTTTATTTGGATTTAGGGTTGTAGATGATGGTTAACACACACACACACACACACACACACACACACACACACACACACAAACAATACTTGATAGCATATTGTTTGAACAGCTGCTTTTTATTTTTAGTTTCAGTTTCATGATGAATGGACCAATAGAAATGCTCCAAAACCATCAAAAAATTCTGGTTCCACTGACTTACACTGATAGTGAAGAAGGTTTTTATCCTTTCCTGTAAAACTGCTGTTTTGGAGATACATTTGTTTCTTTGGACAGCAATGAAAAACATCTGACCTTTGAAACCCTAGGAATAAATTATCAGTAATATAATGAACTATTAGTAATATAAAGCCCCTGATAATATCCTATGTACCTGCTTGTTTGTTATACTATAGTTTGTAACACAAAGACTTAATGTTCTTAATATGCACACTCTACATGAAAGGCTTAATGAATCTGCCTTTATTTCTAAAACAAGTTAAAAAATTATTTATGTGGGTCATGTGAAAGTTCTCGATGCCCCCAAACGGCAGCAGGAACTCATGTGAGTCATCTAAGGTTGGTCAGGATGCTCACAGCCCACAAAAACAAACAAACAAACAAACAAACAAAGTTACTAGTTAGAGGGACCTTCTGCAACAGCAGCACTGCAACTACATGACGATTGACTCTGCATACAGTCATAACGGTTACAAACTATATATTGTGCAGTTTGAAGAAAGAAGAAAAGAGGAATCATGCTGCTTCTGTCGACTTGCCTTATAAAAAAGAAATGAATACTGTATGCCCTGAGAAATATGGCAGCTTGCGCTTCGCCGTGCAAACTATTTTCATCTTCAATGTCACGGAAAGCAATGAAACAAAAGGTTTCACTAACAAAGCTTTCCGCCGAGACTTGACACTGGTGTTAGTATCTATTTACATACTGAGAATGCACTGGCAGCAATTTGCATAATGTTTTTTGTAGCTGTGTGCTCTGGGGAGCTGCATTGTAACATATTGATGCTTAATGAACTCTGAAAAAAATTGATTTTCCACAGAGTAAATTAAGAAATGCATTATAGCTGTTAAAGCAATCTGGTGGGAAATCGGAGCCTTCCACTGCTAAACTATGCTTGATAAGTAATAAATTACATGTTACACTTATTTGCTTTAATTCATGCTAATTTTGCCCAATTAATGTATCACAGTAACTCCGCGGTCCGCCACAGGAGGTTTAATTATTTATCTCGCTTTTTCCCCCCGTCTGTATGTTTGTGTTTGATGTTTGTACTGGATGTATGCGTAATTGAGCAGGTACCCTAAAGTGTGCCTGTACCTACAGATATCTGTCTTTCTTTGCCGGTTGATTGCTATTATTGTTTGTGGCTAGACAATTTGCACTAAGAGCGCATTTGAGCGTAGCTGTATTTGGTTTGTAGCATGAAAGTAAACTCAAGAATCAGCATCACGTTGGCCAAAAATACCACAGTTACAAACAAGGCTATGCAACACAGGAAGACATTTACTAACTGTTAGCCAGATGTGTTTGATGTATTTGCTTGACAAAAATATAACATACTCAGTTTGATCCTGATCTCAAATAGAGCCAATGCATGTTTGTGGTCTTAAGTTATGTAGTTCTGGAGCTTTATAAGATTAATGCAGCTTAGGCCAGAATAGGCCTGCTCATGTGGTTTCTGACACAACATGCAGTCTATAACATTAATTTATAATAATTTATAATAATTTATATAGCATCTAAAACTACATCAAGTAGTATATTCTTGGTTCTTTATAGCTACATTAGCCTTAAAGCTCTAGTGTACAACTAGGGTTGCCCTGAAACCCTTACTGTATTGGCACTGATACTCACAATTACCTGCAGTATAAGAATCGGTGATGGGGAACCCGATAACTGACATAACACAGCAATTTCTGATGCACATGCTTGCTGACACGTGCACGTGCACCAGCAGACAGAACTTAACAACATGTTGGCCGTGTGAGATGACAGGCAGCAGTGAAAGTGATCATAGCAAAATCTGTAATGGCAGTATTTCAAGATATGCTAATAGAAGCTGAGTCAGGCTTCTTTCAGTAATCACTCATCTGCTGCTGTGTAGTCACGTACAGTTAATGTTAGTCCAGATTGTTATAGAGGGAGCTTGAGCTGGACTTTTGACGCAAAGGCCGCCTTTAGCCTTGATTTAGCCTTTAGCATAGCAGCCCACTAGTCCTGCCTGCAGTGTGCCTCTACGGTTAGCTACCACTTAGCGGCTTGTTATTCAGACCAAGCCAGAAATACTCTATACGTTTCTGCTTTAGGGTATATGTAGGTGAGTGAATGAGACAGACGTATGGAAGAAATGACTGGATATGAAACAACATTCTGTTTTTAAGATGCTTACATGCACATAGCACAGATTTATCTAAATGCTGTTTATTCCTGTCATAGTTATTTAATGTTTACTATGTATTTTAAGCATTATATATATATATGTCTCAGAGGAAGCATGTTCTAGTCTTCACCTTTCCTGATAGTGAGTGGAATCAGCTAACAGTAAACATGGAAGAACAAATTGGCTACATTTGAGTGGTTTACTACCACTTTAAGACCTAAGGCAAGCCTGTCCAGCAGGCGGAGAGGCCAGGGACTTTCCTATTGGATGATCTGCGCTCAGATTATCTAGGTTAATAAGAAGTTCAGTTTTGCGAAACACACTTCACATATTAAGACATCTATTTCGGAATCCTGCCACAAAAAACCTGAGGTTATTGTGCGGCTTCAGTGTGCCTGTGGCCAGGCTGAGCTGTTTTCCTGTGAGCGGCTCAGACAGGAGATCTGCCTTCCTTCCCTTCTCTCCCTGCACACACTCTGATGACTCATTGTTTACAGGCAATTGCACTCAGCTGTCCGATCAGGCCCCTCTGACGCCGCTTTTCCATTCAATCACAATGCGAACATGTGGCAGCTCGGCACGCTCTCAGCTCAGCATACACCTCTCACCATATGACTCGATTCAGACTTTCTTCAGGATATCAAATTTACTTTTTTTTTCTTTTTTTCAAATCAGAGCGGGAGCAAAACAAACAGAACATTTGCTTCAGAGCAGCAAGAAGCCACAAACATTCATCGCCGGGCAGGAAATTTCACACCGCATGAATGTCAGAGGCTGTTCAAGACAAGCCATTTTACAGCCCTATCAACGATTTCATATATCAAATAAATCCCCATGCCATACACACCTCCCCGAAAAGGCAAAACAGAGTGTTCTCCCACAATCTGGCACCGAGGCTGGAAAAAGTTACTCTTCAATTAGCCCTTTGTTTCTCCGGCTGTGTCAGAGTGTTCTTCAGCTACTTGTACAATTGCAAATGTTTTAATGTATCTATACATTAGTAATTACTATTAAAAGATATACCACACCATGCATTGCACTGCTGCTTCTAACAACACTGGTCATGCTGGGTGATATATTGTCTGCTGCTGTACTGGTAATAAACCTGATTTTTAGTTTTCTTATTATTCATAACAAACTCAACTGAAGTGTCAAATGTTTCCTGGGTGCTTCAGATTGTTCTAAGCAGTTGAAAATGCAAAAGTGTTCTTGCTGGAAATCTGTTTTACTGGCTTTAAAAAGCCTACAGAGATGCTGGGAAGTTTGTGAGCCTGTTAGAATTTTCTAGACTTCTGCATAAATACCTAAAACATAATCAGCTTTTCACACAGTACCTAAAAGTAAACAAAGAGAACAAAATTAAACTAATGGGACAAAAATTATACTTGGTCATTTAGTTATTTTGGAAATGTGTTGATCCAATTTTACAGATCTGTGATAAGTGCTGCACATAGGAATTTTGGTCCAATTTCTATACAAGAACATCTTCAACACACAAGTACTGTACGCTCCTGCAGGGATGTTGGTGGGTTCCCCCCATTAACTGCTTACTTCAGGCCCTTAAACAGCATTTTTATAGGATTAAGATTTTGACTGCCAAAACATTAATGTTCCTTAACCATTCTTTGGTAGCTTAGTATCATTGTCATACTGCATGACCCACATTCTCCTAAGATTTGCTTCACAGATAGATTGTCCTTTAGAATTTGCTGGCATAAGTCAGAGTTTACTGTTCGATCAGTTCTGACAAGCAGTCCCTGCCCAAATTCAGCTAAACAGGTCCACACCATGATACTACCACCACCATGTTCCACACATAGGGTAAGTTTCCTATACTGGATTGCAGTGTTTTCCTTTCTGTAGACATAATACTTCTTATTTAAATCAACAAGCTCTCTTTTGGTCTCATCCATGCACAAAACATTTCTTCAATAGCAATCTGGTTTGTCCAAGTGATTGTTAGCAAATTGCAAATAGGCATGTTCTTTTGTAGAGCAGCGGGTTTCTCCTTCCACCTCTGCTGTGCGCATCAAACATTCCTTCTATTGTGCCATGATACACTTCCACAAACATGTGTTATGTAGATCTGACTTTGACAGATTCCTGTTCTTTAAATAAAACAAGGCAGCCGCTCACACCTGATTGTCATCCCACTGATCGAAAACATCTGTCACTAATTTCACCTTCAAATTAACTGCTAATCCTAGAGGTTATCATACCATACACTCACAGATCTGTAATACTGGATCTTTTTCTTGAAAAACTAAATGACCATGTATAATATTTTGTGCCATTTCTGTCCCATTTATTCCCCTAATGCACATTCAGGACTTTAAGGACCGAAGATCTGATTTTGTTTCAGGTCATGTTTCTAATTCTAAATGGTTCACAAACCTTTAAGCAAACCATGGTTTACATTCTGTGCTATCCTATGTTTCTCTATATATATATTTTTTTTTAGGTATATACCTGTTTATGACAATTTACCAACCTCTCATTATAGATGACCTTAGAATTAAACAAGCTGTAAGACTTTTGTATGCATACGACCTCTCTTCTGATTAGCTATTTTAAAACACTACAGCCTAAACTGGCAGTACTAAACTTCTATAGGCAAAATAGTCAGATTTATTTAAAAATATTTTTTGTGACATGAGAAAAACAATTATTTAATTACAGGCTATTAAAGAATTGGACTTGTTAGTGAACGTGAGGGTTGTGTATTGGCAAGAACCTGGCATTAGGAAACGTGTCTTGATAAGGGGTTATGAGTCAATGTACTGCAATATACTGTGTTACTGTAAGCTGTAAGGCAATATATAGCATTTAACACACTGCCATATGCATAGGTTTGCTAATGACAACACTAGGGGCGCAACCTTACACTACTTATTTTAGTTGGATTCTAATAATGGATAATATATATATATATATATATATATATATATATATATATATATATATATATATATATATATATATATATATATATATATATATATTCTATTAAAATAGAGTAGCAGCTGTTAGAAAGCATCAGTTCATTACCTGTATTAATATACAACATTCTTCTATTCTGTGATAAACATGATTTTTTTATTGTGTTATCAGTACCAACCTTTGATCAGAGAAAAAAAATGAAAGGGAAGATGGAAACTTAAACCAAACATATTGTTAACACTCCTGAAGGACACAGTGTCCTCTTCTTCTCCCCCAGTGGTGACATTTAATGCACTTGCTGTAGCAGCTGTCCTATTCCGCTCACGCTCATATTAAAAAGCTTAAGCGCTGCTGGTTTTTCCACTAAATTAGAGAAAACAAAATCTCCTGATTAGTCAATTAAGTGCCAAATTAGCCCAGGAGTTAATTAAAAGATAGGGCACAATCTTTAAGGATATGCTAAGGCAGAGTGTTTAAACAGGAGATTGAACAAATGGTGCTTATTAAAACTTACTGTGAGTCACTTGACATCTAACATAGCTGCACCTAGAGCTACACAAACAGATTGTCAGGCAGCGGCGCTGCCTCCATCCATCCACGCTAATCTTAGAGAGACAGCATGGAGAAGTGCCACGCGTCACCAGCTGCCACCACAGGACGTAAACGCTAGTGAAATCACAGGCTTAGCTACCACAGGAACTGGAGTCAACACACACACACACATGCCCGTATGCAGGCTTCCGCTAATTCATTAAAGCAGCTGCATCATTATTCAGTGTCACCGGCTTAAATGCTTATCACAACAAATCTTATGATACACTTCGAAACTTCATAATAAACATGCAAACACATAATCCCTGGATTAAACTTCACTTGTATAGTATCAGAAAAATGCTCAAAATCCTACAGAGACATAATGCACATAAGCTCCACCGGCTTTTCGAACCAGTAACAGTTTAAAAAGCTGAAGGAAGCCCTCTTTTCTTTTGTGGCAGATGGAAAAAATAGTATTAGTCAATCTTGCTTAAAGCAACATTTTTTTTTTCAGCCAGTCATATTTAGTGGCACGTCTCCGAGGCCTGTGCTGAGAATGGCTTAGTTTGTTTTCATGCTAATTTGTTCAGAAGACCAGCAATAAAGAGGAATTCAACCATAATTCAATCAAAAAGTCATTCAGAGCGGTTTGTTGTGAAATGCACATGTTAAATCAGCAGTGGTTTCAGGACCTGGACGTCAGAAGCATTTAGTGCCGCTCAAAGCTACCTTATGGGAGACTATCACATGACATGCGTACAAATATGCTGCCTGAAGCACTGTTTTACAATAGCTTTGAAAAGATTTTTCTGTTTTTAGGAATAAATCTGTGGCACGGTGGTGTAGTGGTCGCCTCACAGCAAGATGATCCGGGTTGGATTCCCGGTCCAGGCTGTTTTGTGTGGAGTGTGCATGTTCTCCCTGTGCTTGAGTGGGTTTTCTCTGGGTACTCTGGTTTCCTCCCACATGTTCAAACACATGCGCATTAGGTTGATTGGTCACTCTAAATTGTCTGTAGGTATGAGTGTGTGCGTGAGTGTGTGTTGTTCATGCGATGGGCTAGTGGCCTGTCCACGGTGTACTCAGCTGCCTTCGCCCGATGACCCTGGGAATGGCTCCTGGCCTCTCAGTGACCCTGACTAGCATAAAGCTGAAGATAATGAATGGATGGATGAATAAATCCATTGTGGAAAGGTACATGCCAGGCACGCTAAGGCAAAATAGTCCCCAGTGAGGTGGGTTCAAGTGTAGTGGGTTACGCCTCTGACCTTCATGCTGTAGACTAGGGTTCAGTTTCCCACCTGGGCACTCTCCCTACACTATACCAATCAGATCCTTGGGCAAGAAGTACCACTGCTTTCACCTACCTGTGTAAATGTAAACTGTAAGCTGCTCTGGGAAAGAGCTTCTGCCAAGGACTGTAATTTTTTGTCTTATTAGCCCCTATTTTACCAACACCAACAAATTTATCATCGCTGTCCAATGAAACACATGCATCTCCATTTTTTGTAGATCATTTGAAGACGTAAATGGTTGTTAACGTTGTGTGCAAATTCATCATGATGAATGGACCAATAGAAATGCTCCAAAATAGCTTCCAATAGGTTCCATTGACTTACATTAAAAGTAAAGTAGGTTTTGGTCTCTCCTGTATAGTTGCAATTTTAGAAATACTTGATTTTCATTGGAAAGCGACAGTATAAACACTAGTATATACATTTAATCAACACATAGGTAATATTACAAGAACAGCGTTTCTTCACCTGCGAAACATTTCAAAGTTAAGAAATATGTTATCTGTGTCTGATGCTGAAAAGTTGATACATGCCTTTATAACCTCAAGGCTAGATTACTGTAATGCATTATTGTCAGGATGCTCCAGCAGGAACCTGAATAAACTTCAGTTAGTTCAGAACGCTGCAGCTAGAGTACTAACTAAAACCAGGAAATTCCATCACATCAGTCCAGTTTTATCAGCACTACACTGGCTTCCTGTTAAATTCCGTATCGACTATAAAATTCTATTACTGACGTATAAAACCCTGCACGGTCTCGCACCGGAGTACCTGCAAGATCTTATTTCCTATTATGAACCGCCACGTTCACTCAGATCACAGGATGCTGGTTTTCTAATAGTTCCTAAAATTCAGAAGACTACAGTGGGGGGAAGAGCTTTTTCCTACAAAGCCCCAAAATTGTGGAATAATCTCCCAGTTAATGTTTGGGACTCTGACACAGTCTCAATATTTAAGTCCAGACTAAAAACATACTTGTTCAGTTTAGCTTTTGGTGACTGAGCTATGCTTCTCATCCACTGTATTACTCCAAACCTGAACTAACCTTGTTTTTCTTTTCTTTTTCTTTCCTTTTCTTTTCTCCTTCTTTCTGAGGTAATAACAGCCCACCTGTTCTGCCGAATACTGTTGGAGGAATGACCATCAGTACCCCTTGTTACCTTATAACCTCTTCATCTATGTCATCTTTATGGATGTTAGTCATCTGCTGCACCTTGATTGCATTACTGTATCATCCAGATGTAGCACGTGTGCAGTTTCTCTTCCTTTTAGTTCGTTTTGTTTAAAATCTGATCTGTCAGAGTCACCAGCTGCACTCTAAACACTCCATATCCCCTTATCCTCATATCCTCTGTACACCCCCTCGTTATCCCAACCGTGTTAGCATGAGGGAGATTGGACGGGTGAATAACAAAAGCCAAGCTAGGTCTTCAGGGTGTCATGCTAAGTCTAGTGGCGCACTCCTCGTTTCACCCGTTAGTTCTTCTTCTCCTGTTTCTTGACCTACTTAGTTGCTGCGAGTATCTCTAAATTGATTTATTGACTTATTCCACACCCCTTCGTTCTCCTAACCATGTTAGCGTGAGGGAGATCGGACGGGTGAATAACAAAGGCCAAGTTAGGTCTTGAGGGTGTCCTGCTCAGTCTAGTGGCGCACTCCTCGTTTCACCCGTTAGTTCTTCTTCTTTTGTTTATTGACTTAGGACGTGGAACTCTCTAAAGGTAGAGAGGCCTAAAGTACGGTAGTAACGCTTAACAAGCGCCAGCCTCTGTCTCTGTACTAACACAAACCAGAACTAACTCTGTCTCTGTACTAACCCAAACCAGAACTAACTCTGTCTCTGTATTAACACAAACCAGAACTAACTCTGTCTCTGTACTAACACAAACCAGAACTAACTCTTTCTTTTCTCTTTCCGAGGAAAAAAACCGCCCACCTGTCCCGCTGAATACTGTAAAGGACTGACCACCAGGGCCCCCCCGTCACTTGGCACCAACCAGTTCTCCTCTCCATTTGTGCCATTTGCTCCATCCTTGACTGCATCACTGTATCATCCACCTGATGTAGCACCCGTACAGCTTCTAAAGCTTCTATCTTCAGACTCAGCTTTAGTTTATAAACTGTAAATACTGTTCGACCTGAGGAGGATGGGTCTCCCCTTGTGAGTCTGGTTCCTCCCAAGGTTTCTTCCTCCAGTTGAGGGAGTTTTTCCTTGCCACTGTTGCCTCTGGCTTGCTCACAGGGGGATAAACAGCTGTGATTTCATGTTTTTCATGTTTTTAAAATTCATGTAAAGCTGCTTTGTGACAACATCGTTGTAAAAAGCGCTATACAAATAAACTTGACTTGACTATAAAACATAAAAGGCATGCATAGGTTCACTGTTCACTTTGGATAGTGAGTAAACTGGCTCTATATGCACTATAGACCCCTGGTTTCTATCACCTCTACCACTGTAAAGCAATCTGAGGCTGTAAGTTTATCTACATTACAACATTTAACCTCTAATCAGTGTCTTTGCACATACTTCAGTAGTGGCCATGTAAAGTTCGAAACATGAGTGGAACTGCCCTTAAAGAGAGGGCACTTATTTCCAAAAAGAATCACGTAGGGTTTATATAATGGTCCAACTTAATTAACCACTGTGATATGTTTCAAAGTGTTATATTAAAGTGTTTGGATTGTAGCTCAGGAGAAGTTTAAAAACGCTTTTCTGATTTGTAACTACGTTATAAACATTTTTCTGATTGTCAGATTAAACACTAAGGCCATTATGGTCAAAGTTCTATTAGCACTGTGACACACTGTGTATCATATCTTATTTAATCTTTAATCTTTGTCTTTTCTTAGTAATTACAAGCAAACAACACCAATTTTTTTTGTCAACATATGTTAAAAAACAACAACACATAAATTTGTTTAATACGGTGGAGTATCCCTTTAATGAATTCTGCATGCACACACCCACACCCGCACACAAAAGAGAAGATTTGTGCCAGTGCCCTGAGATTTGAGAGCCAGTACACTGAGACATCACAGTTCACTGCCTGTGTTGCCGTCTCAGCGTCACTTTCTATCCAGAACAATGCGACAGCTGACAGCTTGCACAGAGAATCATCCCGCTAAGCTGAATTATTTCTGCCACGTGTTAATTTATTAACAACCTGTGCATGCTCTAATGTAGTAAATTTGCATATACATTTTTAACCTGGAAGTAAGATCATGAATATTCCTCAGGCAGCCGAGTATTCCTTTGTTAGTCACTTTTGATTCGTAAGTGAGAGAGAGGAGGAGGAGGAAAAAAAAAACACACAAGTACTGTACGCTCCTGCAGGGCACATAGTCTGTAAGGGCAAATAACACTTCCTTACACAACCTCATTTTCCACACCCGAGTTAATGGAAATGTGATATTGAGCCTTTACATTACAATTCACTGTATGCGTATGACTTTGACCTGGATGAACACGCATAATAAGAAAACAGGGTTAGTGAGCTACGGTGCGCTGGCAGATGTCCTCAGATATAAACCAGAAAAACAAACAGACAGACAGACATACAAACAGATAGATAGACAGACAGACAGACACACAGACACACAGACAGACAGAGACAGCTAGACAGATGGATAGACAGACAGACAGACAGATAGACAGACAGAGAGACAGACAGAGACAGATAGACAGACAGATAGGCAGACAGACAGAGAGACAGATAGACAGACAGACAGAGAGACAGATAGACAGACAGACAGATAGACAGACAGAGAGACACACAGACAGACAGAGACATAGACAGACAGACAGAGAGACAGATAGACAGATAGATAGACACACAGACAGACAAAGACAGATACACAGACAGAGAGACATACAAACAGATAGACAGATAGACAGACAGACACACAGACAGACAGAGACAGATAAACAGACAGAGAGACAGATAGACAGATAGACAGACAGACAGAGAGACACACAGACAGACAGAGACAGATAGACAGACAGATAGACACACAGACAGACAGAGACAGATAGACAGACAGATAGACAGATAGATAGACACACAGACAGACAGAGACAGATAGACAGACAGACAGACAGACAGACAGACATATAGACAGATATACAAAGAGACAGATATACAGATAGGCAGATGGACAGGCAGGCAGATAAACTGACAGACAGACAGGCAGGCAGGCAGGCAGACAGACAGAGACAGACAGACAGACAGACAAGCAGACAGATAGATAGACAGATAGACAGACAGACACAGACAGACAGATAGGCAGACAGACAGACAGACAGAGACAGATAGATAGGCAGACAGACAGACAGACAGACAGACAGACAGACAGACAGACAGACAGATAGACAGACAGACAAGCAGACAGATAGATAGACAGATAGACAGACGGACACACAGGCAGACAGATAAACAGATAGACAGGCAGACAGACAGACAGATAGACAAAGAGACAGATATACAGATAGACAGACAGACAGATAGACAAAGAGACAGATATACAGATAGACAGACAGATAGACAAAGAGACAGATATACAGATAGACAGACAGACAGATAGACAGGCAGACAGACAGACAGATAGACAAAGAGACAGATATACAGATAGACAGACAGACAGATAGACAGGCAGGCAGACATGCAGATACAACCCTATTTCCCCTAAAACTATGACAATATAAAAACAGAATGCAACGATATGCAAATCTCATAAACCCATATTTTATTCACAATAGAGTGTAGAACATATCAGATGTTGAAAGGGAGACATTGTAACATTTCATGAAAATGAACTTATTTAGAACAAGAGCAATGTGTTGCAAAAAATGTTGGGTCAGGGCAACAAAAGGCTGGAAAAATATGTTGGAGGAGAAATGTGCAACCTAGTCACATGACTGGGTATAAAAAGAACATTCTAGAGAGGCAGAGTCTCTTAAAGACAAAGGTGGGCAGAGATTCACCAATTTGTGAAAAACTGTGTCTAAAAATGGAACAATTTCAGAAAAACTATTCAAAACCACTGTTTAAATGGTTTGCACACCAGAGCCGGCACTGTGTGTGACCTGTGTTAGCACTCCAGGACTGTTCAGTTCCTTAGAACGCCACAGCGCGCCACTCTGCATTTTGCCATTACTGTATTAAGTGAAAGCCATATGGAGGTACCAGAAAGTAGATCAGTAGATCAGATGCAGCCTGAAATCTACACAGAAAGGCAGCCAGCCCTTCAGATAAACAGAGGCTAATGGTCTGTTGCCTCAGCTAACCTTACCAGCCTATCCTTTTTCAGTTCATATCTGAAGAAGATGTAGTGAAGTGACACCAGCCATGATGAGTGATGCTGAAAGTGGTATTTCATTCAGTTTATGTAAGCAGAGTGTAACAGTGAACTTGAACCTGGCGTTTATCTGCCCTGCCAGTATTCTATCACACTTATCTGCCATGTGAGATGTGGCCAGTGCGCGGCGGCCTGTAAATAAAAATTTTGCTACTGCACTGAGACACATCATATATCAGTATACATAATAAATTCAGTATATCAAACTGAAATATGAAGTATCTGTTGTAGTTATACCACTGGTTAGACATGAATAGATAAATAGCCTTTGGTCTGGAACAACTTTAGGTTTTGGCACAGTACAGTGTGGCTCTTGATTTCTTCAGCTAGATGGATGGATGGAGGGATGGATGAATGGATGGATGTACAGATATGCTGTATTATTAATGATGTTTGAGCCAGGAGGCAGGAGGAGTGCTGGAGAAAGGTGTTGATCAGTGCTGATCATTTCCAAACTATAATACTCAAACAATGCAGTTGTATTCAATTCTGCTGCAGGCGAACCAGATTTTTCTCCTAAATCAGATCTTTTAAGACTGTCTGCGCTGCTTTTTTGCAAGTGATCAGATCAGATTTGTGCGCTCAGACATCACCGACCTCTCTGCATGGGTTGCTGTGGTAGTGACCTAAATGTTAGTGACTACATAGCAAATCCCAGCATTTCCGTCACCCTGGATTTGACATTGTTGTTATTTGTTGAGTGCGAGTGATGCAAAAGAAACTTTTGTGCTCAGAGTGTCCAGACTAAGATTTTTTTATTTGTAAAGATATGAATAAAACCACATTTTAAACTAACTTCAAATGTGGATCCCATTTTCAGAAATCTTCCAGACTGTCAAAAATCTCTCTGGATATAATCTGGAAATGCCAACCATCAGATTTGGCCTGCCAGTCTGAACAAGGCCTAAATTAGCACAATAATTAATAGTCACCTCTCCACAATGCCCAATATAATTTATATTTCAGCTTCAGTAGCAAAAGCATAAAACAGATATTTAGCAGACAATTACACAAAAGTCTTAACAAATGAATGTAAATAATTGCAATTGATTAAAATGTGGTCACTCTAAATTACCCATAGGTATGAGTGTGTGCGAGAGTGTGTTGGCCATGTGGATGACCTGTCCATGGTGTACCCCGCCTTTGCCTGGTGATGCAGGGATTGGCTCCGACACTAGCAGGATAGAGCAGAAAATAACGGATGGGTGGATTAAAACGTGTATACAATTTTTGGTGTATTTATTTGGTCACTGTTTGCTTTTAATCTTTTTAGGATACTTGCTTTCAGTTTTTTTAAGGAAACCTGCAGGGATATTTATCCACACCTCTCAAGTTGGTCATATTTACTGCTCCTCATAATCAAAGCACAGCAACCAATTCATTAATGATGAGGTCTGGGTTGTGGGGTGGCCAGGCTATTCTTCTTCCAGCTGCTCGCACTTTCAGTCTCAACACCTGTGGATCTGTGTTTTCAGATCGGAATCAAAAGTGAAGCTTGATTTTTTTCTCTCGGCATGTCAAAGATGAAAGCTTTCTATAATAGCACTAGTTCTGTTTAGTGTTTCTAAGACATCAGTCTAAATGATTTATGTAAAATTTGCCATGCCATAACTAATATTGTATATATGTATAGCATCACTGTCCAATGACAAAAATTGCAACTTTACAGGTGAGACCAAAAACATACTTTACTTTTAATGTACGTCAATGGAAGCATTTTTCCAAGCTATTTTGGAGTGCTTTTATTGGTCCATTCATCATGACTTTTTCACACAATGTAAACAACCATTGGTGTGTTCAAATGATGTACAAAACTCAAAACCACCAAAAATGGAAATTAGACAGATTGTTCATTGGACACAGTTGATATATATGTAAGAAATATGTCACTGTCCAATGAAAAACAAGTATCTTTAAAATGTTACGTTTACAGATGTTCTTGTTTTCAATGTAAGTTAATGTAAAATTTTATTCCAAGCAGTTTTGAATCATTTTTTGGTCCAATCTTTAAGAAACATTCATACAAAGTAAAGGCCTGCAGCTGTGCTTGAATGATGTATGAAGCTGAAAATCTAGAAAAATGGAGATACACATTTTTACTTGGACAGCGATGGTATTTCATAGTGCTGAGATATTTAATGCAGTACAATTCTGGCCCTCTTTCAGGAACTCCTTAACTCTGTTGTATCTGAAACTCTAATGCCTTGAGACACCTCTAGCCTATCTGAAGCTAAACTAAGAATTTTGTAATCGCTACACCCTCATAGACAGAATACTACCGGGTACTCCAGGCCACAGTTTTGCCAGTATGACTAAAGACTCTGGAGTATGGCCAATAACTGCACCTGCTCTACCCGAATGATTTATCCTGTTTCTTTCATTGACGACTGAAACAAGTCTTGTTTTGAGACAGAGCAAAGCTAGCATGTGGCTCATGTGAGCTGTATGTAAACTATCAGGACACATGCGCTTATTCCTGGGAGAGAACGCTGCAGGTGCCTTTCCTCAACACCTGTGAAGTTTCTCACGTATTCCCCTTACGTTGCGCGCTGAGGCGATGCTCAGCCCTAAACATAAACACAAGGCTGCCTTCCGGATGCAGCATACCTGTCATCACAACAGGCTGCCTTTCAATGGTGGGTAAACAAGAAGGAACCTAACAGAGACACTCACACCGACGAGTCTATTGTCTGTAGAGAAACACTTGACAAGGTAATAAACAAATTAAGAGCATGTGTTACATTATAATTACAGCAGCAACAGGTTCCTGGAGCTTTCCTGCATTTACTTCCCATTTCATTGGAGTGCTGTGGAAAAGAATGAATGCATGTCTCAAAATGACTGGGAGGCTCGAAATACATGTGAAACAGGAAAAAAAATGAAAGAAAGAAAGATGCAATACAGAATTAATACACAGCATATGGGTAAAATAAATAAGTATGGCTGAAAAAGATAGAGCAGGGGTATTTAATCAGAATTCAGTCAGAGGAAATGTTCTCAGGCTGGAGTCCAGACTGTCATAATTTCTAACTCTGTTTATTGAAGTAGCCTAGTATCAGCATCTTATACAATCAGCAACCGAAAGACAAACCCAATACAATATTTACTGTTAAAATGCTGAACTAATAAATGTTTGTTTTTTCCTCATTTCAATTGAAAACAAGGATCAAGTGAAAACAGAATGCATTTGAAAAAAAGTGCATCTTAAAGCACCTATTTATAGAGAAAGTAAATAAAACGTGCGTCTTATTGTTAACTCAATTTTACACCTTGACATGCTGGTTTGGAGCTGCATTTGGGAGGAATATATATATATCAGAATCAGAATCAGAAATACTTTATTGATCCCAGGGGGAAATTTTTTACAGTTGCAGAAGAAGAATATACACTCTAATAATAATTTACAACATAAAAGAAATTTGTCATATGTACACATATATAAGTCTTATAATACAATAGAATAATAAAATGTAAAGTGACTGTGTCTATAGTAATAAGTACAGATATACTGTATACAGCAGTAAGAGTTTTAGAAGTAGGAAAGCTATTGCACATTTGAGTTCTTACATACATAATTAAATTATTGTTCTACTGGTATCACTGTACATGTGAAAGGTGTCGTACGTTATATATATATATATATATATATATATATATATATATGTGTGTGTGTGTGTGTGTGTGTGTGTGTGTGTGTGTGTGTGTGTGTGTGTGTGTGTGTGTGTGTGTCTCCATTCCTGGTTAAAAAAAGTCGACTTTTCTTTCTTAGAGCATTTTATTCCTTCTCCGACTCTGCACAGATCTGATTGGCTGAGGAGCGCCTTTTGGTAATCTTACAACCCATGTGATTGTTCTGTAAGGTTACTGCGGCACCCGTATACTGTAAGGACAAGAACAATCCCAATGCTTACAATAAACACAGTCAAATTTAAATCATTCTCATTGGACAACAACGTCTGGGTCCGGACCCAGACCACGGTCTGCCTATTAGCGATCTCTGAGATAGAGGTTAGGATGTGAAAGATAGATGGTATAACTCTTTACAGTGAGGTTGAGGTTTTGTGCTTTCCACAAAATAGTTTTGTACATAGAATGACATTTCACGAACAAACAAGAAACACTTCAAGAAACTTTCTCTGCTTGGGTTATGATTAAGAAATACCTCGTTTTACATTACATCACGCTTTTTGTTATCGCCTGTGATAAACGCAGCATCTCCACCTGGGCGTCGTGTTCATGTGGCTAAGAGAATGTCACATTTCCACAAGCCACAGCTTCCATTGATGTGAAGTCCTACACAATCGATTGCAGTAAATGGCCAAAACACAGCAAGAGTTTAAACTCTCCGAATTCCTCAGAGAACAAACGGCCTCATCGTGGAAAAAGTACGTTCAGAGTTCAAAACTACACTGTATACAACATCAAAAGCCGTCCATCAATTTTTAATAGCCGCTGTCCAAAGCTTTGGGGTGCAGCGTTGATTTGATTACAGTACACAGGCTCAGTCTACGCTGAGCACAAAACAAAACTGTCAATCCTTTCAGAATGACTCCGGGCCATCCAAGCCCTTCATTTAAGTGATGTTAAGAGCAAACAATCAAACCACTGCTTTGGTATCCACAACACATCCATATAAGAGCATGACAAGGAGTGAAGGTGACATCTAATTTATAGCTCAAGGACCGTGTACAAGCAAATAAACAGGCACTTCCGCTCCACACGTCCTTTTCAATTTGCCTCTCCTACGCTCCAGTGAGTTTAGGAAGAAGAAGAAGAGGAAGAAGAAGAAAAGTTGGAGATGCAAAACTACGGTCAAATGTTTTACTAACCCAGCAGACAACTTCCCCTCACCACTTACATCCATCCAAATTTACACAACTCTTACTTACTGCTAGTCCCATCCTCTTCAGCGCCACTCACAGCCCACGTGTATAGATGATTATAGTTATGATGTAAAAGCAGAATACATTGCTTGTTAATGGCCTTTGGAGTACTGCAGAAGACAGCAAAACACAAACATTTTTTTTATTCTGTGCTCAATTTTCTGTGGACGTTTTGATAAAACAAGGCATTACTGGGATTGAACAAACTCAGAAAAATTGCTAATGCATTCAAACTTTTAGCCAGAGGTTCACTACTAAGTTTTAATATGTTGCAAGCAGAACTGTCCAACAACTCTGGCGAATTCATATTACACATATACTGTGTTTTATTATTTTAATCTCTTATTTAAAATTTTGTAAGACTTTTTAAAAATATATTTAAGATTTATTTTCATCACCCTGAATATGAAAATCATGTGAATGCATAATGTTTTCATCTCAGACATCCAGTATGGGCAGCGGCTGCATGACCCTCTTTCCACTTAATTATGTCATTATTTTCTTTGCGGGGGTGCAGTTTTTCAGCAATTCAGTCTGGGATTTAAAAGTCAGTGATTTAAAGGCGATTCTAAAGCTGAATTTAAACTAGTGGGCTACAGCTGCAGATTTTGTCAGAGTAATATGCAGCTCGCTGCAGCTGGGCTTCAGCCTGTAGCCCAAAAAATGACTTGAAGGGCCAAACTAGGAATTTGCATTAAGCCTCTCAGGTCGCTGATGTTGTATGCAAATAAATCTTGGGAAGACTGCATGCTAGTGAATGTTTCAGTGCCATCATATCCTTTTCATCAGCTTTATGAAGTAAAGTCATGATGCTAAATCCAACACTGAATGTATTCTGTGATTACTGGTCATGTCTCAGTGTTAAAATTCATTGTTGTAGTCAGCATGACTTGAGTTGAATTTGTCAGCCAATCAGAGGCTGTCTTTCCAACTTCAAAAGAACAACATTTGTGGTGGTAACGTGATTTTATTTTGTGTAGCTTTACTAAGTATAAACACAATATAGCTGTTGTGTTATGCTGTATTGTGAGGATACTGAACTACTCCTTTAATTCAACTTCAGTTTCTCCTGTGGCTGGTCGAGTGTGCCTAGGTACTTGTGGCTATATGGTGTAACTTTTTAGTTTTCTTAAAAGAAAAGTATTCACTTCCAGTCAAACGTAGGATTATAGAGTTATTTTTCTTATCATTTGTCTGATTGATTGTTTTACAGGGCAGGTCCCAACCAGCAGTTAGGGTGGTCAATCAATGTTGTCAATTCTCCTTGTTGTCACACTGCTGGTTATTGCTCCGTCAGTGTGCTTAGTCCCTATTGGCTGGTCTTCATGGCAGGAGATTTAAAAGGACCCTTGTTTCTGGAGTTGGAGAGATGCTCTTTTTTCCGTCCAGGCCAACATGCTGGCTGCCTACCAGACCAAAACTTTATTTGGTTTAAACTTTCATTCTGAACGGGATTTGTAGGCGTGACCTGCATATTTTGCCTATGCTTTGTCTTTGTTTTTGGCGAGCGTGGCCTGAATTGCTTTTTTTCTATTTATTTTACAGAGTAAGTTATTAGAATTAAATAGATGATTTTTTTAGATGATTTTTAGTTTGTTATTTTGGCCTGGGGTCACCCTGGAGCTATAGAATCCTGTATTCTATAACTACAAGCAAGTTTATTTAAAAAAAGATAGGTAGACAATCAGACTGGTGATCATACTGGATTACTAAATTATTATGGTGGTGAATTTCCAAGCACTGCAAAGCGCAACTACACTGTTATTAATTTTTTGTGTTCGGCCAGATCTTTCTCCACATCCCACAGTTTTCGAAATCAACACGGTTCCACCTCCAGATTGTCCGGTCTGATTGTGTGATTCGGGCTTGTATACAGCTTTTGGATCAGATGCACAAAGAAATTCCAGAAAACAACAGATTTTTCCAGATTTCTAGAGAATGAATTGGATAGAAAAGTGCACGCCAATCTACTGATCTTCTGCTCAACCAACAGAGACAGTTTCACATAGGGCAGACCCCCGACCACAACTGTAGAGTTGGTTTGACAAAAATGTCATTTTTTTCCCCCCATAGAGTCCCAGTCATTTTAGAGCGCACCCAAACATTATCCCACCAAAACTAAAACCAAAACTACAGCCACCAAACTGCATGTACTTACAGATCCCCAAACACACTGACCCACACTCCTCTACTTGTCGTTTATTCATCCTTGTTTTTCGCACTGCTTAAGCTGTGCAACCATCCTGGGTTTTCCTCCTAGTGGCCTTTATTATTTGTGTTTTGTTGGGTCTGAGGAAATATGGGCTTTGGGTTTTGGTCTAAAGCTGAGTGGGCATAATCTATGATGTCTAGAGGAGATAACACAGACGTCAAATGTACTGGCGCTGCGTTTGCCCATACTAGCTAATCCAGCAGAAATGAAGAGGTGCTAATGCTCCAGGTCTCCAGGTCCTACTGTGATGATATTATAATCTATGTGATTTGTAAATGTCACAAATAACCCAACCTAAAATGTCACATTGTGATAGCATCCTGCCCCACGAACGCTCCCTTCAAGCGAGACTACCAGAGAGGTTGAAAGTATTCTCGAACACATGAGTCTTCTTCTCAGGCAGGTGTTGTCACAGCTCGAAATTCAAAAAAAGGCAAACGCTTCATACTTGGAACTCTGTGCCCCGTCTGGCGCTCTGGGCTCGTTTCCTGATGAACCGACATGTTCCGACATGTCATTATCCGCGATGCTGCTTCCAGGTAAGGTGAGATTAAACAGTTCGGCGATAGCTTGTAAAGCAGCAAAGATTTTTTTTTTCAGCTCTTTAAATATTTAAGGAGCGGGTACGGCAACACATGGCTGAGAGAACACAATACAAATCTGCGACCTGGAAATCGTTTGCATTTCATTTGCTCTGTTTGTTTCGCGGCTAATGTGCTCTCTAAAATCAGGAATTCTGAAATTTCTTGCTACGGAGGGGAAGGAAAGAAAAAATGCATGAGCAAACAGTATAGCTGTTTGCTGGAACTGATCTGGCGGGAGATTTGTCAGCGACCCTACACAAATAAAGTGCTCTAGAATCAAAGAAGAGACGGTGGGCTCTTTTCTGGGCGAAACTGTAGGATGCGTGCTCCGTTCGTGAATCCTGACCGCGAGGAAACAAACAGAGCCCGTCTCCGTCTCCGTCTCTTGGCTGACATTTCACTAAAACGCTGGTTTTGTTCAGCAAATTGGAGGGTTATGGTTAAAGCCTCCGATACGGGTTTTGGAGATGAATTACAAGAAAGTAAATACGAAGTAAAAAACACCCATGGCCTGTGTCACAGTCAATTAAGCTCCCCAGGTAATGACCCCATTTGCATTGTAAAGCGTCCCCACGCGTGCAAGCATTAACGGGGACAGGACCTGGGGAGATTAATTGAGAGTGACATTACTTGAACTCTTATTATTTATTTTTTTTCCTCCTTCCTTGTCCTTCTTGTCTGTGTTTTGCTCACCCCACCGATAGATCCAGCACTATTATTCTAATGCCACGCTACAGGCCCGCGCGTCGGAAGTCCTTCAAACTTTGACGAGCGGGAGAGGACGGAGCGATACATTATGCATCGGATGTGAGCACTTCCTTCCTTTGTGGAGTTAAGCCCAAGATTTAGAGAGAGGGAATGAGGAACTGACGTTCCGGACTCACCACGCCGAAAGAGCTGCCCGCATATGTAGTGGCAGCGCTATTAACCGTAACCTCGTGTTTGTAGTCTGCGATCCTTGAAAATGACCTTGTAAAACGAAGCATCACAGCGGATTATCTTTTCTTTTCACACGCACGATACATGCATGCAGGGTCTTTATCTTGATTAGTAGCAAAGGGGGTACAGTAAGGTCATTATTGCCCAGCTCTTGTGCACTGTACATCACTGTATTAGGGGCTTAATTGCCACATTATACAACCGGGGACAAAATGTTAACTGATATCTACAACACGCTTATGCTAATTTCAGCCTGTGATGCAAGCATGGTGAAACCTAGCATTCTGAATGGACCACATGTGTGAGACAAATCACCTAAAAAACTGAAGTTCCCTCCTTATTTCCTTTTCCTGTGTCCCCACAAATGGTGCAGCAAAAATCCAGGGGCCTATACAGGAACCTGACTCCTGCTCCATTTAAGGTGGAATAGAAAAAAATATAAAAATGACAAACGAGACGTAAGAAATTAAGACCTGCATCAACATCTAGCACATGTTTGGCACATATGCAGTGCAACTGAACAAAAAGTGTTAAAGTTAGGGTTAGGGCATTGGCGTAGGAACCAGGGGGGGGATGAGGGGGACGTGTCCCACCCAATATCAGAAACCGGTAGATTTGTCCCACCCAAAATTTTAACCAATGAAAAGTAGAAACTGTTTAAAAAACCTTTTGTTTTAAAAGCGGTTTACCGTAATTCCATAAATGTTGTTCTACGTCACTGTACATACAGTCATTTACTACCATACCTACAGTGGAATCAGCTTGTAGGTAATATTTTAGGGGAAAGGATGGGCTTTGATTTATATAAGCAAATGTGCCCCCCCTACACCCTTGGGTTAGGGTTAACATTGGCTGGTAAAATGGCATCCTAGAATTGTAAGTCACAGTTAGCTCATAAAAGTAGGTGTACTTAAGTTTCCAAATTGGTTTTATTTGAAAACAAACACACTGTACATCACCATATTAGGAGCTTAATAGCCACATTATACAACCGGGGACAACATGCTAACTGATATCTACAACATGCTCATGCTAATTTCAGCCTGTGATGCAAGCGTGGTGAAATCAAGCATTCTGAATGGACCACACATGTGAGACATATCCTTCCTTATTCCCTTTTCCTATGTCACCAGAAATGGTGCAGCAGTAAAATTCAGAGGGGCTACACAGGGACCTGGGACAAAAATTGGCCCTGGCAAGGAATGTATTTTACTATTATCATATAATAATTATCAAATAATAACAGCATCATATTTAGAAAAACAATGTTTTACCTTATTAGAAATTTACAGTGAATCATTACTTTAGAGATCCATCAAATAACCACTGTGAAAAGCAAATAAGTAAATTTACACATACTGTATTTCCAGCACTTTTATCTACTCATATGTATTTACTGAATTTCCCTGATATAGCAGCTCAATTCTAATTCTTCAGGTTAAAAGGTGCTCCCTCATTTAAAAAGCTATAACCTGCATTTGGATCAGGCTAAAACCAGACAGGGCTGCTTTGTGAACTCATTCAACACATCAGCATTAATAATACTTTTATTAACTTACTTTAGTAAAGCTTAAAATGCAAAGCTTTTACTTCATTTAGCAGCTTTAAGATCTGTTATTTTACTTGTTTGATTGTTTTTAAAACATGTTGAACCGCAGCATAGAGGATAAAAATCCAACAGCATCAGCCCCTGAGGACTGTCGACCCACTGGGCAAATGCCTGGTATGCCAGATTACCAGTCCAGCCCTGGTTAAGGTCGAGGCTTATTTATTTATATAGCGCCTTTTACAGCAGATGCTGTCACAAAGCAACTTATGATGCTAAGCAGAAAGTCAACTTTGGCCCTGTAGAAATGAAGACCTGCATCAACATTTAACACATTTTTGCAACTGAAAAGAAACACTGACGTAGGTTCACTTTTAATAAATTGTTAACTTTTGCTTCTTATTTTGCATAATTGTGTGAAGAGGCATCCCAGAATAATGAGTCACAGTTAGCTTCCAAAAAACATATTTAAAAAACTTACACACAGTACATCAGCGTATTAGGAGCTTAATTGCCACAGAATACAAGCAGGGACAAAATAACTGATATCTACAACACCCTAATGCTAATTACTGACTGTGATGCAAGAGTGGTGAAACGAAGCTCTTTGAATGTGCCATAGATACATTCCTGTGTAGAAAGAAAAAAAAAGCTGTAATTTGTGTCTGGTAGCTGAGGGCAGTGAGTGACATTCATTTTCTACTGAGGAGAGAGAAAGAGAGAGAGAGAGAGAGAGAGAGAGAGAGAGAGAGAGAGAGAGAGAGCAGAGCGGGGTGGGAGTCGCCATGGCCCTCTAATGACCTATTTAATACTGTAAAGGAAATGACCCGAGGTCCGAAGAGCGCCGCCTTCTCTCCAGCCAGGAAAAAAAATATATTCCAATTTTTTTTTTTTAAACCAGAAACAATAGGACCACCTTAATTGTGACATTACAAGCAGCAGCACAGAGAGGAACAGAGGGGGACTGATTAAGATGAAAAGAGGTGGGTGACTTTGTGAAAAGGTCACTGCACACTTACCTGGACTTTTCACTCTCCATCTCTCGCTTTCTGGAGGAAGAAAAAAGGAGATGAAAAGGAGAGAATATGGAAAGAAAACTCTTGATTAGAGAGACTGTCAATATTGTCGCCGTTGCCATTAGTGAAATAAGATGGTAATTTCCTGGCAGGATGTGTCCGAGCAGAAAATGATAACCGGAATAGAGATGAGTGCCAGCTGTCGGCAGAAGGCAGCACAGGTGGGGCAGTGGTGGGGTTAACTGAGAGGTTAACAGGGGGAAATGTCTGGCAAAGGTCAAAAACAGCTACCATCCAGCATGGAGGCTGCGGGCTCGCTGCCAGAGCAGGCCCGGTGGAAAGAAGTCCTCACTCTTGTGTGATGAGCTCAGGCCTCCCACACTTCTAAGGTAAAAAGATGTGATCTTCTGTGGCACAACTTCAGCTTAAGGCCTGACTAATACATTGGTTTGCTGATGAGTATCAGCAAACACCTGATAAAGCACATGTGGGTTTAGAAAGGTCATGCTCATATGGTTTATAACTTCTTAAAACAATTTCTAGTAATTCTGAACAGTTTCTATTGCTCTATTGATCATGGCATGATATGCCATAGGCGTCATGGTGGTGTAGTGGTCAGCACTGTCACCTCACAGCAAGATGATCTGGGTTGGATTCCCGGTCCGGTCCGTTCTGTCTGGAGTTTGCATGTTCTCCGGTGCTTGAGTGAGTTTCCTCCGGGTACTCCGGTTTTCTCCCACAGTCCAAAAACATGCATGTAAGGTTGATTGGCCACTCTAAGTTGCCCGTAGGTGTGAGTGCGTGAGTGAATGTTGGCTATGTGATGGACTGGCGAACTGTCCATGGTGTACCCCGCCTTTGCCAGATGACGCTGGGATCCAGACTAGTGGGATTAAGCAGCATATGATGGATGATATGCCATGCAAGTTTGTTACTCAACGGCAATGACAAGCAAGTCTGTGAAGGTTACAGTTAGGAGTGAGGGGTATAAAAGTCTTCCTCAGGTATTGGTTTTCTCAGAGTTGGTATACTGATGTGCCACAAATAACTGCAGATATTACATTACACTGTTTAGCTGTGTGGCCGAGTTATGGACGTTTCAGTTACGCTTCAAATGTTACAGACCCTCCATTACCTCTGACTGTCTAGCCCACTGCATCTGAAGTAGTCCACTTAACTTTCAAGGCAGTGGGCATAAAGGAATAGCTGGCCTTTTGGTGCTAGCATGGAACAGAGCCACCAAAGCTATTGCTACACTTCATATCGCCTGAAGATCTGCCTAAGTCAGCTGGCTGTTTTGTTTTTGCTATTTTGCATAATAATAATAATAAAAAATTATCTTTCTTTCAAGAAAGTTAAGAGGCATACCAGAATAAGAAGTTACAGTTTGCTTACAGAAATAATAATGATCCAAAATGGTTTTATTTAAAAATATATCCTGGTTTATATATATATATATATATATATATATATATATATATATATATATATATATATATATATATATATATATATATATATATAAAACCACGTGAGTATTTTTAATTTTTGAACATATAAAATTAGTTCCGAAATTTTACATCCATAAAATCAATATTAGTCACAATATTTTCATAATAGCCTACTTATACTGTCTAAAACATGTTACAGCCTGGTATTACACCTGATTATTACACCAAGTATTAATCTACACTTCAGCTTTCACAGGTAATATCATGCCGACCAAGTCTCATAGTCTTATACAGTTCTATTATATGTATGACTGTATGTAAATATTTATAAGCATTATTTCCCATTGTTTATATATTACTTCATAACCAGCAAGCACAGAGGGTTTGGTTTTACATACATTGTTTATTCTGAAAAGAAAAAAAAAATTGTAGTGCCACTGGTCCAACACCAAGCAAAGCCTGATATATTCCAACACATTAAAAAAGTCTTAGTAAGATGGAACAGAATAAGAGAAAGAGAATAAGGTTAAAGTTTCTGAAAGTGCTGTAGCACAAAAAATACTGTCAAAATGATATCAAATATCACCTTAATACACTTCAACAACGTGAACGATTTGAACAACACTAAAAATAAGCCTAGGTTGTGCATATAGTACAAAATGCCAAGCAAAGAAAAGTATTATTCACATTTCTTGCAAATTTGCATATTTATGGCACTTGCATCCAGTTTGAGGAACATTTTTGTTGTTCATCAGAATTCTTTTTTTTGTTTTTTTACTTATTGCTTTTTAAGAAATACTATCAGAGGTGCTGCATCTTTTCAAGTGTGTAATAAAGAATGAACTATTAGGGTTACTAATGATACAGTAAATTGACTATACAATGAGCACCAGATTACAATAAGTATCCAGAGAATACAAAAAAAAAATGGTTACCAAATTGGCATTTAGACCAAACAACCACTGAGTTTTACTCTGCATTGGCTCAGAGCTGAAACAGGACAGTTTATCTGAGTTACAATTGTGCTCTGAGAAGCCTGAGGTCAAAAAAAAGCTGCTTAGTGCAGCTAAAGTTGTCGTATACTAATTCCAATCTTATCCCTCGGCGAGGAGTGCAGTTTAGCAAGTATTCATATTAACAGTATGGCAGAGATGAGTCACAAACACAGATGCCGTACCAAAAATATCTATATAGACCTACAATGAATGCGGAAAGTGTCTGTCAGCATTGCACAACTCATTTATATTATCTGATCTAGACTAGTAAAACTTCAAACGCCTGTTCACCGTTTGTTAGTTGTTTTTTTGTTTTGTTTTGTTTTTTTTGGAATAATACATCCAGTATATGCACTTTAGGGAAGACCAGAAGGTGCTTTGGGGTTACATCAACAGAGGTTAAATAGGCAAGCTTATATAGTAATTACAATAAAGACAGTGTGTAGGAATATTCAAGGGTTTGTCTAACAAAGAAGAAAATTCTGTAATAAATGTTTTAGAGAGATGAATGGAATGTTAATGGGAGTGGGTCTTGTTAAACTGGAATAAAAGGACTGCACCCAAATACATTCTGTAGGCCAGGGGCATTCAGGGCCAGTCCTAGAGAGCTGGTGTCCAGCACAGTTCTGTTATTTTCCTGCTTTCTGTGTTGGAGCAGGAAAAAAAATTTAAAATCACTCAACCTGACTGGACACCAGCCCTCCAGGAGTGGAGTTAAAGCTGCAGTAGGTAGCCTGTACACACATACGATGAAGTCATATTTGTTAAACCAAACAAACAACCAAGCACTGTGTAAAGTTTTCTAGCCTGCATGTGCATCACCAGCCACTTCTGAAGAACAAAATAGCTGATAGTTGTATTTATTTATTTATTCATTTTATATATTTATTTTATATATTAAGTAAAGCCAGCTCTCTTCTCAATCCCACCTACTGCAGCGGTATATGACTTAAATTATCTTAAATTTTAAAGGGAAATTTATCTTTTGCCTTTAAGGACCTGACATAACGCAAGCTACAGTAGACGATGCTTAAAGAAAGCCAAAGAGGTCATCAGTTCATAAAAGTCCAAAATCAGACTCCCATATAACACCCACAAAGCCTTAAACCCCTGACAGTGTGAAAGAACTATGTCTCTGTGGAAATTACAGTGTTGTTCAGAGCGGACCAAAGTCATCTGAAGCCTGCTCTTGTATACTCGAAACATCTGCATTCCGCAAATCTGTTATAAAAACCTAGATCGAGTAAGACGTGAGGACCTCTGCAAAAAGGCTGAAATTATGGAAATAATATCTGTAAAAAGGACAGTTAAAGGACAGACTCACCAATAATACTGTTCAAAGTACAAGAGTTAATAGCATATTTGACAGTCATGACAACACAGAACAATAAATGCCTTTTACATTTCCCTCTACATGAATACGTAATGTATTTTGTCCTTTTGAGTTTGGAAAGCTTCTGCTTTGACCAACGAGATGGAAGCCAGAGGCACGTTTTCACTGGAGAAAGTGGATTCACACACACACGCACACTCGCACGCGCACACACAGGCATACAGGAAGGCAGGAATTCACATATAGACCCAAAGACACATATACAGACTCTCCCTTTCTCTCCCAGTCTGCTCTGGCACCGGGGCCTTATGTGGGAAAGCAGATGCCGCAACACTCCATGCAGATCTCCAGGCAGTCGGATGACTCGCAGCAGGCATCCATAATGCCACAGTCCATGTCACAGGGGCAGTTGCAGTCGTCTCCCAGGTCGTCGGCGCAGCAGCAGCAGCAGCAGGCCTCAGAGGTGCAGGTGCCGCAGGAAGCCTGAGCCACCACCATGTTGCACAGAGTGAGGAACTCGCAGAACAGGCAGGCCAGGATGCAGTGCACGCAGCAGTCTGCTTCAGCAGGAACATACACACACAAAGCACTCAACATCCGAACCACAAGAAGCCCCGTTTATACAAACAGAGATCATCGCTAAGATGTGTGTCAATTAAATCTACTATTAAATCTTAAAATACATGTTACAGGGACACGTCCGGCCCTTTGTCCATTTCCTCCGCTTGTGTGTGAGAGCCAAGAGTGAGAAATAATTGATCTAAAATTTCAAAACGCATGCACCACTGGTTAGAACCATGAAAACTCTTCAACAATCAAGAAGCAAGAAGACTCAACGCAAAACAATTTGTATCAAACTTGCAGGTTGTCAGCAAAGAATTCCATCCACGCTCCTAAATGTATCCAGTTCTGAAAAATGTATTTCTCCTTATCATTACTGGCCATATTAGATGACTTAACCATCACAATGTAACTGTATGGGCGGGCAGGCGCGCGTGAGAGCAGGGAGGAGGCAAGCTGAGCAGAGAGAATAGATGGGAGGAATCTGAGAAATTTAAAAGAATGAATTCCACTTTTGGGTTGATTAGCAGCTTTGTGAATAATGGGGTCATCATCATGCAAAAGCACAGGCTTGATCACGCAAAGCTGATTAGCAGTGTCCAAGATTTTCACTGGCAAATTGCTGCACTAATGCTGCGATTTCTCTCAATCCTGATTAACATTTAACCTTTTTCCACAACCTCTTACAGAGCTGTTGCGCATGACTATAAATTGCTGTTGTTTAAAATGACACAGATACTCAGCTTTGCTGCTAAATTTCCTTTTCCATTTCTTTATTTTTTTATTCCGTTGTGGCACATGACCAACGCGTGACCAAAGCAGAGTATTCAAACAAGTGATATTACATTCATAACATTACAGGCAGCAAAATTAGATATGAAAATTAATAGAGAATTAATAGAGATCCGATGCAAGGTCCCTACGGCAGACATCAAAGTAGCATTAGCGGTTGCCAAAAATGTTTTTTTGTTGGATGCACCTTAATTTGGTATTAATAATAATAAAGCAGAGTTGTAAAGCAAGAGTGTGAAAATTAAAAAAAAAAAAAATTAAAACACATGCCGACAACTAACCCGTTTCATCCCAGGCACAGCTCACAGGTTGTTTAAACTAGCATCTAAGAGACTAGCAGAACACCCTGCCAAGCTGGACACGGCCCACTCTTTACAACTGCAATTAGCTGTGAGCCAAATGAATGGACTTTTGGGGGGAATGGGCTTGATATGCATTAGTATCATTCCAAACAGTACATTTGCATCGCTTTCATCAGCTCACGGTGAGCTGTCAGGGAGAGTCCTCAGTCTGATTGGAGCTGCTTAGAGAGGAAAGCTCAGCCTGAAGACTGCTGAATGCTCATGTTTGTTTAATCAAAGTGAGTCTTTGTAGGCGGCAGAGCTGACCAGCAGTGCAGCAGTCCAGCCTGGACACTGTTTGAACTTTAAAACATGTTGGCATGCAGATCTACTGTAGGCTAAAATGCAGCGTCGGTTTGAAGATCGAAACTCTTCCACTGAAATGTGAAATCTGGCATTACGTTTTGACAGCATGACAGACATGGAGCTTTGCTCCTAACCACTGAAACAATGAGTACTCCATTCCTGCTATGCACGCATCACGTGTACTCATTGCTTACAGCTTACTAAATGTTTCCTTTCACCAAATCTGTCCAGAAGAAGCTTTTTTTTAACAAATAATATGGAGATACGGATTTATGGAGTGCTTTATGCATTCCCTTGGATGTATAATTTATCAGCAGCGATTACTAAGAATCTTAAAGAATGGGCGGCTGGGTAATGTACACCGGAGACAGGCAGGCTCGTCTCCACCACAAAACTGACATCACCTCTAGGAGAGTGTCCATGCTCACTGTCAGCCAACGCAGAGGATGCCCAGAATTTGAGAGGGCCAAAAAAAAAACCTCACAGGAAATAGTATGAGACATCTGGAAAAGCCCAAAGGCCAACATCAAAAAGAGGAGCTGCATGACACAAAACAAGCTGGAATAGGAGCAGACCATTGAGCTGTGCAAAAACATTCAAATGAAGAAAGACTGACTGCTGCCTCGGAGACCAAATGAGAACGATACAGGGAGGGCAGGAGAGTGAGAAATGGAGAGCAAGAGATGGGGAGATGCATTAGGGTGGATGCTTACCGAGTAGTCAAAAAGTAGGTAAAAGCTGGAGCTGTGCAATATGCATAAAGTATCAGGCTTTGATGAGACAGACGCTAAATAATTGTATGTAGCACGGACAAAGACACTTAATCCTTATACATGACATGTAAATAATGACACCAGCACAGCAGTGGGAGCGGGTTTAGCAGAAATGTAATGTTAAGATACTTAAAGACTATTCCTTGCTACACAATATACATCACAATATTTACTTTTCTCAAAGATTTAATGAGTAAAACCGACGAAAAAAGTAGAAATAAACCGATCAGCGTTTTTGAGGCCGATTCCGATCACCTTTTAGCACAATTGCCCGATAGCTGATACAGATCACGGGCGGGGCTACATGCCATGGCAGGGCTATGTGTAAGCAAGTCATGAAACATGGTTATCTAGCGCTATAAACTCAATCACTTTGGCTGTGATTCCTTTAGCTCTCTGGCTGTTGCTGCTGCTGTACTGTTAGTACTGGTCAGATCTGGTCTGCAAGGTTTTCTGGGTTGTTTGTTTAGTGCTAGCTGCGCGTGCTAGCTCTGCTGTTTGCTGATACTCACTGTATTCAGCCATGTGGTGTACTCCTAAGTGTCGTATCAGATTAGTAGTGTTAAATGTCTTTGTTTTGGTTCCCCCACGAGACACGTTGATTGTACAGATGTTACAGAACGCCTTGGATGAGTTTGCGTCACATGCAGTAACAAACTGCCAGACGGACGACATGTTTTCTATCCGCACATGCAGTGAATGCCGTAACCTCTCGCGAGCCGCTGCTTCAGTCAGTCTGTCAAAAATGAAACAGTATGTATTTCCACCTAGTGGTTCAGATAGGAATTGCAGGGACCTGGCTGGAGGGGGTTTCATGGATGGCTCCTCTTCCTGGATGAAACGCTAGCTGGTAATACACAAATTAGGCTCATTTGTTTAACGCCATCGGCTCTCGGGATCGGCTAAACTGGAGACATATCAGCCGATTTGATTAAAAAATATCTCTAGAAAAAAGGACCAGTTATGTAACAATACCAAAAACTATTAACGCAATTACTTACTTTACATAGTTACTTTAATTATTACTTTACATAGTAAACCAGCACATCATTCTACAGCCCATTCTGGATGTGTAATATTAGTCAGCATGCTCGTTCAGTGGAAAATGAGAATTTTTTTCCAACAGAATCAATTTACATTTTTGGTCTTTGGTGTCATCATCGTGCTTAGCGATAACAATTAGGGAGTGACGTACCGTGCAGCCCCAGTTAAAGCTGCGAGAGATGCTTGGTTGGATTGGAAAACAAAAAAACAAAAAACAAAACACTAACAACCACAACAGCTTTTTAGTGGACTCTGTTGCCTTCATTAAATTTGTCAGAGTACGGAAATAAGCACGTTTACATCACAAACACACTCAAGGTCCTAACCCACCCACGGAACAAAAGATCTCTCAATTAGATGACTTTCCAGCGGCGCTGCTGTTATCACAGTAGAGTATTAGTGCCAGAGACGTGAGCCAAGCACACAAAAAAGCAGAAAACCCCAAGCGGAGTTCTTGTAAAGCTTTATTCTTCTGCTTTCCAGGCTGTTTAGAAGCTAATTTCACAGGCAAACAGATTATGTTAATCCATGTAAACATTAAAACACAACAGCTTGCTGTTTTCCAGGGGGAAATGAATGCTTCAGAGTGAACATATTGATTTAGAATACGATTCTACAAATAACAGAAACAAAGGCTGTAATGAGGCAGACTTATTGAACTGTGGGGTTTTTTTTTCAACCTTCCACACCAATTAAGAAGTTAAAAGCCTGATTCTGCTGAAAGAGGCACACTTCTGTCAAATCAATGGGGACATAATATGCATACCACGTTCTTTTTCGAGCATCATCTAACATCTTCAGTGATAAGTCTGCAGCAATTTGCCACTGTTTCACACCTAAATGCAACAAAAAAAATACACTTACTTGAAAGGTATGAATATCGTCTCGCAGTGATTAAACCTCAGTTCTCAACTTGAACTTGAGACACTCAAGATCAAACTCACTATAATTCTTTGGGAAACAGAGCTGTGAACTGGACAAATGCTTTCATAGCATGAGAGGCTCGAATACTACGAAGTCTGAAATGTATAATACAGGCTGGACACATGCTCTATGAGAAAAGAGAGAAGCGTGAGTGTAAAAGCCAGCACTGAAGAAAGCAGAGCCGAAAGGAAGGGAAGTGTAGATGGACAGCGTGGCGTCTGCGCGTGAACCGAGGAGGACGGGAAGAGGTGTGGGCTATAGAGGCAGAGAGCACCTCTTAATGAGGGGACACTTTGAGATAGGAGAGCGAGGGCCCATGCAGAGGTGGGGTTGACACATGGCAGACCCCCCACTCTCCACAGCCTTGTTAAAAGGTCACACCTTGGTGACCATTACTAATGCACTCATGAGCTCCTTCATTACAGCATTCACCTTATCATCATATCTGACAATGTGCAAGCTGCTTTTTGGGTGATCAGAGATCTTCCGTGGTCTTGCCATTTGCATGTGTGCAACAAATATGGCCAGATAAAATCTATAAAAACATATCTACGACGGGGCTTGTGATGCAAAGACATTAAATGCTGATTATTGTTGTGGTTTCGTTTGGGCTCAGACAGAAAAAAACAGACCAGGCTAGCAATGCGCAAGTACAGTGGTGTGTGTGTATGTGTGTGTGTATTATTTACCCTCTGGAGAGGAGCCAGGTTTGTGCGAACCCGTAGAACTGCCTTTGCTCCTTCTGCTGCTGTCGCTGTTGACGGACAGGCTGGAGCGCAGCTTGTTCTGCATGCGCTGAGAGACAGGAGACTGGTGTTTTCTGCACTCACACGGGGAAGCAGCGGCCGCGGCGCCAGCAGTCGCGGGCTGTGTGCCCCCACGGGGCATTCTGTGACCATTACTCAGCCCTGCATGAAGGCCATTGTGTAGCCTGGCAGCGTCTCCTTCAGTGGGCTGCTGTAGACATGCTGCTGGGTGAGGCTGTGGCTTAGGTTGGGCTGGACAGAGAAAGAGAGAGAGAAAGTTGTGATGCCAGAATATCTTCAGAATCAAAGAACCGCTTCTCTGATCAGGAGCATGACATAACAACTTCAAACTTTAACCTTTAAAAACTGCCTTGAGTGCCAGACATGACAACATCTGCCCACCTGACTGTCTTTATTTTTATTAGTGATGTAAACTGATCTGATGACCTTGATACAAGTACCCAAACAGTACTGGACACACAAAGTGTTCTATTCATCTGTTTTTCATAATCGTGGCAATATAACACAAACTAACATTAAACGTCCCCTGGTGCAGAAGTGTTTAGATATAAACAGCTATTTTCACAACATACTGAGTAGGTATATTCCAAAATATCATTCAGAACAAGAAAGTATAGGAGCTAAGAGTGAAAATCTCTGACCTTACAATCACTCCAGTACATTACGATTACTTAGAAATACAACACAAAATCTCAAATTTCACCAGCATTCAGTTTGAATCTGAACTATTTATTAAAGCAAATAATTAATATATACATATATAATATATAAATGTGAATGGACAAAGTGATAACATCCACTATTCACTGTATATACCATTGCATGCTGGAAGCATCCTGACATACCTCAGCCAATCCAGGTAAGTTTCGGACCAAGTCTGGATGAATCAGGGTATTTTCATGAAAAATGATAAAAGACAATCTATAACCATGTCATATTAGGTATTCATATATTGTAAGTTATAGCCCACTGTAATCACACTTAGGGCTGTGTTGAATATATTGCCACTGTTCAAATTAAACAAGTAATTCCAAAATAGTAAACTTACAGACAGGGCAAAATTATTCTTTACTTCCAATAAAGGGTATTGTAATATTATTACTATTAATAACATTTTATTATTATTATGAATTTTGAAGCTGTTTTTGGTCAATTTACAGTGTAAAGGACAACTGGTGTGCTTGTATTAAACTTGGACAGCAATAACATAGACACTGCAATACATTATAGATGAGCTTGTGGCGATGCATGCATCAATGAAGTAATGGCTGTGCCAACATCTATGACTTTTGTAATTCTATGATTTTAACATGGTTTATTTTTTTGGGATACTGCATTCAGATCTTAGTTGTGTTCTTTATTTAATATTATTGGTAAAAACAAAGAGAATTCACTCATCACTGCAGGCTTCAAAACAGACTCTAAAGTAAACATTGATCATCAACATCACATCTGATGCATTTTGCCATTGTATACTATCATACTGTGATGCTCATATCACGATATGCACCACAATGTAGCGCAATACTGCTGAGATGACGAGGCCCTGAACGCAATACGTAGCCAAATGGAATTTTGCTCGTATCACACAGTTCTAGTCCCCAGGACTGGACTTGAGAAGCCAGGAGTTGAAAGAGAGGATAAGCTTGGCTATGATCCATTATCAGAGGGGTCAGCCCATTTTGGAGGTGTGACTCAAGTCTTGCTCCCTGTGTTTCTGCCCGTCTTTTCCTCATCAGGAAGCCCATGCCGCCTTTCTGCTCCGGCTCTTACAGTCTTCACACGTGTGACAGGCGTGAGGAGGTGCTGGAACGGGCCGCCCTATCTGATGAAACGGGAGCAGTGGCATTTTCAGCAGCGAGAGCTCCTGCGCATTCAGCTCTACTGGGAGCACTGCCTCCCGCTCCATCTGCATCAGAGAAGGAGACGCTCGGCGCTCGCTTATTGAGCTCCTTTGAATTATTCATTTTTCGTTTTGGCTTTTTTGTCTGTATATTTCTGGCTTTCACTGTTTTTCTTTCCTCAATCTCCGCCGTTTGCCTTGCGCGCTTGTGTAAGGCAGCAACCCCCGCAAGAGTAATCACAGGCCAACTTTTGTGACAGCTTCCAGCGAAGCGTTAATTTAACACCTGAACTTCTCAGAGCTGACATGAACAGTCGGTTCCGTTCTTTCCCCTCTTTCTTTTCGTGATTTCTTTTTTTCCTTTGTATGTGTGTGTGAGAACACCAACAAGTGCAATTATTGTTAACAAGAGGGGAAAAAATCCAGCCCACTGCTTTTTAACAACACATCACCGAGGGAGATCTCTGACAGGAATGTAAATGTAAAACAACGCAATTAAACACAGGCAGCGCCTGGCTCTTCATCCTGCGGCCAATCTACATGCGGGCTCTCCCAAACAAATATAGACATTCGAGGGCCAACCTTCAGTATCCTTCTACCAGCCGAGAACGTCCAACAGAGAGCGTGCTCAATGAGCTCCTATCTAATATTCGATGCAGTTCAGTTATTCAGGGTTTTAAATTAACTTCAAAGTGTTGAGGAAAGTAGAAAAGAGCCCGCTCTAACTTTGCTTGTGTGTTTGCTGTAATTTAGTCAAATGGAGGACTTGACATGCAGAAGTGGAAGGCTGGGCTGTGTCTTGGCCATTGCTAATTCTCACCTACACTGACACTAACAAAGCCCAATCAGGAAAAACTCAAACAGCACCAAGAGAGCAGGACAAACATGTCGTGCATATTAGTTGGTGGGCTTTTGCTGGCAGTCACCTTTTGTCCCAGCACCAAGTAAGATACAGATACAAAGATACAGATACAAAGATACAAAGATACAGATACAAAGATACAGTTTCTCAAATCTAAAGCACAACCCGAAAGAATTCAATTCATTTTCAAATAGCAAGAGTGGCAATTCATATTTTCTAACAACATGTTATATACTTAACAAGTTTCAAATGAAGAAATTGAACCCAATATCACAGGGCTTGTTTACTGCTTGTAGATGAGCCAGACCACTCATACGCAACCAAACACCCATGTGCTGTAACATCACAACCACAACGAACTACCATTCTAGTACAATATATCAAACCTTGAAGACTCAAGCCAGAAAAAGGAGCCCAAAAAAAAAAAAAGCCAGGCCTTTAATTCATAAAAAATAATTTCAATTGCAGTCACAACATTGGTCAGACACAAATCATAATTAGACATGTCCACAAATCGTGTTGTTCCGCCAAGACTCACCAGCTGCAGTAATTCACGAAAGAGGTTTTATGGATGGACGCATACCACACACATACTAAACACATGCACTATCCCCTCAGACCTGTCCACTCAGTCCACAAACAGGCCACACACCAATCCAAAAATGATCAGTCTGACAGCATCCAGCAGAGAATTCCCCACTGCTTTTTTTTAAGTCAAGCTTTCAATTTGCACCACATAAATAGCCATTAGAAACCCACCATATAAAAAACCCCCGAATGTAAGTGGCAGTTCAAGTTTCCAGTTGCCGGGACAACCTAAAATGTACAAGTGTCTGTGAACTGTCTCGGCCAAGGAACAGGTTGCATATAGCAGACACATATACGCACATACATAGATACATAGACGCAGCCTGTGACCAAAAAAAAGCACAACAAAACCACAAAACTGGGAAGATAGGAACAATGGCTAGCGTGCATCAACACAACCTCGTGCATGTGACACTGAGAAACGATAACGAAAGGGCAAGGCCTAAAACAGACTTCACCTAGATGAAACATGAACAATGCCTTAAGCTTGAAGGTATAATAGGTGATTAAAATTGAAGAGATGCAGCTAACCAGAAAAACATGTAGCATTCTCCAAACTGTGACTGTATACAAGCTGACAGGTTGCATTAAAACACCGTGTTACGGTGGAGGGGGTAGAAGGGGGGAAAAACAGCTCAAATTGGACTTGTAACCGCTCTGTTTCCAACACATCAACAACTGTTGAGAGTGTACATTTGTAGTTGAATAATACATGGTATTTCTCTACACACTCTGTCAAACACATCACAGGCAAACTGGGGGTGAGTGCTTCTTGACTGTCTAAGCAGCATCCCAATTTGGTCCCCTGTATCTGACAGGCTGAAATATCCTGGGAGCATTTTTAAAAGGCCAGTGTTTGATGGATTCATGAAGAACACACAAATATAATTGCCATTTGTCACCGTGTGTTCGGCGGATGCCCCACACAGGGACCGTGCAGCGAGGCGCCTGGAGAGAGACCCGCCGGTGCGGCTGCACCGCTCTCTATGTAAAACTGTGGATAAACACCCCTCGCTTTTGTGTCACAGAAAATAGCTCCGCTGGAAGAATTCAAAATTGTACCCCAAAGACACAGAGGGAGAGCGTCACAGACCTCCCAAGAACGAATATGTATGAACATCAACGGCCAGAAGCAGCATAAACAAGGCTGAGGAAAAAAAAAAATTCGGTCAGGTGGGAGGATGTAGGAGAGAGGTGAGACAAGGCAGGCACACTCACTCATTTGCACTAGTCTCAGTGGAAAGCCTGGAGTAAAAAGAGAGTCGCACTAGACGAAGGGTGGGGTGGAGGGGCTAAATTTCTGTATTTTGGCACTTGTTCGGTATTAAATCCTGTGTGTGCGTGCATCTGTTTGCTGAAGTGCTTAAAATACTCATCAAAGGGATCATTCAGTAATTTGCTAATCACCTCAGATCAATCAGCTTAATAAGATATTAAAATTCTTATGATTGTAGCTTGGCGGCCCAGTGGCGTTGTGGTTAATACTGCTGCCTTACAGCAAGGCAAGACAAACTGGGTTCGATTCCTGGTCCGGGCCCTTCTTTGTGGAGTTTGCATGTTCTCTCCGTGCTTGAGTGGTTTTCCTCCCACAGTCCAAACACACACATGATAGGTTGATCAGTCACTCTAAATTACCCGTAGATGTGAGTGTGTGTTGGCCATGCGATGGACTGGTGACCTGTCCATGGTGTACCCTGCCTTCGCCCAAAGACGCTGGGATTGGCTCCATCGCCCCTGTGACCCCGACTAGCAGGATAAAGCAGAAGATAATGGATAGATGGTTGGATGATCATAGCTCAACAGTTTGTGAACCAAAACTGTGAATCATTAACGCAGGGCCCTTTAAACACTATAGAACTTAAATGACAGAACAAAGCAGACTATCTGAAAATTGTTGGTTAACTCCAGAACAGTTAGGTGTATGTCAGTCCCACAGTCTATATGAGAAAGTAACTAATTAACCTAATTCATGAGCTGTAAATGTAATTATATAATTACATACAATGGAGTTCAAAAGTCTGAACCTGAGACAACGTTTTGCATAACATTCAAAGCCATTTTTCTTTCATTATAAATTATAGAACAAAACAGTAGAATCTTTAAAATATGTATTCCTTTCAGAATTTCTTTACATTTGTTATGTCCCCCTTTTTCTTAATTGAAAAAAAAAAACTTGAGCTGAAGCCTCACGCAGAATACATCAACTCATGAATCCAAGAGTAGTCTGAATGTGAGCTTTAATGAAACAGGCAAGACTACACTGTATAAACATGTCACTAAATATTTCAATGTGAACAGTGACTTTGAAGTAGTGCAAAATCTATTCTTCATTTTAAGTTTTATATATTTACATTTTTAAAAATTCTGGATTCTTTTTGTATATTTGTGGGTGTAAATGAAAAAATGAAAAAGTTTCATTTTTTATGTGGCCTCTTTTGGACCCCAATGTACATAATAATAATAATAATAATACTAATAATAATAATAATACTGCGATATAAGTTGAGTTATGCAATGATTTACACTCCTTATACGATCAAGTGTGCACATTCAACTTTCTCTGTATGTTTAGATGTCAAGAACTGACATACAATCTGCAAGAGGGAAATAATTCTTGTAGTGTTCAGTGGCCATTTCTGCATTACGGTGTCACAGTAAGTGAGCCTTCCAAGTAGTGACCTTCAAAGTAATGCATTAACATATGCAAATACATACGCCTGGAACAGCTTTATTTGTGTACAGGCACTCAAAAACAATTTATTTCTTTGATTGAAAAGTCTGAGAGAAGTTCGACTGAAGAACGGAACACACCTAAAGGGATTTCTATGTCCTCCTTTGGTGATGTGTTTCATAATATTGCCATAATATAAATACTTCATTAATGCTCCTGTGGGCCCAGCTCCCTGATTGAAATGCTAATTTGTAAATGTGCAGTGACCTACCGGCAGAGCTGCCGTCTTCTGCAAAAACAGCCTGGGGTGGCATTTCTCCTCCAAACAAACACCTATGGCACGCTTGCACCTTTCAATCCAAGGGGATATACATTTTCATTAGAAACTATATATCTCCGTCTATATTTATAGTAACAAAACTACTGGAATTATGGTGCGGAAAATGTAGAATGGATATTATTACACGTGAGTCTGATTGAACATTTCCTTCGGCACATCAAAGCTCATTTACAGGCTGACCTTCCAACTCTGTGGCAAGGACTTCCTTTATTGAGGAGTGGGTTTAGAGGAGAGAAAAAAAAAGCTATCTATTTCTGACATGACATCCCTTGACTTTCTTAAAAACAAACCATGATATGCCACTCTCATTGTTGCTCTCATTTCAGAACCTCCAAAGTCGATTATTAGTCTTTACGCCGATGGTTCAAGAAGCGTGACAAAAAAAAGACTTATGCTTTTTTTTGTCTGTGTGCTGTGTAAACAGTCTACAAAGATTTAAAACCCAAGTCTTACACCCAAAGTTTTACAGTACACACCAGAAGGAAGAAACTCTCTCCCATAGAGACCACTTTTCCCAGCTGCCTGAAATGGATTGCTGGAATTGTGGCCCTTTTTCTCTGTTGCAAGGTGATGTCAACTCGTATTACAATCCTTACTGCCCGCCTTAAGCTTGGTACGTCCTCACACATCACACAAAGAGCTACAACATTAAAAACTTGCCACTCTGAAATGTCCTGCTCCAGTTTAACTTACAAATGTGGATTTGGTCCAACAACTTGATCTACCTGACTTTCAGAATTGGGCTTTGGCTTTAACTGAGATAGCAGAACAGTCATAACGTTGTGGACAGAACTTTTGGTAGAATACCACTCTGGTGGTTGACCAACCAGAACTGACTAAGGGGGAAATACTGATGTACAATATAAAACCACCTGTATACAGTTTTAAACAAACCATACAGAGTGTGGTCTTAAGAACATTTCCCATACAGAGCCATTTAAGAGATATCAACAGCAGTGATATATAAGGCTGTACGCACAATCCCTGACTACAGCACATCTTCACTGACCAGCTATGAAAATTATTTTTAAGCTGTATAGGTATCCCACCATTAGTATTTTCACTATGTGTCTTCGATTCAAGTGTATTTCCTTCACTGTCTGGAGTCAGAACAATGGGCTTGTCATACAACAAAGCTCCGACATGTCCATTACCAGCACCTCTGCATTTCTGACTCCACAATATTTCGCTTCTGAGAAGCCCTCCTTCACATCTTATTCCCGCTCTCACTTCTACCAGACGAGGCAGTCAGTATTACTCAGCTGTCTTGTGCCACCGAACACTTTTAATTCTCTGTGGCAATCATTTAAATGCGGTTCTTCAAATGAAACCTGCTGTAGAGGTCTGACACTTGAGAAAATGTTTGATATTCCAAGTCAACCTCATTCACACTCATTTCGGTGCATGCCTGCCTCTCTCGCCTCCTTTAACAATGACAAGGAGAGCCAGGCGTCTGGGATTTACTAATTTCAAATTTGGTAATTTGGCTGCTGATTGAGTGGAAAAAAAATAATCCCTTCGGACCTTGTTCTGCTTAATTACATTTTACAGTGGAGGAAGCAACTTGAAAAGACAAGAGCGGGGATTCTTGCGGAAGAAATCCTTTGCCGCTTCGGGGGAAGTGGAGGCAATCATCAATCATTTTTTGATTTCCAAACTGTATTTACTATGATTAACACGTCTGACTGCTATAGAAATCATAACCTTGTTCAATGAGGGAGAATTTGTGGCGAATGACATTCATATGAGAGAAATCACTTTCGGGTTTCAAGAGCCAGAATCCAACCTCTGAAGTCTCTTTTTTGTTGTGCCATCATCATCATCATCATCATCACAATACTAATTGAAGAGGCCCCATGAACACAATGGGACAAACACTGAGCATGGTATCCAGTGTTTTCCCTTCACCTTAATTCCTCACAAGTCCAATCTGAGTTCCCCTTGCTTCCAATGTGTTTCCATCCCTGGGGGAAGAGAGGAATGCAGTAAATGCAGAACTTCTTCAGGACTGCAGTTATAAAATGCACATCTTGTACAGATTTAGCCCTTTTACACAGCTACCACATTTTCTCAAAAGATCAATTATGACGTGACTCAGACCAGGCCTGGGGCAGCTGCCAGGCTGCATGCGCCGAGAGTGCTCCACCCTGCCTCCTGAACAACTCAAAACAAAAAACCCAGCAACACAGACGTGAGAGGGAAGGGGGAGGGGGTGGGGGAGCTGGGAGGAGGGATGTATTTTCGGTTTCAGTTACACAGATGACTCACAGATTCCGCCAAACTCCAAAAATTTCATACAGGGTTGAGGTCTCGCGGAAAACAAACTGGGCTGAAAAGTCCAACTGTGCCATGCATCTGCTCGAGGCCTTGCAAACACCCAGCATAAGGTGTCTTGTGTCAGAGGCTCGAGGAAGAAGAAGAAGAAGGAAAAAAAAAAGGAGAACGCTAAGAGCAGGAGAACTGGGGAAGAAGTACTTCTCCCCAATCCACTAGGGCCTGGAGAGTTCATAAAAATATCTATAGACATGGTTCCTTTATTTGCTCGGTATCAATCTCTAACATTAACTGCACTAATGTGACAGCTGTGGGTCAGTGAGCTCTGGCTTTGGGGTGCCAATCAAGACCTTAAGCCTGAAAATCAGGCTAAAGGACAGAGGTGCTCGTCTGCCTCTGAGTGGCTTTTTAACGGGAGACGGCCGTATCGATTTTTAGCCATGGCGGGGAGCGCCGTCTGCGCCGGGGCTGAATGGAGCCAGTCTTTGGCTCCCTGGTCACCCCCCGGTGATCAGAGGCCTGACGGAATGACCTAGCAGAGAGGCAGTGAACCTGCAAACACACAGGGCCAGAGGGGGCCACATCACCAGAGATCCTGGTAATAGAAAAGGGGTTTAACCTTAATGTTGAAGCCAAAACCCTGTTAGAAGGCCAGTAATCCCCCCTGCTCTACTCTCATTTGAAGTGTTTCTCTTTTTCTTTTTTTCTCTCCTTCTTCTGTGAAAACCACCATCCCACAATGTTGTGCGGAGAGGATTTGGGATGCTGCTAAGGCTGGGCTAGGTCTCTGCTTTTGAAAGGCTAAGGAACAGCTTTAAGATCACACAGAATACTAGCTCTCCGTAGACTCTAAAGTAAATGTCTCTTTGAAGAGTGCTTAACTTGCTTGAGAAGCTTAAAACCAAATTTGGGCTGGTCACCGCGGGCAATGGGGTTACATATTATTGACATTCAAATATTGGGCCATTGTTGAGAAAAACCAAACAACGTACTATGATAGCATTTAAAAAAAGGAGAGAAAAAAAAAAAAAAAAAAAAACGTTCATGGAAGCAGGTGTGAGATAATTGAAGGAAATCCAACACACGGAAATTCTGGGAAAGGGCTCCGGCATTAGTAATATGCTAATTAAAATGCTTGAAATTTTCCATATGAATTGTATCTACACCCAAGACAATGAGAAAATAATTATCACAGAGGTAGAATCACAATGACCATTTTAATCAACCCCTGAGCTAGCATTTCACCCTATTTATACCGTTTTTGATTCCATGACCCACTGCGAAGTAATCACTTGAAAATTAGCCCTCCGTTCTAATGGGCCCTTGCTTTGGAGACACATGATCAGACATAAAATTAGCATCTTGTGTAACTAGAACGAAGCCGTACTTTAACATGAAAATGAACAAAAAAAAAGAAAGAAAAACACTCTGGAAAAAAAATATTTCCCTTTCACTTTTTTTTCACAATACATTTCTTCAGGATTGATTGCAGGTTGCTCCTTAGTAGCTTTGATTGCAGGATGCTGTTTAGAAGTTAAAGAGTCGTAACGGCAAACCATTTGCTTGCTGTACCAAAGAAATGCAAAGTGAACTGCGTGCCTGGAATTAACAGGGATATCGTGGGTCAGATACCAGTCCAGTCTAACTTTCACCCTAACCCTAACCCAGAGGCCTCACCATGAGGGGTTTAATAGATTCTACTCACCATGAAATTCCATATGAACCAGGCATATCACAATTCAGAACAACACACACTAGCTCATGTAAACACAGACATTATCCTAAAGACTTCTACAGTAAAACATCTGGACTGATGTTCCTGAACTACCATTAAATGCATTCACCTTATAGAAAGTAGAGAAATCAAACAAAAGCAGGGTCATTTCAGATTTACGTCCAATACACCACATGGGACCTGCTGCATTGTGTCTGCCAGGTTAACGGGTCAGGGAATGATGTCATCTCGCTGGGATTCCACACAGCAGTAGAACACCCTGACAGTAAAAACGCCTTACCTATTACTGGCCCCAGGACTTTATTACTAAGAGGCCATAGGTTTTAATAAGCAAATTTCACTGTGATGCCCTGCACAGCGGCTATGCTTTTAGCTGTGTTGACTATAAATTCAATCAAATCACACGACTGATCAAACGCAGCACACCTGTTCATAACAACAAGGTAGGAAATTAATGATATAGTCTCAAAATAATAAGAATAACTCATTAAGAATAATCCAAAATTATCATGAAACAGCTTTGTGTGGAGGTTATAATCCATTATACAGCACGTTCCCAGAGAAGCGTGCAATGGAGGATGTTGGAATGCTAGTCAATAAGGAAACACTCCTGTGTAAGTGCTCACACTTATGAATCATCAGTCAGAAACAAAAAAAAAAATCCAAAACGCGATAAATAAAGCGCAGCAATTTAGCCGTCACTAAAAGGAAGACTTGCATCCTGAACGAGTGAGTCATTCCAACCCGTGCGGAGAGTGTGAGCGAATCCCATCCAGTAGGAAATTAAAATGGAAATAAGATAAACTACTATAAAGTGGTCAGTCAAGTGATTTCCTATTGATTTCCTGTTCCACTGCAAGACATGAGAATTCTAATTATCACATCGTACAACCTGATTGGTGAACTTCCCACACCAATCACTGCAGTGTCTACCACTCCGGCTCTCTCGCTCCCCCATACCTCAGGCACTGTGTCAGATGAAGCTAAAACCCTTTCCATCATCATCAATTTGCCTGACAGCCCCTTTCACGTTTTACAACCTGACACATATGCTGGAGCCCATCTTCAATGCAGACATTTGGCTTCTATCATCATTATATGAAGAGTCTCGAAAGTAGTCCAGCAACATTCCCGAAGGAGCGCCACCTTACCCAGCGTCTTGTGCATTGGCAGCGCAATATGCGAGAGAATGTGATCAATCACGGCGCAGATTAAAGCGGAAACCCAGAAACCCATCTTGACATGCGAGACGAATCCAGCGGCAGGTCGCCGCAGCAAAGCACCTGCTGTTGATATAAAACAGGAATTTGTTTAAAAGAACTTCTCTAAAACGTGTTCCTCTCCACAGGAATCACTTTGCTTTGGTTCCACGAATAAACAAGCAACCGAGCGAACGTAATAACAAGACAGATATGAGAAAACGAGCAAAAGGAGAGAGCGAGCTGGAAAATTTAACAACTTTGAAACAAAGAGCTGTTGTGTCAGATGTGAGCAATCCAGCAACATCGACATGGATGGAAGCAATCAGTTGCTATTAGCAGTACTAGACGGCTCATACGCCTCGGAGGAAACAGAGGAATTATAGAAAGGAAAACCTGTCTTAAGTTTCAGTTCGAAGAAGGTCAGGGGATTTTCTCTATACCAAAGGGGAAGGGTGTCTTTAGCAAGATCTATCACTGCCGCTACAGGGATTACAGGGCCTGTGGACAGTTGAGGGTTTTTTTTTTTTAATTTTTTTTTTTTTATCAGTGAAATACGTAGCACATCCGTATGTAAGGGTGATGTCAGGTTTAGTCAATGGCAAGTCTGTGCGCGAGAGACAACGATAAAGAGAGAGAGAGAGACTAATGGAGAGAGATACTCTCTGGCAATATATCCTGCACGGAACAGGCGTCTTGCACCAAGCTGCACTCCACACAATGGAACTGCGGGAAGAGGGTGTGTCAATAATTTTCCCCCTCCAAAAACAAGTGGTGAGAAATTTCCAATCGCAGCCTTTGTCTCAAATCTTTGTTTTCCCAATTATTTCCTAACAGAACTCAAGAATGAGAAATCTTTTCCATCTTCACTTACTGAGCCTATTTGCATAAAGCATGAGCAGAACCACTGCAAACTCTACATCTCGACAGCCTAACATAAGGTTAACCCGACCCCAGAATCCTCTGGTGACCCTCTGCGTTCTGCCATTCAGTTTACACTTTGTTCGAGAGCCTAAAGTGTGTAGCGCGTAACCAGGTAAGAGGCTTTCCAATTCAGCAGGTTCTCAACCGTGATTCGCATATCCAGGCCAACCGAGGCCAAACCACAATGGGATATCCTTACTCACACAGCTCTCTGAGTGGAGGCTTTGGCAAGGTAACCACGTGGAGAGATGTCAACCACTATTCAGCTTTAAAGCAGAATGAAGAGGCAGGTTAAGTTCACTTTAGTTCAGTTCAGTTCGCTTCCTTCAGGCCTTCATCAAAGAAAGCAGACGACACTGTTTGTGGCTTTGGAAATTATCTCGCAAAAGAAGAATACAGAGTGTGGAGTTTGGCTCACATCCACTATTTGCATAATCAAACTCAACGCTCGGCAGAGATGTAGCCCGAGGGAAAAAATATCAGAACTCAAGTAAATAGATGGTGAAAAAAGTTTGAAAATCAATTACCAGCAAACAGTGTAAAGATTAAAACCACTTCAATATGTTTTCTTGACAAAGAGAAAAAAAAAAAAAAACGGTGACAGTTCCCGGAAGCTTATGCATTGTCAAAGATGCTGACAAACTTGCGTATTCATGCTGATAATTCCCTGCTAGATCCGATCACGAAAATTTGCATGCTTTGTAGTTTATGGGCGCAGTATCTCCAACAACGGACAGAAATCGTACAGAATCTGCTTCTTATATGCAATGTATTTCACTGATAACAAAATCTTTATCTTTCCATGCATTTCGACCGAGTGGATGTTCAACCAGTTTACCACAACTATAAATTTGCTAACGGCTGCAATTTTCCATCCAATTAATCTCTGGGTGATGAAAAGTGTCACATGCGGAGTTCGCACAATGTTTGCCTATACATGAGGCAAAGTAGGTGCTTATTCAGTTCACGTCTTTACTCTTGTTATGAGTAACACAGTGTGATGTCAGTGGAAAACACCACCTAATGTTCTTTGTGTCAGTTCTACAGTTTCACCTATTGACCCTGGTCATGCAGAAGTCAGGTAAGGTCAAATAAATATGAAGCAATAAACAACAGCATGGACCTGTAACAGTCTGGTTTTGACAGCTGATATGTTTTACACTACAATATGGGCGAGATTGTCGAATAATCAATCTGCAGCTGATTGACAAATCCTAAAAAAACAGTCCTGTGCACAACCCTGATGTACTCAACAGCCTAAACGTGTCAGAAACTAATACTAAAACATTTTACATGTGATTTCCATAGGTGTCCTCTGACATCAGGCAATTTGCACACATCTGTATTCACAAAACAACACTTACTTTTCACAAGGTCGCCATGAGTGGGGTTTCCCCTCGAACCGTCCCCCTGTTCATCAACCGAGTGTTCTCTAGAAGGTGGAGATCTGTTCGTTTCCGTGGTTTCAGGCGATCCATTGGCATCGTTTTGACATGTGCCTGTCAAAGAACAAAAATAAAAAGTATAAAATTTACCCAAACCACCAAACGCATTTGAAAACACACCATCCTTTAAGCGCACAGAATGTTCTCATTTACTGAAGGTAGCCAAGCACCCAAAACCACATAGGTCAGGCTCAAGACTAACTTGCTTCAGCATCAAGAATAGAAAGAGCAGCTTTAATTTGCCAGATACAACAGATTCCTCTGGCCAGCGCTTGCACAACAGCGTGGGCTGATCAGGTAAAGCCCAGGCCAGAATTCTGGATCTCATTTTCTCAACTCTGCTCCCGGGTGTGAGATACCTGCCAATGTTTTTACAACCATAAAGACGGCATTCATCTAAATTGGAAAAAGTATGTGGGCAAAACCTGCCTGAAAGCCGAACAAAAGGACAAGGCAACTTTGAAACCCTTGAGTTTCGGGAGTGTTAGCACACAAAGTCAGCAAATGTCTCTTCTACATCAGGCTTTGAAACCCATCTGAAATTCCTTCAATGACAACATACAATGTTTTAAAAGAAGCATACCTGATGCTGAATTTCTGAAGATCAAACATTATTGAAATCATTATAGGATGTATATAGGATAAATCAGTTTCAAACACTTGTAGTTCAAGTTGCTCCACCGACACTTCCTCATACTGGAACTGCATGACAGGCTTTTGATTTTACAATGTTGTGAATGCAGTTCTGTTTCTCCTCAGGCCATGTTTTTGGGTTAGCTGCACAAGTCCACAGTAATCTATGAGTCAGCACCAGCACATGTATTCTTTCCTAGCAGCGCTTGTTTTCAGTTTTGTGTTTCCCAGAGCATTGCTCATTACACAAGACCGACTGAAAAGACTGACATGCTACAGTTGCTTTAGCTTCGGAGATGGATATGGCTTTATAAGGGCCCAGAGCTGATTTATGGAAAGCCTTTATTCAGACTGTGACTTCCTGAATCGATGCACACTTACAGTACAGGCGACTTGTGATGCATCACAGTATTTAGTGATTACAGTTCGAAATAAATTGGTCTATTCTCCGCACATACAGTCCCCGGAGAGGGAAATCCAGTCTTAACTGCGGGGCTTTGAAGGTCCTGCGAAAATCCATTTGCCAGCCGTGCCTGTGATTGCTTACTTTGTCCTACTTTGCTATTTTTTGACAGTACTGTAATGATGCTTGGTATAAATAGGATGGTTAACGGTTCGGTGCCTTTAAAAAAAAGGCCAAGCTTATTTTATATATGATAATCTCACAAGCAACTGGAAACTTAATTAAAAACTATAATTGGCAGTAGTTCCTGCTAATAGTCACCAAAGCCTCCCTCAATCCTTACTGGGAAATAATGAAAACGTTATCACCCCTAATGGCAACCACCCAAACACGCTTTGATGAAATCAGTTTGCCGGCTGGTATTCAGCTGGTTACTGACAATTTACAGAGACTCCTTTGTCTAATTTATGTACGCGTATCAAAAGCAAATTATGCAGCTATGAATGGCTACATCCATCAGAGGCGGTTACAGAAGCCTAAACATAATCAGGTAACAGTTTTGTTGCTTCTGTACAATAAAGTAAAAATATCCTTTCAAAAAACAAAGGACAAAAAACTACTTAAAAGATTCCAAAGGATGCATTTATTTCGCACCCTAATGATTCGGCCCTGGAATGAGTTACTTACTTTAGGCTTACTAGTAGCTAACGTTACTTATACCATCTACTGTCTTTCAATCTCGGCAACAACACAAAGTAAATAATTAAAGCTGTTAGCAACATTGATCTGGCTTTAACTGTCAAGAAGTGGATAAAATCACAGCACAGCTGCTGCTTATTGGCTGTGGTTGTCTCTTTAGTATAAAACTAAGAGTAAACGAATAACTTTGAATTAAAGTCCAGCATCTTGATTAACAAGCTGGTGAACAGAAAGTCAATTTCAGCCTCGCTTTAAGATCAACCATGCCTGCTGACAGTTCGGTCCTTTGGAAAAGGAAGAAAAATTGCTGACATCTTTCACTGCTGTTGCTCTGTTGTCGTCAATGTAAATTTTGGGAACATGAATATTAACAAGTAAAGACTGATACGTAACAGTCTAAGATTTTGAAGACGGCTCATTTTGCAGAGCTCTTCTGCAAACACAGGATTTGCATTTAAAGGAAAAGGTAACAGTGTTTGAGGTTGGCAACGTTAGTTCTACGTACCGAACTCTCCTTATTCAACAACGCCAATGTAAATACAGTTTCTTATTGCATGGCACCTAAACTGCAGTGAAGCAGTTACAGAACATCCAGCATCTACCAGCATAGAAACTTCAGTTTGTTAGGCCAAACCCCATCAAACTATTTCCTTTAGAAAGCACCAAGCTTTAAAATGAGCTGTTACTCAATGAAAGCACTTCACTTAGCATGAGCACTTGAAACTAGTCTGTCAGGCTTCAACTACTTAAACGCTCTACTTCCCCTACTAGAGAAATTATACGACTAACACCATCATATGACTGGATCATAGGGCCTTTATTTCCCTTTTCTGACATCACTGCCTCGATACTGATACCCATATACACTGGACTGCCATCTGTAGGGCTACTTCTGTCCTATATATGCACTTTTGGCCTAAAACACACTGATGGCACAAACTGCAAAGCAGTACAGGTGCTGTCACCAGGGTAACATACATGTAAACATTGAAAGCTGGATCAGCTCAGTGGCTCAGAGTCTTGTAACTGTGTAAAAAACTGATCACTTAGCCCACAAATATACTTACTTGAAAGAATGATCATGATCATCATGTAACTCAGACACCAATAAGCCTGGACCATACATAACGTTACACACTAGGGCCTGTTTCTATATTAGCATACTCCACGCGGGCTCACTTAACGTGCTGTGAAAGTGAAGGCTGATCTGAGGGCTGATGTAAACTTCAGTCAACGTGTAAACTAAAGCGCCCAGAAACCTAATAAGCCTTTACTCACCTTGGGAGTTAGCCAGAAGCAGACTGGTCTCCTGCTGCAGCTCCTTCTCCTCCGGCCCTACAGGCCCCTCCGGAGGTAAGACTGTGTCCGCGGACATGAGCCAGTCTTCTTGTTGAGATACTGTACACACCCAAGAAGAGAGGGGAAACACAGCCTCCTTCCTTTCTGACTCAGCCGTCGACTCTGTCAGAAAAGCGCAGAAAACCGTGAAGTACCTGCACACGCAGCATTGTACCGAGAGCCCCGAGTAGCTTCAGTGGGCTAACTTCACTTCCACTTCTTCTCTGAGGAGAAAAGTGACGTCAGCCTACAAAACGCCGTTAAAACTTAGTGGAAAGTTTTCTTCTCCCCTCCTCCCTACACATGCGAGTAACTCTCTCACAAAGTGCTACTACTAACTCCGTAACTCTCGAGCTTCGACTAAAACCAACACATAACCGCGTTCAGCAGTTTCCCACAGCTCTCTGACACACAGAGGACGGACGGAGGGACAGGCAGACAGACAGGGAGCCGTTACCTTTCAAACATGTCAACTTCTCCAGAAGAGCTCAAGTGTGATTTCCCCCCATCATTCTTCACCAACAGAAGCGCGTGCAGTCACGAGTTTCACTAACCCCGCCGAATCACAAAGACGTACTTTGTAGAAAAACGGTAAAAGAAAAAAGAAAGGAAGAAAAGAGTAAGAGGAGAAGTAAGTCCCGCGCGCTGCACTGTTGCTGTATCGCAGCTCCGTCTCGCTGCAGCTGCGCGAAACAAAGTTAAACTGAAACATTTTTCATCACATCCGGATTCCTGCAGCAGACTCGCGCACGTGCGCGCAGGGGCAGCTTTCCCTTCCACTAGTCTCTGCATAAAATTCATCATCTTACTTTTACACAACGAACTTGTGTAGAAGGTCATATACACTAGAACCCCTTTCCCGCCAGATAGAGGAGAAAAACAAGCCACTTGTACTGCTGTCTCCCGTCTCTCTTCCTGACAGCAGAACGTCAAAGATTTGAGTTAGCATCTCTAATTCTAACTAAAAATAACTGGTTTCCTCACATTCTGTTGGTTTACTGTGTCGAAATAGTGACGGAAGTTAGTAGATACCAAATAAATAAGTCTTTTTTAAATACTGCTAGTTTTAATTTTTTTTTTTAAAGTACTTCCTTTGAGTGGACCAAAGGAAATGGCCTAGAGTTCCGCTTCCATTGACTTACATTAAAAGTAAATAATATCTTTGCTTCTCCTGTAAGGTTCTGATTTTGTTTCAGCAGCAGCAGTGGAAGTTAACATGCTGGTCACCAGTAAAACCAGTGTATATTGTGTTCTGGATGCTGGTATGATGGTCAGCAATAATGGAAGTTAACATGCTGGTCACCAGTAAAACCAGTGTATATTGTGTTCTGGATGCTGATATGCTGGTAAGCAGTACAATAAGTTAACATGCTGGTCACCAGTAAAACCAGTGTATTTTGTGTCCTGGATGCTGGTAAAACGGGTCAACAGTAATGGAAGTTAACATGCTGGTCACCAGTAAAACCAGTATATATTGTGTTCTGGATGCTGATATGCTGGTAAGCAGTACAATAAGTTAACATGCTGGTCACCAGTAAAACCAGTGTATTTTGTGTCCTGGATGCTGGTAAACGGGTCAACAGTAATGGAAGTTAACATGCTGGTCACCAGTAAAACCAGTATATATTGTGTTCTGGATGCTGATATGCTGGTAAGCAGTACAATAAGTTAACATGCTGGTCACCAGTAAAACCAGTGTATTTTGTTTCATGGATGCTGGTAAATGGGTCAACAGTAATGGAAGTTAACATGCTGGTCACCAGGAAAACCAGTGTATTTTGTGTCCTGGATGTTGGTAAACTGGTCAGCAGTAATTAAAGTGATTATGCTGGTCACCAGTAAAACCAGTGTATGTTGTGTTTAGGATGCTAGTATGATGGTCAGCAGTAATGGAAGTTAACATGCTGGTCACCAGTAAACCAGTGTATACTGTGTTCTGGATGCTGGTATGCTGGTCAGCAGTAATAGAAGTTAACATGCTGGTCACCAGTAAAATCAGTGTATGTTGTGTTTTGGATGCTGGTATGATGGTCAGCAGTAATGGAAGTTAACATGCTGGTCACCAGTAAAATCAGTGTATGTTGTGTTTTGGATGCTGGTATGATGGTCAGCAGTAATGGAAGTTAACATGCTGGTCACCAGTAAAACCAGTGTATGTTGTGTTCTGGATGCTGGTATGCTGGTCAGCAGTAATGGAAGTTAACATGCTGGTCACCAGTAAAATCAGTGTATGTTGTGTTCTGAATGCTGGTAAACTGGTCAGCAGTAATGGAAGTTAACATGCTGGTCACCAGTAAAACCAGTGTATGTAATGTTTTGAAAACTTGTATGTTAGCCAGCAGCAATGGAAGTTAATATACTGCTCACTTGTAAAATCCAGTGTATGTTGTGTTCTGGATGCTGGTGTGCTGGTCAGCAGTAATAGAAGTTAACATACTGGTCATCATTAAAGCAAGTATTTTTTTTTGTGTTCAGACACTGGGTGACCAGCTAAACCAGAACCCGACCAGAACCAGCATAATCCAGAATAATTAGAATTAGAATAATTCCTCAAACCCACCCATATTCCTGAATATGCTGGGTCTCCCATCTACTGCTGCATATTTCTAAAGGACAATGCAAGCAATTTATTAAAAAAATGTCTGCATAAATTAATGGCTAAGATGTGAACAACAGGGCCGCCAACTTTGTTGGTTGGAAATTTGTAGTAACGTAGAGTTGTGCCTATTCAGCATAAACCCCTCTATTTACTTGCAGATGAAAATCAGACATACAATTACAAAAGCTATTCAGCAGAGAAACAACAAACGATGTTTTCGAAAAAAAAATAGTATATAGCTGTCCTTCATGGGCGCAGTCTGTCAATTGCTCTAGTTTCCAGACTGAAATTCTAACTTCAGGGCTCATTCCATTATAAACTTCCTAATTCCACTTATAGATCCCAACATTTTCATATATATTTAAGTTGCTTAATTAGGGGGCTTATTACATAATATTATCTCCTCATTGCCTCATCTGTGCTTTCTGGGCTCTAGTTACTCACTCAAGCAGAGTTTAACCAAGTGCAGCTTTCATTTGAATGATGTAGAGTGGGCAGAGCCTCTCTCTATTAGCTACACAAACCACCTGCTATCATCCAACCAGCAACTTGCTTACTGTACATTTGGAGTAAGAAATGAGCTTAATGTACTTAGATGGAATTGCAGGAGAAAATATAAATTTGGCGGGAGATCAGACTGAATTGTGGGAGACTCCCAGCTAATGTGGGAGAGTGTAGACTTGTTTTCATCTTGTCTTTTGGATAAGTGGATTTCAGCTTGAGTCGGGCAGAAATAACATGGGAGGAGCTGCTTCCACATTTAAAACATATTGTCACTAGCTTCTTATGGCTCACAATTTATATTTTAGATAAGTATCACCTCTTGCTCATTTAAAAACAGAGCACAATTAAATCATGGCAATGCTACATCTTTAATACACCTGAGTAGACTTCTAAATGAATGTAAAGATCAGTTATTCGTCTCAGTTTATCTGAGCTCTGCTATTGCCAGAAAAGACTAATCAATCAATGTGATTATTGATTTCATCGTTACTGAGCTCTGCTAAAGCCTAAATAGACTGATAAATCAATGTGATGATCAGTTATTAATCTCAGTTCATATGAGCTCTGCTAAAGCCAGAAACACTGATGAGTCAATGTGATAAGCAAGTTAATAATCTCAGTGTAACTGAGCTCTACTAAAGCCTAAGCAGACTGATAAATCAATGTGATTATTGATTTTGGTGTTACTGAGCTCTTCTAAAGTCTGACTAGACTGATTAATCAATGTGTTGATTGGTTTTTAATCTCAGTGTTACTGAACTCTGCTAAAGCCTGAGTAAACTGATATGCAATCAGAACAGTGCATTCAGTATTCAGCTATATTTAAAACATTTTGTCCAACCCTGCATACATACCAGGATATAATTTTGAAAGAACAATTGTCACACCATGCCACCATGCGAAGTTATGATTTTTCAGGTAAATAAATCAAAATTAGTGATAAACAGTATATTGGAATCATACTGGATTTGGCAGACATGTGCTTAAAACTATTGGCATCAGCACAAATGGTTAGATTTGACCAATGTTTCAGTCTGAAATTTGTGGTACTCAGCATATAGACGACGCTGGGTTACTGTGCTAAAATATCTGTATCTCATTCATTTTACTGCATTGTTAAACCTACAGAAATGAATGTTATATTTCTCTGTAATATTGATCCAGATAAATATAGTCTGAATTTCTCCTTTTTGTAAATTATGTTATGTGTCATCATTGGTATATCAGCTTTATTATATCAGCATTGTTATATCAGCATTGGTAGACATGTTGATGGAAAATATTTGATATTGACATTGGACCACAATTTCCATATCAGTATAAAGCTTTTAGCTTTGTAGGATGACATTAATACATTTTCTGCTTTCTTCTGGCTTAACATTCGTTTTAACCCTCTGCATACATACACAGGTAGGCTCCTGCTGCCATATTTAGTGTTCAGATTAATGTTTTAGTTTTTCAGCTAAATAGGCCATTTATATTGTTTTATATTCACTTTATACTGTGTATTAAGTTTGTAATCATTACATTCTTTCTCTGGTTATATTGTGCCTAAAACCCTGGCTTTTAACTCTGTGCTCTATTATCCTTCCAATGACCACTCACAACCTGCAGGACGACTCGTCTCATTTGATCTTGTATGACATCCAAATATGCAGTCTCAAACAGCAGAACACCAGAAGTTCTAATGAGGTCAAATTGTAGAACACTGCTGGTCAGAATTTTAGTACACTACCAGTCAAATGTTTATAACAGTTCTAAAATGTTTGGCTGGTAGTGTACTAAAACTTTTGATTGGTAGTGATCAAAAACGTTGACTAGTAGTGTTTTCTAACTTTTGATTGGTAGTGTTTTAAAACTTTTGATTGGTAGTGATCTAAAATGTTTAGCTGGTAGTGTTATTAAACTTTTGATTAGTAGTGATCTAAAACTTTTGATGGGTAGTGATCTAAAATGTTTGGCTGGTAGTGTTATTAAACTTTTGATTAGTAGTGATCTAAAACTTTTGATTGGTAGTGATCTAAAACTTTTGATTGGTAGTGATCTAAAACTTTTGATTGGTAGTGATCTAAAACTTTTGATTGGTACTGATCTAAAATGTTTAGCTGGTAGTGATCTAAAACTTTTGATTAGTAGTGATCTAAAACTTTTGATTGGTAGTGATCTAAAATGTTTAGCTGGTAGTGATCTAAAACTTTTGATTAGTAGTGATCTAAAACTTTTCACCCATAGTGTACTAAAACTTTTGACTAATAGTGTACTTAAATCATCCAATCCTTTTACAAGAGCAGTCTTGTGTTTGAGTTTGATTTACTTTGAAATGTCTCCATCAAATGAAGGCTGTTTTGATTAAGGATCAACTGAGTTACTACTACAATTAGATGTAGTAGCACTAATTTAAGTGGGTTATGGTGGGTTACACACTCTATGTAGTGTTGTAAGCCTTTCAGTTTTCATGGAATATTAAATTCACTGTTATCTGAGTACTGAGTAATTGTATATTGTTTATAATGTTTAACTTCTGCTTTTTCTGCTCATAACTTGCTTAGAACTCTCTACTTTCTGAACACATGCCCAGCTGGGTTATATGGGTTATGGGAGGTTATGCCATCTGTAGAGTTCAGTAATGTTAATGTTCCAGTTATGATTATGTGCTCAATTGTTTCAATGTTACATTCACTTTAATCTCACAATTCACTTTTTCTGCCCCAAACTTTTAACCGTGCAAACTCACGCAGCGCTGGCCCTGGGCTGCGGCACTGAACTGGTCACCTAGTCTCGCACGGCAGCTTTAGCGTGGATGAAGTCCATGAGCATGGAAGTGGGTGATTGATGTGAAATATGCCCTCCTCATTGACTGGGTGAACTCCATTTTCTGCTCCTAATGCAGAAATCACTCCAGGTCTGTGGCATAATGATTTACGATGAATCTGTGTCAATGTTGAACTCACAAACCCCACATAATCCATCTTGCAGCAATGCGCCATTCTCCGTTTTAGAAGTGTTGAATCTATTACCACACTGATTGGTAATAACTCTCTGCCTCCATGCCCCTTGGATGGTAATTACTTAGATACCAATATTCCTTGGGACCCCGCACCAGAGGTAAAAGTCAGCACCAGCGGGGGGCTTTAACCTGACCCCAGTGCTTCCAGCGTTATCTGTTTAAAATCGCCACAAAAGCACCTCCGTCGCCGCGCACACAAGCAGACAGCTGCACAGGCAAAAGGGCATCGGATACCCCCCTCACATCGCCCCTCCACCCCACCCCCAGCTGCTTGAGCGGCACAGTTTGACACGAGTAAATGAAAGGCTCCCATTTGAATATTTCACTAGGTGACGCTTCCACGGGAAGGTGCTCGGATGATTTGCTGTGAATTCCACAGTGACACTGCTGACAAACATTTATCGTGTGTTAAATCGTGTGCCTCTGAGCCTGAATAAAGGAGCCGCAGAGTCGGTGTCAGGCCGTCGCGTCAGTGTTGTGTCAGCAACGTGTCACAAGTGCATCTGTCGCGGTGGCATCTCAGAAGAGACGGGAAAGAGAACGTCTCAATTGGCTCGTGTTTGTTTGGCAGCCTGCCCGACTGCTGAAGGAGTTGCCAGAGCATTCTGGGTAATCCTCCGCGGTGGCGTCCCTCCAAACACCGTGGCGCACGGTGCGTGCATGCGGGAAAACTGAATGTCACTACTCCGGCACTGCTGACAAAAAGCCACCTACCGTGATTTCGTAAATATTTGAACTATCACAGCAAGCGTGGAATGTACTACATGGCTGATGACATCACCTGTCACATGATAAATGTGGGCTTCGTTCGCTCTAGCCGCACTAGGCACGCTTATACATCATGGCTAATGGTTCTTAGCTTTGAACTACGTTTCTAGGACAAGCCTGTAATTGGTGTAAAACCTTTGGATGCTAAAAAAGTTCCATCCTTTGAGACGTCCTTGCATCAGTGGTTCTTCTATGGCATCACTTAGGCACCCTTTATTTTTAAGGCCCATAGAATTAAATCTATTCCTGAGATTTGTTTATTTATTTATTTATTGATGCGCATATTTGAGGTGGAGGGTTATTAAATTACCCTCCACCTCAATGCATGTGGTGGATAAAGATTGCCAAAAGCAGTTCATACTCTGTTTAGTAGAACTGTGAGTAGACGATCCTGTGTACCTTTCACTTCTCCAAAATATGATGTAGCCTACCAAGTGTTCAGGTCTGCACTAATTCTGTGATGCATACGTAAAACTGTTAATCTGATCTGATCATTAAAAACTACAAGATATGACTAGAAAGTATTGTTAAGCGAGGGTGATGGACAGAGACATGCTGTTAGCATTTGTTGTTGGCACATGGGGTTTGTTTTTGTTTCAGATTGGATGAAGGGGTTACAACAATTCATAAAAATATTGAATTTCTAGTGTTTACATGTCAAGTAATGGCATATCAGTATATAAACTGGTATCTACAGTATATATACTGACAGAGTGGCATGTCTTACACCCTTTGGAAACTAGCAACAGATTTGTGACCATCTCAGGTAAATACTTTTACTGTTAATAAACAAAGTAAATAAAAAAAATAGGATCTGGGGATTGCAGAACATGCAGAAGAAGAAGAGGTCAGTTGTGCTTCAGACACAAGCGGATGAGGCATATTTTTGCTAGTGTGTTGAAAGAGTATTCAAAGAGAACTCAGTCAAAACTTGATGAAGGACATGTCTTCTGAAGGTGTGAGTCAATGATCTACTACTAATGTCATCTTCTTCAGTATGACGTTGATTTTGAGATCATGTGCATGTGACATTAATAGGTAACAACATGAGGTGGGCCAATTAATGTTTAACTGCTTAATACAACTATTTAACTGTGGTCACACTTTTGCTAGTTTGTATTATATTAAAAATAATATTATCCAATATACTGGTTCAACTTGCCCTCCCTAAATTCTACCTATGACCGAACAAAACACTCGACTAGCTCAGAGACCCACAGTTCTGTGATCGGCTTGGAGGTTCAGAAGTATGGAAGAAAAAGGTGTAATGAATTCTGATCCACAAAAGATTACAGTTATATATGAGTAGATCTAATATCTCAAAACTAGCATGCCTACTGCCTACTCTCTTTTTGCATCAGCTTGAGTTCAGGTGCCTTATTTAATTTTTTTTTTTTTCTGATGGCCTTTCTCTTAAACTCCCGGATTGGGTTTCGGAGTCAAAATTCTAGCACTCAATTATGCCTGTTATTCAAAGAGAGAACAAATTGCTCCAAAGCAGGCAGGCAGGGGAGGAGGCTTTAAACCTGGAGCTCACAAAGAGGAGAAGGGGGCCCCTTGTGGAGCGTGCCGTCTCGCTCTTTCTGTGTTCTTACCATTTGGTTTTTGTTATGGAATTAAAATTTCACACCAAACGGGGCAGAAGAAAAAGCGGCGTAATAGGAAACCTGTAATTAGCACTAATGAGCTTATTCTCCGGCTCTGTGATTGGAATAAAAATGGGAAACTTACCGATTCGTTCCTCATCTCGACTTTAATGGCCGGCGAAATAAAGGTGTCACTTTGAACCGTGGCACAGCACAATGCACATCAGTAACTGATCAAGCCTTCAAAGAAAGCTGGCCGAAGTCTCGGCTGAATGAGAAGAACTTAATAAGTTCGGCTTTGAAGCCGGGAGCAAGGCCCGCACCCCCCTAAGCGGAGCGTGAAAGCTGGACGAACCCCGGCGACCTGTATGATTAATGCCGTTGAGGTTATTTTTACACGTTTTGAGCATGGCCTCTGATCAATGGGTTCAATCTTTTCTCCACCGCACTGCTGCAAGACGGACAAAGACTCAGGCCTGAACGTGTCAAGTGGCATTCTCAGGTCTGAGAGACTGCCGCACGGCTAAATGCTGTAAACTCATCTTAAATGGCCCCACGTCATGCACAAATGGTTGTAATTGCTGATGGAAATGAAAACAAGTGCCATTCTTCTTGTGAAGGCAAAAGAAAGAAGGAGAGGAACGAAGCAGTGGAGTGATTTGCTTGTGCTTTCTCACACATCTGGAGGCAACTGCGGAATGACTGAAATATGCACGTATAATCAGGAACAAATGTCCGCGCCGACTTGTTTTGAGTCCATAAATATGTATCTCTCTGAACAAGAGGAATGTTGTCTGCTCAGGGCTGGCGAGTTGATAAGTAACTAATAACATACTTAATCGTAAAAAAAACCAAAAAACTAATGCAGAGATCTGGCCTTGGCGTAGGGAGAGCTGGGCAGAAAGCAGAAAAGCAGTGGAAGACCATGTGAGATGAGATTGAAAATAGTGGATGGCTAACGGGTTTCGAAATGAGGAAGCAGTGATCAGAGTGCTGACCCGTGTGCTGTCTGTGCGGCCCTGTTGACATTTCAGTAAAACCACAAAGACACTTCATATTATTCTGTTTGGGGGCAGAAGGAAAGACAGAGAGGGAGAGAAAAGTTAGACAAGGATGATGGCACAAAGATATATATATATACCTGGTAGTGTATCTAAAACGTTTGTCTGGTAGTGTACTAAAACGTTTGACTGGTAGTGATCTAAAACGTTTGACTGGTAGTGTATCTAAAACGTTTGACTGGTAGTGATCTAAAACGTTTGAATGGTAGTGTACTAAAACGTTTGACTGGTAGTGATCTAAAACGTTTGACTGGTAGTGATCTAAAACGTTTGACTGGTAGTGTACTAAAACGTTTGACTGGTAGTGTACTAAAACGTTTGAATGGTAGTGTACTAAAACGTTTGACTGGTAGTGTACTAAAACGTTTGACTGGTAGTGTTCTAAAACGTTTGACTGGTAGTGTACTAAAACGTTTGACTGGTAGTGTTCTAAAACGTTTGACTGGTAGTGATCTAAAACGTTTGACTGGTAGTGATCTAAAACGTTTGACTGGTAGTGTACTAAAACGTTTGGCTGGTAGTGTACTAAAACGTTTGACTGGTAGTGTACTAAAACGTTTGACTGGTAGTGTACTAAAATGTTTGAATGGTAGTGTACTAAAACGTTTGACTGGTAGTGTACTAAAACGTTTGACTGGTAGTGTACTAAAATGTTTGACTGGTAGTGAGCTAAAACGTTTGACTGGTAGTGTACTAAAACGTTTCAATGGTAGTGTACTAAAACGTTTCAATGGTAGTGTACTAAAACGTTTGACTGGTAGTGTACTAAAATGTTTGACTGGTAGTGAGCTAAAACGTTTGACTGGTAGTGTACTAAAACGTTTCAATGGTAGTGTATCTAAAACGTTTGGCTGGTAGTGTACTAAAACGTTTGACTGGTAGTGTACTAAAACGTTTGTCTGGTAGTGATCTAAAACGTTTGTCTGGTAGTGTATCTAAAACGTTTGGCTGGTAGTGTATCTAAAACGTTTGGCTGGTAGTGATCTAAAATGTTTGTCTGGAAGTGTACTAAATCGTTTGGCTGGTAGTGTTACTAAAACGTTTGGCTGGTAGTGTATCTAAAACGTTTGGCTGGTAGTGTTACTAAAACGTTTGGCTGGTAGTGTTACTAAAACGTTTAGCTGGTAGTGTATCTAAAACGTTTGGCTGGTAGTGTATCTAAAACGTTTGGCTGGTAGTGTACTAAATCGTTTGGCTGGTAGTGTATCTAAAACGTTTGTCTGGTAGTGTATCTAAAACGTTTGGCTGGTAGTGTATCCAAAATGTTTGGCTGGTAGTGTACTAAATCGTTTGGCTGGTAGTGTATCTAAAACGTTTGGCTGGTAGTGTATCTAAAACGTTTGTCTGGTAGTGTATCTAAAACATTTGACTGGTAGTGTACTAAAACGTTTGTCTGGTAGTGTACTAAAACGTTTGTCTGGTAGTGATTTAAAACGTTTGACTGGTAGTGTACTAAAACGTTTGTCTGGTAGTGTACTAAAACGTTTGACTGGTAGTGTACTAAAACGTTTGGCTGGTAGTGTACTAAAACGTTTGTCTGGTAGTGTACTAAAACGTTTGTCTGGTAGTGTACTAAAACATTTGACTGGTAGTGTGCTAAAACGTTTGTCTGGTAGTGTACTAAAACGTTTGACTGGTAGTGTACTAAAACGTTTGGCTGGTAGTGTACTAAAACGTTTGTCTGGTAGTGTACTAAAACGTTTGTCTGGTAGTGTACTAAAACGTTTGGCTAGTAGTGATTTAAAACGTTTGACTGGTAGTGTACTAAAACGTTTGGCTGGTAGTGTACTAAAACGTTTGGCTGGTAGTGTACTAAAACGTTTGTCTGGTAGTGTATCTAAAACGTTTGGCTGGTAGTGTACTAAAACGTTTGTCTGGTAGTGATCTAAAACGTTTGGCTGGTAGTGTACTAAAGCGTTTGACTGGTAGTGTATCTAAAACGTTTGTCTGGTAGTGTACTAAAACGTTTGTCTGGTAGTGTTCTAAAACGTTTGTCTGGTAGTGTATCTAAAACGTTTGGCTGGTAGTGTACTAAAGCGTTTGACTGGTAGTGTATCTAAAACGTTTGTCTGGTAGTGATCTAAAACGTTTGTCTGGTAGTGATCTAAAACGTTTGGCTGGTAGTGTACTAAAGCGTTTGACTGGTAGTGTATCTAAAACGTTTGTCTGGTAGTGTACTAAAACGTTTGTCTGGTAGTGTTCTAAAACGTTTGTCTGGTAGTGTACTAAATCGTTTGGCTGGTAGTGTACTAAAACGTTTGTCTGGTAGTGTATCTAAAACGTTTGGCTGGTAGTGTACTAAAACGTTTGTCTGGTAGTGATCTAAAACGTTTGGCTGGTAGTGTACTAAAACGTTTGTCTGGTAGTGTATCTAAAACGTTTGTCTGGTAGTGTACTAAAACGTTTGTCTGGTAGTGTTCTAAAACGTTTGTCTGGTAGTGTACTAAATCGTTTGGCTGGTAGTGTACTAAATCGTTTGGCTGGTAGTGTATCTAAAACGTTTGTCTGGTAGTGTACTAAATCGTTTGGCTGGTAGTGTATCTAAAACGTTTGTCTGGTAGTGTACTAAATCGTTTGGCTGGTAGTGTCTAAATAATTAATAATTAAATTGTTTATTCTCTTCCAGATGAATTTAACCATTATCTGATTAAAACAACATTATGTAATGATTTTACTCTAGACAATGTCAAAATCATTTTGATGGTAGACAGACTTAAAAAACAGAGTGGCTTTTCTCTCACTGCCACTCTGGGCCTGCTGTAGTGGAGTATTGGGCATCTGACCTCTCATGAGAACTACGTAATGCTTTATGACCCCACTTGACATAACAGCTATGGGTCTTCAGCTAGCTGTAAGAAGCTAGCTAGGTATTCCCAGCAGGGACATCATGGATGAGGCTGTGAAGAGACTAAAGATGATGTCAGAGGAAACGAAGAAGAGAAAAAGAGTGAGACCAAATAAAATCTCAGACTGGCTCTACTCGTTGGTTAGAATGCAAGACGGACAAACACTGAAAACCTGACAGCAGCGTGTAGCTTAATGCCTGTCAATGGTACTTATAAAAGATTGCAATGTAAGCTGTAACCTTATCTGTGTCATCCTTGTCTTTTGTGGAGTTTTGTAGTTTTCCCAGATGTCAGAAGCTCTAACCTCAGTCCTGTTTTAGGTTAGCATGCAAAGAAATAAATTCATCTTGTGCCAAATAGCTTGGCAAGTCTTTGTCAATCTCACAGCAAATAAGACATGAAAGTTTGAACCTCCTGTAATAAAACTCTGTAATATTGCTGTACCGTGTACGTCGACATGGTTCTTTCTTTTCTGATGTTGACTTTGCTGGTGATGTGCCGAATTCCGACTCCCACTGCAGAATCCAACTCCCCTTCACGTGTGTCATGCGGTTATATGGACACTACAGATTACATTCCCAATTTCTGTTATTTATACATAGAAACAGCTCCAGTTGTGAGCATAACCTGTAGCTTTCATATGTCTGCATGACGCGTCCGTATCCTTCAGCTCGTATACATCTGTTCATGAGTGAAATGATAAGTGAAATACATTCTGTACCTTTGAGATCTAAGCCCTCCTCTCCTTCTCCGTCTCTTACTCATCCTCTCTCTCTCTCTCTCTCTCTCTCTATCTTTCTCTCTCTCTCTCTCCCAGAAACAGAAGTATGTTACATGTAAAGGTGTTTACTCCTATGCGCTCCATGTAAGCCCTTAACTTTAAACCCCTGGTAGTGTTTATACTGACTCTCAGCCTGCTGTGTCTGCCAAGTGTGGTGAGGTGGACAGTGCTCGTTGCAGGGTAATGCAGTGTCCTGTGCCCACACTGCCCTGCAGCCAGCAAGCTTAAGCACTGAGTCCTGTTAGTTCACCCCTGAGTACACATGGATCAGTGAACACACATATACACACACACACACTGGTGGGTAGCCTTCATGCATTATTGAAATATAGCAAGAGAACACTAGCGGTTTTTGCCCGCTCTGATTAATTTAATGCCTTAAGTCCAAGATTAGGCTTCAGCCGTAATTAAATATTGAAAACGTGGAAGTGCAGGAATACTCGATTCTTCTCTTAACAAAATCAGAGTTTTAATTTACCCCATGCTGCGGTCACCTGCAGCGAAGGAATCTACGTGGCACAGGGTAAAGGCAGTAAGCCAGGCCTTGGCCACGGCGCAATGCTAAAACGAACCCCCTTCCAATTTCTGGAATGGCAGTCAAATATTTATCCAGTTGATGAGGCAAACGCGGTGCGCCGCACTGCCGATAATTAAAGTCCAGCCCAGACTAAGGTGAACACCAATATCATCGCTAATAGCTTGCTTTAATCTGGCCTGGCCGGGCCTAGCGGCTTCCAGCAGCTCCTCCGGAGAAGTGCTGGACACGGTTGGCGTGAAGTGTATTTACTGGATGATAAATACAGTTTGTGTGAAAGCTGACATTTAGCTGGAGAGCTTGTTTCCGGCCGGAGCGCCTCTTTACGAGAGATGATTAAAGCAGTGAAAGCGCCGTTTAAATGGCTGTTTACTAAACTCGAGAACAGACGCTTGGACGGGCCCTGAGAAACTAGCCAAGAATCTTTTGACTCATCACCCGTGTAATATCTTCGCCTCCTCCTCAAAAGATCAAGCACTGCTTAGACATTAAACACTGCAGTCGTTTAAACATAAAGCAAAGAGAAACAGTACATCTCCATACACTTATTTTAAAGGAATAGAATATAATCTCTATCAGCCACAACCGTGCTGGAGGGTTGATCACCATGCACAATCATTTTGCCCCATGTTGCTGTACTTGGAACTAATAACGCTTGGTGTTGTACCTTTCCGTTCAGGGTATCTGTAAAGTAAACAGCAAGCCTGCATAATTCATAACTTTGATTTGGGACTAGTTTTCCAGAAAGAACGTGCTATGATATGCACTATCGCTATGGAATCCAGAAAATCTTAACACCTTCCGAAAGCAGCTTTGTCTCTCAGGCCTGACTCATCCTGAGATATATACACTGCTAGAGAGCAACAGTAGCAGTTTTGAATGTATTTCCAATGTTTATTCACAAAAATCAGCAGCTGCCCATGGAGTCCTATGATAAGTGTTTTATGAGTCATTAGGCTTCCTGTGTTTTTCTGAGTAAAGGGAAATACACTGAGATGACTGTTCCTGCTGATGGAACATTAAACAGATTGAGCAGATACACATTAGGCTGAGAAAAGCTGGCGCCTTCTTTGTAAACACTATATGTTTAGTAATAGCTGCGCGCTGACCTATTGCCGTTCAACCCTCTCTTACCTCACAACATGGTTAACCGGTCTGCTAACTGTGTGTGTGTGTGTGTGTGTATGAGAGAGAGAACAGTGGAGGTATTTTTATCTGAGTGCTTCCTTTTAAGAGGGCTGGCTCTCTATCTCTCTAAATTTCTCTGTAGGTCTTTTGTGTTTGTCAGAGTTTCAGTTTAGTTCAGCTGAGCTTTCTTTAAGCTGTAGCAAAAAATCACAATGTAACACATAAACATGTAAACATAAACAAGAGAAAGAAAGAAAAATAGATTAAAATCAGTATTTACAGACAATTACATAGACAATACTGATGCAGTCAGTAATGATCAATAATATTAATAATCTCACACTCTTTCATTTCTTCTCTCTCTTTCTTTTCTCGCTCCCTTTCTTTCATTTATCTTAATTTTTCTTCTCTTATTCTTTCGTTCTTTTCCTTCTCTCTCTATGTCTCTCTCTGTTGTCCTTCTTACTCTTTATGTCCCTTTCTCTTCTTTCTTTTTCTATCTCTGTCCTTCTCTTTTTCTCTTTGCTCTCCTTTTACTAGCTTCAGTCTTCTCTCAGGTCTTATCAGTCATTCACTCTCGCTTCTCCGTCTCTGTCTTTTTCACTCTTTCTTCTGTCTCTGTCTTTTTCACTCTTTCTTCTCCGTCTCTGTCTTTTTCACTCTCGCTTCTCTGTCTCTGTCTTTTTCACTCTCCCGTCTCCGTCTCTGTCTTTTTCACTCTTTCTTCTCCGTCTCTGTCTTTTTCACTCTTTCTTCTCTGTCTCTGTCTTTTCCACTCTCGCTTCTCCGTCTCTGTCTTTTTCACTCTTTCTTCTCTGTCTCTGTATTTTTCACTCTCGCTTCTCCGTCTCTGTCTTTTTCACTCTTTCTTCTCTGTCTCTGTCTTTTCCACTCTTGTTTCTCCGTCTCTGTCTTTTTCACTCTTTCTTCTCTGTCTCTGTCTTTTCCACTCTCGCTTCTCCGTCTCTGTCTTTTTCACTCTTTCTTCTCTGTCTCTGTCTTTTTCACTCTTGCTTCTCCGTCCCTGTCTTTTTCACTCTTTCTTCTCCGTCTCTGTCTTTTTCACTCTTTCTTCTCTGTCTCTGTCTTTTTCACTCTCGCTTCTCCGTCCCTGTCTTTTTCACTCTCGCTTCTCCGTCTCTGTCTTTTTCACTCTTTCTTCTCTGTCTCTGTCTTTTTCACTCTCACTTCTCCGTCTCTTTTTTTCACTCTTTGTTCTCTGTCTCTGTATTTTTCACTCTCCCTTCTCCGTCTCTGCCTTTTTCACTCTTTCTTCTTTGTCTTTTTCCCATTGCTGTCCTTTTTATTTCAGTCACTCTTTCTATCACGAGCCTCCCTTATCTCTCTCTCTCTCTCTCTCTCTCTCTCTCTCTCTCTTTCTGTGATAAAGGAATATAGGAGAAAGGTAATGTTGTTATCATAGTGTGGATGGCTGAATGTGAATGTGTGTGTTTTTCTTTCACCTGACACAGATGCATGAACAAGCCTGTGTGTGTGTGTGTGTGTGTGTGTGTGTGTGTGTGTGCGTGTTTTGTAAAGTCAATGGAATTTTTGGACTCTTTTTCTCTGTATTTTTCGACACGCTCTTCTAAATGTCAGCTCTAAGCCGGGGACTAGCAGTATTACTGCAGTGATTGGGAGCTGTGTGTGGAAACAAGTCATCACTGGTGAAAAGGAGGATTTCACAAATCACTGATCAAAGTTGTCTAATTATGTAAATCATGAATTCTCCAAATGTCAGCATCAGCAAAGCGGATTAGAATTTGCCAAGGTAAATGATAAATCACCGATCAAGTAGACACATCAACACTAATTTAGCTCATAAAAAATAAATACCCTTTTACTGCGACTGCTATCAAATAAACAGCATGTATTTGGAATATATTAAGATTTGTCACTGTCACATCAAAATCTCATACAGTTCTGTTCTGATGGGTTATGATTTTTACTCCATTTGAAGAAGTCAGCTGTCCTTTTACATTATGTGACTATTTCACTAATAAAACGGTCACAGTAACATACATTACTAGTAAGAATGTTTTACACTGTCTACACTGTTCTTGTGTAGACAGTGCTTGATAACTACAGAGCTTTATTTAGGGGAAAGTATTTATACTCTGTCAAAAGCAAAAGCTTATTCATATTAATAGTGGAAGACAACAGCCCTGTTTCCAAAAACCAAAGAAAAAGTTGGGATGCTGTACAAAATGTGAAAAAACTAAAAGAGAAAGAAAAAGATTTAACCCCTGTATTTAATTTAAAAATACTGTTATTTGAAAATGATAGTACCTTTTTTATTTCCATTATATTTAAAAAGCAATATTACCAGACATAAACTTTTATTTGCTCAGCAAAACATTGTTTATATTAAATATTTAATTAGTATTCATACAATAAGTAGTGCTTTTACATCATCTATACCTGCTTTGACTGCTTAGTACTTCATTAAGCTAAATCAAGATTGCTGCTGAAGGAATTGAATACATTCATACAATGTCTGGGGCATCCAGGAGAAATCTGAACCTCCTCTTTGTTCTTCAGTCTGGCACACAGGACATTATCTACTTCTTTCAAAATAAGATATTTATGCTACTTTCTATTGTATTAATGCTTATTTATATCTGTTCTAATAATATCTGCTGTTCGTACTGGTGATAATTCACTTGTTGCTAAGATAAGGGCTTTTAAACAATGACTTTAGGTGCCAGTAGTGTATATGCCCATATTGAGTTAGAGGCCAGGATAGTTTCAAAGAGGTTGGGACAGCATGATGTTAACCACTGTGTTCATCACCTGTTCTTCTAACAACACTCTCTTTGCATTCAGTATATGGTTCAGCATAGTCTTACTGAGAAAAAGCAAAACCTTCCCTGAAAGAAATGTCAAGAAATGTGCCAGTCACACATGGAGCATAATGGAGAGTTTAAATTCTGTAAGTAGAACTGTCTTTAAAGCTATTCGCTATGTTTTCATAACCCTGTTGTGTTTAGGTTAGAGACGAGCAATGGCCCACCTAATGAGGGTGGAAATCTCTGTGACACCCCAACGAGGCCCACCTTGCACCTGGGAATGCGAACACAGCAGACAATTCTAGGATTCTAGTACAGCCTTCGGAAAGCTGTACCCCATGATTGGACCATCTGTTGTGTAATTGGTAATTCCAGTGATCGTGGACTCGTACCAACTGATAAGAGAATCGCCAAGCTGGCCACATGTGTGGAGTGCAGGTAGTGAGTGGGATGTTTTGCACAAGTATAACAACAGTTCATTGTTGTGTATATCATCACTGTCCAATGAAATACATGTATATTTATTTTTGTTGTTTTTGATTTTTGTTTACATTGTGGGAAAATTTCATGATGAATGGACCAATAGAAGTGCTCTAAAACAGCTTGGAAACAAATCTGGTTCCATTAACTTACATTGAAAGTAAAGTATGTTTTAGGTCTGCTGTATGTCAAGCAATGAGATCAGGTGGTATATTATATGTTAACATATATATGTTAAAGGTCGGAGATCAATATCAGAGATCAATGAACACAAATGCTGTTCCCTTAAACCCAGTGCGCTGGGCTTATTTATATATATATATATACATTGGGCTTTTACATTTGCAAAAAGCTTGCTTATTAAATCAAAACGGGTTGTGTTTCAGCCTGGTTTCCATATATGGATTGTATGGACTGGAGAATAAACAGGATATTTTAGAAACTGTTTATATGCTTCAGTACATCAAAACATTGAGGAAAATGTGATGTTCCACAATATGGGCCCTTCAGGTACAGTAATTAAGTATATTTGTTCAAGTATGCTGCACTCCTGCATATAAAGGTACCATTTTAGAGAGTTTTTGGCGTGACAGCTACAGTGCAGAATATGCAATAAACATTTCCACCAGTAGCACCTATGCACATGGTTCTAGCAGGTTCTTTCACCTGACAGACTGCATGCTGTAGAAGGGGCGGCCTACATAAATCAGCAAGGCCTGTGAAATCTTATCAGCAATCAGGAGGCCTCATAGGAAACAGCATATCCTCTAAGAGCAAAGCGACATTACACATGACATAACAGCTTCTGGGAGATGCTATCAGAATGTGCTCTGACAACGAGCAGTGTGTATGTGTGTGCGCGCTGCATTGTTTGGCATTTATCTCTGCTGCCTTGGAATGTAAATTTGGCAAAGCTTGTTCCACGGAGCATAGCAAGCCAAGAGCTTGGCCTGTTTCTCCGTTTCTGCAGAAGTGCAGGCCACCCTGCCAGCGCACTGGGCTTAAGCGAACAGCATTCGTGTTCATTGATCTGTGATATTGATCTCCGACCCTTAACAAATAATATACAATCAAATAACACCATCAAGAGTACTTACCAATGACACCCGTCAGCCTGTTAAATCTATAGCAGGAGCTGACACCCCCCTGTTGGGTGTGTACGTAATGGGTGTACTGGTAAAGTCATTTTAAGGTTAATGAAATATGGTGCTTATCAGTGGGGAGGGTATTCCCTGACTTAATATAATGCAGTCAAACTCATCTGAAAGCTGAATTCCCCATGGTAAGATATTGGGAGAGATGCAAATGTATAAGGCTTCAAATTCAGCATGACACTACCGGGGGCCCTGAGCCAACCGCAATCATTGACTCTGAATAAATGCTGTTTATCTACCAAACATCAATTTGAAAACCACACCTGAAGGCCGACTTATAGATTTCAGGGCTGAAATCATGCAATACAGACAGACAGACCGACAGATAGATGGATGGATAGAGCTAGCATTCGTAGTCATACTCTCAGTTAATTTTGTTGGAAACAAAGGGTTAAAACCTTAAAACGCACAACCGAAAATTGTTTAATTAGGATTTTATATTATTTCTAGGTAGATTTGGCCAAGCTATCTCTTCCATACATCAGATTGAGGAATCTGGCTTAAAACAAATCAAAGGCTATAATGTAAAATTTCAGTACAGAAGAAAATTAATAGAGATCCACAAGAAATGAATGTATGTCTTCGGGCCAGTTATAAACTATGTCTACTCTGTCTCCCAGATAACCAGAACAATGCATAGAAAACATAATGTGTCCATCTTGAGTTGGTTTAGTCCCTCAAGCATCAAGCTGGTGCAGTGACCCCACAGAATGTCCAGAGATGTTCAACCTTACTGAGTCACTCATAAGCAAATTACCCAAGTAATTTGAATTCTTGAATTCTTAATATTACAAAAAAATATGTGAATTATTTTGCTTTTTGGTCCTGCTCCGCTAATAGTATTGTTAGCCCAGTCGTGTAGCCTGAGCCCCAGCTAGATCCTGGCAGAGAAACAAATCTGAAATTAGCATTTTTTTATATTTGTTGTTAGGATAACTAACCACACAGCAACTCTCCAACATGGTGTTATTAATTTATACCACTCAGTTTAAAGTATAATTTTAAAAATTGTTGTCTACACAGGACACAGGATTATTTTCCCCCTAAAAGGCTAAAAGAGGCGTAATGAAGAAGACCTACTCTGACTGACATATTGCCAACCTGATATATTATTTAGGCCCAGGGGCGGTCTTTCCACTAGGCAAAGATATTCACCTAGGGCATCCATGAAAAATACAAATTACATGCATATTAGATGCATTGTATGTGTTGATGTTCAGTAATCTCTTCAGGTACACATTTTTATAAATATTTTAGGTTGTAGTATTTCTTTTCAGCCATTTCAGTCTTTATAAATGGACTATTTTATCTTGTTGTGTGATGACAAATTTCAACAACAATCTGAAATGAAGAAATATTAGATATTGTTGACTATTTGAGTTCACTTGCCAGGATATAATTTTCTGCCATTGTAAACAGATATGCCACTTGGGAGCCCAGAGCCTCAACTAATTAAAAGTGGATCCAGGGGGCATCATTCCTGTATTTTCTCTGGAGCATGACTACTGTTACTACTTTCACCCCTGTTTAGAGCTATAGGAGCTGAACTGAAGGTAAGGCCCTATGTTAGAAGTAAAGCTGCAAGGTGGTGCAGCATTATCACATGCCACAAAAAAAACATACAACAGGATAGCTAAATTTACACAAAGGGTCAAACTGCAGAGCCACAGGCCTGCACTCTTCACCCCAGATATGTATTGGTCAAGAAGCTGATTTGCTACCACAGACACTAGTGGTCACTGGAAGTTGAACCCAGACCCTTCTTGCTATGAAGCAGCAGCTCTACCCACTGTGCCACTAAGCTGCAGTTATGCATTACATACTGCTATCCCACTTTTAGTTTATTGAAAGTACACTTTTAAATAAAATTCTACTTTAAATGTTAAATGTTGAACTGAATATATACTTGTAACTTTTCTTTAAGTGAGCCTCACATAATGCTCATAAATTATCAAATCAACTGTATTTGTATATTGCTTTTTACTACTGATGTTGTCACAAAGAAACTTTACAATAATTAATAATACGTAAGTTTAATAAGCATAAGAGGAAGCATAAAATCATTCAAAAAGTCATAAAAAATCATAGAAACCCCCGTTGAGCAAGCCATAGGCAACAGTAGCAAGGGAAAACTCCCCCAGAGCTGGAGGAAGAAACCTAGGGTGGAAACAAGACTCACAAGGGGGACCCATCCTCCTCTGATCAAACTTCTCATACAGTACTGATAAAATCACTAAACCACCATACACTTCTGATCAACTGCTCAGGTGTGCTTATATAATCTATCATAATATGATATAACTAAAATGATAGTAGTAAAGATGTGGTCTGCATTTACTGCATGTACTGCTCATATACTAGTTTTGCACTTTAAAGTATGTGACTAGGTTTAGGTTCCACTTAAAACACAACTTTTACTCATTCACCAGTGGACACACATAAAACAAAAAAAACAAACAAACAAGACACACACCCATTACATACACACCCAACAGGGGGGTGTCAGCTCCTGCTATAGATTTAACAGGCTGACTGGTGTCATTGGTAAGTGCTCTTGATGGTGTTATTTGTATATTATTTGTTAAGGGTCAGAGATCAATATCAGAGATTAATGAACATGATTAAGAAACATATTTGTACTCTTTATGAATCTTTATAAATCTAAACTTCCAAACAAATACTGTACTATATTCCTTTTTGTGCAGGCCAAAAATACTTGCATATACTTTTCTTAAGTATATCTCAATAAAATTAAATTAAAAGATTAAGTACATAAGTACATAAGTACTTATACTTAGACTTTTCTATATACTTGTCACTATAACCTGAGTATACTTAAGTTTGACTGTCTTTAGTATATCACATAAAAAAAACTTAAAGCATTCTCACTTTTTTTAGTTTAAAAGAAGTATACTAATGGCACACTTTGAAAGGGACTGTACGTTGGATTTTATTACAGGAGGGCAAGAAGGCAATGTGGCACATAACATTTTTAGAAATAACTGTGGCTCCTTATTCCCTACATAATCCCAACATAGTCCCTACACATGCAATGAAAGCCTTCTACACAAAATACTGCATGTATGTATATGCTGCACATGTGGTTGAATCTCAGAGCTCTTTGTTAGTCATATTATGCATTATATTGGTGCCAAAGTCATTATTTTAAGACTTACGTAGTGCACTACATAGGGAGTAGGGAGCTGTTTGCAATTCAAGTGATCATGAAATATGAAAGGAAGTTTTTTGGTGAGGCAGAGCTGGAGAGACTGGCTGTGTGAACGATTGGCAAACCAGTAATATTTTACACCTGAGCATGCATCAGGCTGCAGTATCAAATCTACTTCAAATAATATCAGTTTCTCTGTTAAAATGTTAATAATAATGCTAATAATGCTCAATCCACCATCAACTCCTGCACAGTGTGACTGCAGTTCCAAACAGAGGTGCAGGAGCTGAAGGCGCAGCTCTAAAAGTGTGGGAGCTGAAGCTGTGTTACTATGGCTCTGCAGATGGATACTAAAGAAGTTTACAGCAAGTCATCATCTGCTTTCTTCCCACAGCTTTATAATGTAGTCAATACACAGTGAAGCACACAAACCCAGCCATATTAATTAGAGATGGAAGAATCGATCGACTATGTTTCGGTATCGGCCGATTTTTAATCAAAATATGTGATCGGTGAACGGTCGATATGTCTCCAATTTAGCTGATCCCGAGAGCCGATCAATGGCGTTAAACAAATGAGCCTAATTTCTGTATTTCCAGCTAGCGTTTCATCCAGGAAAAGGAGAACCCCCTCCGGCCAGCTCCCTGCAATTCCACTAGGTGGAAATACATACCCTTTCATTTTCAACAGACTTACTAAAGCAGCGACGTTGCAGAAAAAGAATGCGATGAAAGTTCAGGACGTTTTTAAATGTGTAAAATCAGCGTGTCTCGTTGAGGAACCAAGACAAAGACATTCTCTCTACTGATCTGATACGACACTGCACGCGGCTGAATACAGTGAGTATCAGCAAACAGCAGAGCTAGTACGCACAGCTAGCACAAAACAGATAACCCAGAACACCATACAGACCAGATCTGACCGAACAGAACAGCAGCAGCAATTCAAGATCTACATTTAATGATTACAGATTGTCGTTCACAATAACAGAGTCTGTGTTTAATGACTGCAGTTTTTTCTGCATTTATTTAATTAATTTTTTTCATTTTAAATTAAGGGTCTAAATTGAATGTTTGCAGTATTGGAGATATTTGTTTAATTGACTTTGTTTAATTACTGCGAATTTTGTTAAAAATATTGTGTAGCCCTGCTGTGGCGTATACACCGCCCTCGATCGGTATCCGCTATCGGTCGATCGTGCTGAAAGGTGATCGGCGATGAAAATCGGCCTCAAAAACGCTGATCGGTCCATCTCAAGTCAAGTCAAGTCATCTCTAATATTAATCGATGTAGCCCATTATTTTGGGCATGTGTAGTAAGCAAAGCCAGTGTGCCCAAAGTCCTCAGCCTTGGTGAGGTATGATGGTTGGGTAGTGAGGCATTGTACAGTTAAAGGAATCTGTGATACTAGACCTGCTTTAGCTTAACTACAAAGCTTAACTACACTGTCAGATCAAAACCTTGTGTCTCCTTATTTTTGTAGCATAATTTAAACATGCCTTACACATATCATTACATTTCATGATGAATGAACCTAAAGAAAGGGTCATTTTTTGAGTTACAAGTGTTTATTTTTCTGACAGTGATGATAATTAGCGACTGACAGAGGAGTCAACCAATCAAAATTTAGGTTACGAAGGACTGATGAACTCCATTCAAAAATTGTGTAAATGTGTAAAATACAGGGGCTCCTGGGGGGACAGGGTGTCAGGATCCCTATATTAACCCCTATTAACACAATCTAAATTCTGCGGGGGTTCCCTGAAAACTGACTTTTGACATTATCATTATTTGGCTTGCTTCTCTCCTTTCTTCCCCCAAGCTTCTGTCTTTGGTATTCCTAACTAACTGGAAATGAAACACTTGTCCGCCTCAGGGTGGCGCTATAACAGATTGGTTCACCCACTTGATGCTTCATAGTCAACAACTATAACTATGCCCAGTATACTACTTTACAAGATGCCAGAACATATCTGAAAACCTAACTTTCCCTTGTGGTGCACACAAAGAGTGAACTTTCACTTACTTTTCAAACCGAAGACAGAAAAGATGAGCAAGATCGAATGGAAAAAGAAAAGCTCCAAAAGAAGAACAAACATTTTGTTGCCACTGAAGCACCGGCAGCCAGCCAAGACTGGATTAGCGAGCCAACATGACCCTCTCACCCCACCCCCTCGAATAACAGGGGGGTATTTCACACACTGCTGACAGTGAATACAAGCAGTGGTTTTACAAGCTGTCAGTAGTTTGGAATGGAAGACAGCGGCAGCAGACACAGGACTCTTTATTGGTGGAGTCACTGTAAAAGTGCAACATACAAAGTAAATGTACATTTCCGTTACAGACCCCTCAACATATTTCCGTGGTCGGAGCAAAATCCCATGAAACGTTTATTAGTTTGTTTATCATAATTTTAAAACATCCTCTATGGCATTTGTGTGTACATTTGTAGGACAGTTGAGTGAGTTAGCAGTCCATCCAATGCTGGGGACGTCAGCCAACATGGGACCCCTATTTACCAGGGGGCATTCCCCATGCTGTTCCTGCCCTAAGCTGAAGGCCTATCTCTAATTGTCACGGCTTTCCACTGGAGTAGATGACAAAAGGAATAACACTACAACAGCCGGTGCAGCGCAGCTCAGTAGGAGATCAATAGGTCCTGACAGCAGATGACTCCTCCTAATGTACGTCTTTGTACGTCTTCACAAATAAAACAGAGTGACAGTTCTCAACAGGGAGGCAGTCGTCCAGTCCGTCAGCAACATGTAGATGAATAACAAATAGACGGGCCTCCTATTTGGGGTCTTTAGGTTGAAAGTTGTTAGTAGTGCAAAAGTATATATATATATATATATATATATATATATATATATATATATATATATATATATATATATATACACACACATGCTAGAGGTTTGTGTTCCTTCAATGTCCATCTCTGTGGTGGATTGTGGAGATTTCTGGCAGCGTCATGAATAAAAGATCAGAATCTCTCTCGCCAGCAGACCATGGTGTTCCTCACACACACCATGGAACACACTGGAATAAACTTGAGACAGAACAAAACATTAGGTATTACATCCCATTTGCATATCATTAGTAAGACAGGGACTGCCACCCCCTATGGGTTATTCCCTTATAAATATATTTAAATATATAAATATCATGAATACATTAATTGATATTGCCCTCACATCCTCGCTAAAAGCATCCCGGCTCTTTATCATTGTATTGCTCGCTCTCTCGGGACAGGGCCACATACATGCAGACACCAAATGGATAGACAGACAGACCGCCACACGCTCACACACAGATGTCCGCGGTGGTGTTTTTTCCCTCCTCCTTCGGCCTGATTTGGAGCTAGAACACTGCAAGTTCTCCTTTTTCTTGTTTTCACGGTTCACTGCAAAGAGCAATTACATCAGCGTCTGCAGGCCTGAAGACGTTAGCATCGCTCGGGGCAAACACCTGGCTGTGGTTACAGCAGCGGCAGAAGGGCTCAGGCCAGATGTGTGCATGTATATATATATATATATATATATATATATATATATATATATATATATATATATATGTGTGTGTGTGTGTGTGTGTGTGTGTGTGTATGCGAGCCACTCTGATCTCCTCCGTACACACCACCTCAGAGAAGCCCTCATCCACTCCTATCACGTCCTATTAATATTCTGATCCTTCAGTGAGGAGTGCTGAGGCCACCTGCGTTTCACTCACAGCCCGCAGTCTACACATCAGCTGCTTCTGACCAGAGCCTCATACCCTGCTGTAGTGCACCAGCCACTTTTAGTGCAAGCAGTGTGTTCACAATAGACAATGCGTGTTAGCCTCTTTCAGCAGTCAGCTGTAGCATCTGACTCTGATGGTTTACAACAGTATAATAAAAAATAATAATAATAATATTTTCTTACTATATATATATATTTTAAAATCACATTGAAAACTATTCTGACCTCATTCTCTCTGACCATGTCTACATAAAATTGACAGCACAACTGCACCTTTCTTTATCAAAATGTATTACATTAACAAAATGTACAGTTCAGCTTAAAGACCCACAAAACAGGTTGAGCTTGTTGTTTTTTATAGCTGCTGTGAAATTTCTTTTTTATTTCTTTAGCTGAATGTCATTATTTTCCCCAGTTGTATGTTTACATCACAGCAAACAACAGGTTTGTTGAACTAAGTGCATTTTCATCCTACGGTATTTTTTGGTGAATATATGAAAGCAAAAAACAGCAACAATGAAGACACGCCGTGGGTCAGGAGTGCTAATTATCCCTGTCATGAGCGTGAAGATTCAGCAGACAGTTTATTGAACAGAAATAATTTCATTACCTTTAAACTGTGTATTCCATTCATCGTACATGACTGTAGAAGTACAAGCCTAAACCGGCCAAAGAGGGGTGTTAGTTTTTTTTGCTGTTGATACTCAGTAGCTCCCAATGCATGTCAGACATAGTTTAAGCTCAAATAAACAAACATCACTTGCTACTGCTCTCTAAAGTTACAACTTGTTTTTTGGTCTTGGTCTTGTTTTTTTTCAGAGTTCTCTTATTTACATGTTTTTTTTCTTAAAATGCACTGAGTTCACATTCTGTTTTTGATGGATTAAATATGTAATTATGATGACTGACAGTCATGGAAAATAATTGCAGTCCGTTTATATAATTACAGTCAGGTGATTAAGTTAAGAGTGTTTTCATCAAACAGTTATCAAAATAGAGATATTCTGTCTCTTAATAAATTGCAAGTTATTGTCAGTAAAGCTTCAAAGATAATTGGAAAATCTGTTCTTTTAGTTGATTCTGTTTATATTTATGCCCATAAGTGAGCAAAGAATTATAGATTATTCTCCTCCAGCATCCTTTTCAAACACTGCCTTCTGGGAGGCACTACACATCTCTGAAACTAAAACAACCTGATCTAAGAATAGACTTTTCCCTGCTATAATGAGTTTACTAAAGTTCTCTGAGTTGTGTTTATCATTACAGTCTGTCCGCAATGTTTCCGGCTATTGTGAGAATGCTCACAATAATTACTTTGTAATTAATCTTCTATCTGTGTCCTATATCAGATGTTGTTAAATTGTAATTAAATCAATCAGCTTCTTTCTCACTAGTGTTCTAACAAACACACACACACACACACACACACACACACACATACACATGCACATATATATATATATATATATATATGTAGACAGAAAATAAAATAGCTATATTTGCTTTGCAGGGATAAAACCCCCTGGTTTCTATCAGAGGTGCACTGATATGCTGATATACTCTGCATTGTCCGATACTTGCTAAAATCACTGGAGGAAAAAAATTACAGTTAATACGAATTAAAAAACATTTTGAATGTTTGAACGTTGCTGGCTAATGAAAAGTGCTGAAAGTTATTTATGTGAAAAGGAGGAGGCAAGGATGGATTAAGGATAGTCTGGGCCCCTGGGCAAAGAGTTGCCACCCCCCAACCTGCCCTCTAAAATTATGCCCCCCTCTTTCCTAGGACCCTTAATAGCCAGAAGTCAAAGTCAGAGCAGTGCCACAATGCCTCGTCCATTTTTATAAGGGCCCCCAAAAGCATGGCTAGGGCCCAAAAGCATGGCTAGGGGCCCCAAAAGCATGGTTAGGGCCTCCAAGAGGCCCCCTAAAAGTGAGAGAATCCTTTAAATGGAGGGCCCTCGGAAATAAAAATATATTGTATCATAAATGTTGATAGGCATCGCAAAATGTTTTGGGCCAAGGCCCCACCGGGGTCCCCTGACCTCAAGGGCCCCAGGGCGCTGGTCCCACTGGCCCGGTCAGTACTCTAGGCATGGGAGGAGGGGAGTAGAGCATTTGTTTCTCAGTTGGAGCATGTTGTTATGTAAACGATTGGGTTAAGAAAAGTTCAGCCAGGCAGATGTATCATTACTAGAGGTGGAACAATGCATCATAAAAATCATGACATTGCAATGTAAACTGAGATAATGTACATTCTGTATTTATATCATCTAATACAACTGCACTGGTTAAACACCCACATCTGTAAATGACCAGCACTAACCAACACCTCACTCCATCATTATACCACTAATCCTTATCATTATTGAAGAAAGAACATATGATATCGGACTGCTAACTGTATTGGCAGATACTCAAGCTCGTGGTATCAGTATAGCACATGAAAAAGTGGTTTTGATCCACCCTTGGTTCCTATGTCTATAAAGTACTCCGAGGAGGTCAGTGGTCAATTTCACATGAAAATACTCTGAATAGCTTTACATCACAAGTCCTGAATTATATGGAAATTTTAAAAAAATGGTGTAATTGCCCTTTAATTGCACAGTGAAGGTTCTCTAAAATAACACAGACTCAAAGCTTTGAAGAATGCGTTCGTTAATTCATCAGTGCCTTATGGGTAACTACAAAAAAAAATTCCGGCGAATGACCCTTTGAATGACAGCCGCCGTCCTTTCATGGTCATGTGACCTTAGTCTGACCAATCCCACGCGGCCTCCCAGCATCACTTGTTGCTGGCGGAGAGCCGCTGCACACACCGCTTAGCCAATTAACGGCAGAATAAACCCAAACAGATTTCAACTGATAAATCTTTAATGATACGAGGGATTTTACACAAACGCACACTTGACAGTGCTAAATTAAAGTAAATACTGCACATGATTAAAATTCCCCTGGCTGTGGGAAGATAAATGTTTGAATAATTTATCAGATTTAATTGACACGACTGTGATGTTGTAAACAGAAATGTTTTGATGTGCATAATACATTTTGACATGAAGAGTTTTTTTCTTTCTTTTTTTTTTTATTGGGACGGATCCAAGAAAGGCGCAACATAAAGTGTGACAGCCAGAAGCGTGTGAAAGTGTGTGTGTGTGTGTGTGTGTGAAATAGGGGGTGACTAATTTATACTCCAGCCATGATTTCTGTAAATGAACTTTCAGTGCTCTGTATTTACATATTGCTGGAGCTCAGCGTGAGTAAAGCAGGGTAACGCCACCGGGTATCTTATAATAAGTAATTTGAGAAAAAGAGGACGTGAGCGTGTGAGACGAGAGGAGAGAGGCCATAGAAGTGTGTGTGGAGGAGCGTTCGGCAAACACGCCAGTACACAAAGCTCAGAGCCAGCCTGGGGCTAAAGCACTTTACGCTGACCCTGATAAGTCGATGCTAAACAAGGACGTAAATACAGCATGAGAGTGATTCCAGCCCCAGACGCATTAACTCGCTGATACCGAGTGAGTAATCTCCATGTACTCATGGATTGTGGCACTGGTTTGGGGGAGATGTTGTGGGGGCATTAGGTTCATGACACTGACCTCTGGACTAAAGAACTTTGAGTAGCCTATCACTGTATATCATTCAGATCAACAGAAATATGCTCAGTTCTGCTATATCCACCTGTATCACCTGTATGAGTGCAATCAAAGTCTAATTTGGGTGATCGATCTGGACTGGAGACAGGACAGTTCAGCACGTGGACTCTTTTACTGTTGAGCCATGATTTTGCAACATCTGCAGAATGCAGTTTAGCATTGTCTGGCTGAAAACACAACGTCTGAATATGTGGCTCCAAAACCCATATATATCATTCAGCATTGATGGTGCCTTCACAGATGTGCACCTCATGGACTTCTGAGCTGTGAACAGGCCACCCTTTCTTGTCTTTAGCCAAGAGTGTCCATATTTCCAAAAAGAAATCAGTTTTTTTAAAACCACAGGACAGTTCTCGGCTCAGAGAAGGTGGCGGCATTTCTGGATGTTGTGTATTGTATGTCTTCTTTGTATAGTGCAGTTCAATCTTGAGTTTAGGGTACACAGCTGCTTGGTTTTGGAAGTGTTCCAGAGTCCATGCAGTGATTTTCATTATGGAATCATATCTGTTTTTAATGCAATACTGTTTTTAAAGAGCATGGTCATCCAATAACAGGATTTAGTTGAGAAAAGTTATTCTTGATTTATTGCACTGCCTAAACAGTCTTTCACAGTTTTTACACGGTGCATAGTGTCCCAACATATATAAACAATATCTGTGGTTGTAAATTTGTGGGTTCACTGGATTCCTCTTTACAATATAAAGGAGGAGGCTACAGTGTTTGGGTTGAATGAGAGCGATTATACCGTTTAAACTGCTTTTTGTTTACAGGCTAACAATATGTGGCTACCAGAGCACAGTTTGGAGACAAATGCTGCAATACTGCTTATTCTTGTTTACACAGATTTTACAAGTGATTTTAAATATGAGCCTGAGTTTTAAATGTATGAATTTCTCTTTGTGTAAATGTATAAGAGCCTCATCACATACAAATGAAAATGACTAATCTCTCTGGTTCAGCTCAGATACCAAACTTTATTTCCTAACATCACTGAAGAACATCATGCCAGTCAAATAGCCGGTTCTGGTGACCAAGGCAGCTGGAAGGTAGGCTAAACTGTAGAACTAATTATATGTCAGTTCAAATGTTCAAGTGGAAGCAGCAACTGAGCCACCCACAGTGTAGAACAACACTAGCACACAAGTAAACACTACAAAACAGTAGGTGATTCGTATAACCACCTGTGCAGCCCTGTATACCACTGTTGTCATAACAAAACCTTGTGAGATGGTTTTCCCAGGCATGGATTGAACCTGGTCTTTGGCTGAATTGTTCAGTGATTCTTTACATTTTATAGACTTAATCTTAATCTGGGCCAGGAAACTTGGTTTAACAGCTTCATAAGAACATAAAAACTGTAATAAGTGCTAATTAGAGTTTATTTGAAGTCATTTCTGGAATTTTTCTATTGGAAATGGAGTTAGCACTGTCGCCTCACAGCAAGACGATCCAGGGTTGGATTCCCGGTCTGGGCTGTTCTGTATGGACTGTATAGGTTCTCACCGTGCTCGAGTGGATTTCCCCAAAGGTACTCCGGTTTCCTCCCACAGTCCAAACACATGCGTGTTAGGTTGATCGCTCACTCTAAATTGCCTGTAGGCTACAGTGTGTGCGTGAGAATGTATGTTGGACTGGCGATCATGGTGTACCCCGCCTTCGCCCGATGATGCTGGGATTGGCTCCAGCCCCCCGTGACCCCTTCTAGCAGGAGAAAGTGGAGGATAATGGATGGATGGATGGATGGTCCGTCTATGACAGTGGTGTCCAAAGGACTTTTGTGACTGTAGTAGTTCAATGCTAATGAGCAGAAACACACCTGATTCCACTTGCTAATCGGTGGGTCTCAATCTTTAAACAGTTGATCTTATGGGCTCGTGTTTCACTGGAATTAAATTCTGCAGCCAAAATTGAACACCCCCACTTTAGGATATATGCATAATCTCATAAACAGTGTTTTTATAATAAACATAAAAGTTGAACCTAGCCGTACACAAAACACCGCCAGCAGCATGAAGAAGATATGAAGTTTGTGAAAAGTAAAGCATGATCCTCACTTCCACCAGAGGAATCCTGAACAGCTCTTTGGTCAGATAAGTGGTGTTTGCTCATCTTCTACTACCCCCTAAGCCCACCCACCCACTGCTATCTGTAAACGTGGCTCACTCGCTGCCCTAAATGAATACATCAAACCTCGATGGACTGGCCGCGTTGAGTGTCCGTGGCCTGCAGTTCTGTATGTCATGATACAATGTACACCTGCATGCATGACTAGGAAAGAAGCAGCTTGCTGTTCGCCAGCCACTGTTGACTGAATGTTTAAACATGTTGTTCTGGTCTGACGCCAGGCCGCATCTTGTCTCGCTCTAGGCAGACAACACAACGGCGTGAGAAAGGGCTTTTCTGCTCTTCTCCTGCCTCTCGAGTGTCCTCTCAGGGCCACAAGCAGATGAAACAGAGCAGGAGCCTGCTGTGACCTAAGTCACAGATTTCTGCAGAGGAAAAGAGAAAGTGACAGTGTTAGGGGTTCAGGTGACTAGAGGAGCTTTTCACTTGTCCAAACCAGACTACACTCTTCACTGTCCCCAGTCCAGACCCACACACTGGTCCTCACGCACTGGCTGGCCTGTTTCTGACAGCAATATCATGGATATACAAAGATATGTAAAGAGTTGCAGTATGTGAGCACTGTTTTTTACAATGTAACATTCACTCCCACTCCACACGGTCCATGAATGGAAACCAAGCTGCAAAAACAGCCCATTTTAAATGTACAGCTGTTGTGATGTCACAAAAATGAACTACTTTTCAACTATCCTTCTATTCTGTCTATAGCAGTTTAACCCTCTGAATTTGCATTGCATTGATGAAGAGTATTTCAACCTGGCCTGCTCTTTCAACATGACACAATATCTGGTAGCCAATCAGAACAGAGGTCATTTTTACGTATCAGTCTTAAAGCCACAGTAACAAAGAATGCCTATATGTAACTATATGTATATTTTGTATATATGTATATTTTGTATATTTTGTATATATGTATATTGTATATATGTATATTTTTAGCTTATTTTTACTTTAATATTGTCTATTTATTGTATGTTTGTACTGTTTTTATATATATATATAATGCTGCCCTGCTGTAGAGTTTTATCTGAGCCTCACCCCAAGCATTTCAATGCATGTTATGTCTTGACATGATGTGCAAATGACAAATAAACTTGAAACTTGAAACTTGAAACTTAATTAAAGGATAAAGGGAGGTACATAAAACCACATAGACACCAGTAGAGTTAGACGCCAGTTGAATGCAAGAATGCTACGAATATATACTCCTGAGACCCAGAAAGTTAAAGCTTAAGAATTTCAGTAATTTCAACATAAAATAAGTTTACTAGATGAAAAAACATGTCACAGTGTTTTAAAATATTTTTTTATGGAATGTCCTTTATAATGGACAACAGGACATTGCTGAGTAAACAAACATTGTTTACCTTTTTTGATACCATTTCCACTTTTGGCAATATAAGAAATATTTCAAATGCACTGTATATTAACATAAACAGGAACAAATAATAACCCATTCCAAAGGTTATTGTTACATTGATTAAAAAAAACAAAACAATTTAAACAGTTTTTAGGCACACTAGCTAAACCTGTGTTCATCACTCCGAACCTTTGAGGCCAAAGTTACACACTATCCACAGGTGGTACCCAACTTGTTACACGTTAAATGTACAATTATGTAACATTTTCTAATAAATTAGGAATAAATTAAATTAGTAATTTATTAAAAAATGAATTAGTAATTAATGTTTACATGTTTACAGAGCTTACATGTTGCTAAATTGTCTCTGCCTCAGTCAAATTCCTGTCCCCTGTGACACCATTAATTTCAGATTAAGTAAGTCCCAACGTCCACTACGAAAGACATCAAAAAAAGGTATGCTAGGTAGTTAAACATTTGTGCATATCAATAAAAATAGCTTTGAGAACTAGCAACAACAGTTTTATACCTAAAACATATCAATTCTAGGCTTTACAAACATAACAAATGCATATTATTTGACAACTTATCTTTTCTACTCCCATAAAATGTGGTTACTGAGAGGCAGCCATTTTTAAAAAGCATCACAGGTTTTAGCACGTTAGCTTATTTAGTTTTTGAAATATCTTTTGTAGACTCATGTCCCCTCCAGAGGACAAAAATGAATTACCAGGTCTTACAAGGATATAGGATAATGTGGGGTAAAGTTCTGTCTGGGGACCCCTACCTACCTTTATGCTGTATATAGGTGGTCCTTTAAAAATACCCAAATTTACAGCTATTCGGTTTACCAGAGGGTGTCTGAATACACATGGACAAAGTTGTGAGAGACAAATTCAGGCAAATTCCTTGTTTCCTAAATGTATGAGTTGTAATGTCTTTCTTTGATGCAGTAACAGCCTCTACTCTTCTGGAGAGACTTAACATTAGATGTTGAAACATTGCTACTAATGTTGGATGATTAGTTCTGGATCCCTTCACTCATCACTCATCTCAGCTGTGACTCCAGAAAATACAGTTCCACTGCTCCACAGCCCAGTGCTTGGGGGCCTTCTGCCCCTTAGAATAGATTCAAGAGATTCAAGATTCAAGAGTTTTATTGTCATATGTACAGCAGAACAGACAGTTACACTGTACAATGAAATTCTTACTTTGCTGCTCCTCCATTCACCAATAGATAAGATAACAAATAAAAGAAATAAAAAATTATATATACAAAATATACAAAGTATAACAATATAAGTTGAAGTAGATACAAATATTTTTATAGTTAAAGAATAAAAAATAAAAGTTATGTGTGCTTTTATGTGCAAGTATGAAGAGCAGCAGCCATAAAGTGCAAGTTGCAAGTAACAAAATGTAAACAATAATGTTTGTGTGAGTAGTGAATGTAAACAGTATTCTGACAGTACAGTGAGTGTAAGGTGCAGTTTAAATCAGACCAGTTAAAAACCAGTTCAGAAAGGAGTGGTTGGAGAGGTAGTGCGTGAGGTGTTCACAAGCTGATGGCCTGTGAGTAGAAACTGTTTGTCAGTCTTGTGGTCCTGGACTTCACACTCCTGTAACGTCTGCCTGAAGGTAAACGTGTGAAGAGTGTGTGCTGGGGGTGTGTACTGTCCCTGATTATGTTGTGGGCCCTCCTGGTGACCCTGGTGTGGTAGATGTTCTGAGATAGAATAATTCTTGGCATTGGGCATAGTGACCCTTGGCTCATTTGTGGCTACTCTAAAACATCTGATTTATCGGCAGTGCTTTTCTTTAAAGATTATATGAGCAGTATGTGGGTTTTGAAGGCTCGTTTAAGTTAAGCGTGAATCTTAAAGTAGCTGAACTTTCTGACTGTTGGAGATGCAGTGTACGTCAATGAGAAACGCCTCAGGGGTCCCAACCAATATAATACTAATGTAATACATTTATGAGTCATTGATGATCAAAGTGCAAAGAACTGCTAGGGAAGATTTGATGACAAGCTGACTTTGCAAGCTTTTAAGTGAGACTGAGATGTTTTATGTTTGCACTCTCCAAATAAACAGTACCATTTTTTTTATTTATTGAGGTACAAACAGTGTATATGTACCCTCAAAGATACATCTGTAGTTTTAGGGTCCAGCTTAAAGAAGTTTTCCCATACATACTTGTACCTTTTCATAAGTGTTTGTATTAAACCAGAACAATAACATGAAAGGCTGGAGGCAAGACAGAGTGTGGAGGCAATACAACTTAGGGCTACACAAGTGGTTATACAAATCAAATACTGTTCTGTAGTGTTTACTAGTGCCATTTTACTGGAATATGGTACAATTATGGTTCCTAGCTAAAGGTACTGAGATGTAACCTGGATGGTAGCACCCCAGAGACAAGAGGGGTACCACCCTAGTGACGGCTTTGTATCATTTTTCTGAGAGTGTAGGGACACTTAACAAAACTTTATTGTGACAGCATAGCAATGGCTTATATGAGACATAAAACCAGAATGTGCATCACAGAGATATTTCTCTTCTCTACTTTTCTTATCTTTTCACTGCAATTGACATCTAATTTTTAGCTCACATTCTGTTACATGTCAGTCTAACATAAATGTGTGTGAATATATATATATATATATATATATATATATATATATATATATATATATATATATATATATATATAGGTAATGTTTAAGAATAATTAATAGTAGCCACAAGTTGATGTGACCAGTCACAGTCGTCTTGCTTTTTATAAACACATCAGGCCTCTAACAGGCTCAGCTGAAGACTTAAGTAAAGACAAAACCACTGATGTCACTGTTAGCGTGGGGTTTGCGTAGCTACAGGATGCGCTTCAAAGGCCAGAACAGGCGTCTCTTTTTAACATGTGCGGCGCAGCAGTTTATTAACTTCCAATCAATAAACATGCAGCCGGGCGGAAGGTAATCAGGAAATGCCAGCAAATGAGCTGACAATGTATCAAAGCACTGCGCTCGGAGGCAACAGCTAAAGCCCTAACAAGCAGTTTATTACCGGTAGCTGTTACTGACATTAGTCAGAAAACACCAAGAAAGATAAAATGGAATAAGCAATGCGGCGCAGGAGAAGGGCCCACAGGCGGCATGTTCTTCGCATGCTTTTGATAACTGCACGTCTCCTCTTTGATATGATAACAAACATAAATTGTTTAAAAGCATCAAATGCACAGTGAGCCGGGCCAGCGCGGCCATGGGGTGAACGCAGCGCCGGGCGGAAGCGCAGGCCGCTCTGAGCAGACGCAGGAAGCTCTCGGCGGCTGGATATGTGGTGGAGGGCTGGTGGAGGTAGTGCGTGATGTTCTCTGGCTGATCCCTGGATTGAAGTTATGCTGCTGGATCAGTGATCAGCTGATCCCAGACCAGCAGCAGCATTATAGAAAAATATAGCATGATCATTCTTTTCCAGTTTTATATAGCTCCCTCTTTCCCCCTCTCTCTTTCTCTCTCTCTTTTCATCTCCCTATCTCCTCCTTTCTGTATTTCTTTCACAATCACTCTTTCTCCCCATCTGTCTCTCTTCATCACTTACTCTCTAATTCACTTTTTCTTTCTGTCTTTCTGACTTTTTCTCTCTTTTGTCTTGTCTCTAACCTTGTCTTTCTCTTTTTCTCTTCCCTCTCTCTCATTCTCTCCCTCCTTTCTGTATCTCTTTCAGATTCACACGCCCTACCTTACCCTGTTCTTCATTCTGTGTGTCTCTCTCTCTCTCAATTTCTTTTTCTTTCACTTATTGTCTGTCTTTCTTTTTCTTTGTCTTATTTGTATGTTTTCCTCTCACACCTTGTTTTCTCACCCTGCTTTTCTTTTCCTTCTCTCTCTCTGTTTTACATTAACTCTTTCTCTTTTTCTCATCCACTCATTCACCTTTTCTTTCTCTTCAGTCTCTTTGTCATTTACATCCTCTCTCTTGCTGTTTCCTTCTTTCTCCATCTTTCTCATTCTGCTTCTCTCTCTCTCTCTCTCTCATGTTCCCTTTCTTTTTCAGCTTTTCATTCTCCCTTATTTGTCTTTCTCTCACATATTCTCTCTCTCTCTCCTAATTTCTTTTTCTTTCACTTATTGTCTGTCTTTCTTTTTCTTTGTCTTATTTGTATGTTTTCCTCTCACACCTTGTTTTTTCACCCTGCTTTTCTTTCTTTTCCCTCTGTCTTTCTGTCTTTACATTAACTCTTTCTCTTTTTCTCATCCACTTATTCACCTTTCTCTTTCTTCAGTCTCTTTGTCATTGACATCCTCTCTCTTTCTGTTTCCTTCTTTCTCCATCTTTCTCATTCTTCTTCTCGTTCTCTTATGTTTCTTTTCTTTTTCACCCTTTCATTCTCCCTCTCTCTCTCTCTCTCTCTCTCTCTCTCTCTCTCTCTCTCAGTGCTGTAGTCGAAGTTAAACTGTGATGAGGGGGGCAGTTTGAACTCATGTTCGGGGGGATGTTTGTTTCATACCTGAGCTAAACGGAAAAAAAACAGATATTAAATATCTGTTGGTTGTACTGTGTGTGTGTGTGTGTGTGTGTGTGTAAGTGTGAGTGTGTGCGCACGTGTGTGTGTACCTGCGTGTCTGTGTGCGGTGCGCGTGTGGGGTGAAACATGTCTCCCTCACCCTGGGGTATATTGAGAAGATGCTACAGCGAGAAAAAAAAATCTCATCCAAATAATTTTCTTGCCCCGTGGGCAGCTACATGCAAATAAGAGATCAAACGCATGTTGGGTGGAAAAAAAGGAAGATTGGTGTGAATATCATCAGGAAGGAGTGAAGGGTGGACTGCACGGAAGAGAAAAAGAGGAGGATGCTGATCAGCACTGACCATGCAGCAACATAGAGATGGAGAGAGAGAGAGAGAGAGAGAGAGAGGGAGAGAGAGAGAAAGAAAGAGGGAGGGAGAAAGAGGGAGGGGGAGAGAGAGGGTGAGAGGGTGAGAGAGTGAGAGAGAGACTGTACTGGATTGAATACAGATAAAATATAAAAACTCACTCAACACTTTTTTGGCTTCAGATTCAGGAGAGAAAACACTGTGCTTTTGATCTTTCAGTCTCCGACGCGCACGCACACACACACACACACACACACACACACACACACACACACACACACACACACAGCTCAGGCACACAATCTCCCAGACACATATAAAGTACTGTGTAAAAATCAGAGACCACCATTCATTTCCACTGTTTCAGTGTCTATAAGCACTTTCCTTTCAGGAGATATTAAGTAGAAGATACTCCACCTTCTTAAAGAAGACCAGTTACAGCAGCTGACAACTTGAATACAAAGACATGTTTAAAGCATACAAAGAAAATAAAACCCCAAACAAGACCCTCAATACCTGGTAGACCACCAAGACTGTCACCATCAGCTTTTCCGTTTTTTTCTCTCTTTCTTTAGTGAGTTGTAGCTTTTTGTGCATGTAAACCATCAGCAAAGTTACTAAATCTGAAGTACAAGCCACTAAAGCCTTTTCCTTTGTTACAAAGTGACATCATCTCGTAATACAATCCTTATTCCCCGCCTACCAGCAAGCTTGTCACACCCTTTTAGTGCATTCTTCTCTGAAACTCCAGTCTACCCTGCAAAGGTGGATCAGGTCTACTAACCTCTAGTAGACCTTAAGAATAAAATGATGAATATTAAAAACTTTAGTGCAACATTCTCAAAAAAGTTAAGACAGATAGAAAAAGAGAGTGAAACATTGTTAAAACATTCAAATTACCGCTTTAAGACATTCTCTTATGTAGGAACGCGCCGAGTCCTCTGGGCCCAAGCTCATGTCAGGTGTCCGGAAAGCAGTGGAAGTGTGTGCTGTGGTCAGTGTGTTCATGTTTGAGCTTGTTTTTGGGAAAAACAAGCACAAACAAGTTTTCTTTGCCAAAGATAAAAGAGACCATCCTGATTTTTATTAGTGAACGATGCAAGAGCCAGCATTTATAATGCTATCAGGTATCAAGTATCTCTAAAATAGCAACTTTACAGGAGAGGACAATAACATACTTAATTTTTTATGTAAGTTATTGTACCCACTGGAGAAATTTCTATTGGTTCATTCATCATTATATTTTTGCACAATGTAAACGACAGCTGTCATGTTCAAATGACTAAAAAAATTCAAATGGACATAAATGGGGATACGTGTATGTTGAAATGTATATTGAGATTTAAAGAGACATATGACAGCTTTTACCAGGACGTCTATGGCTATTTCAGAAGGACACTGCCAGGCCTCATTCTGCACATGCTACAACAGAGAGCATGTGCTTGAGTCCAGATTCATCTCCCATTGAACATGAATCAGCCAATGATATAACATAGAACATATTCAAAACAGTCTTAGTGTTCAGCTACAGTTACTACAATTATTAATTAACTGGAAAGAACTGGAACCAGTGCTTTTATGTCCTATGTGTCTTCATGGGGACCAGCAAAATGTCCCAACATTGTCAAAAGTTTGTTTTCTTCAATTCCTGGAACGTTTTGTCCCCATTTGCAGCACTAAACCAGCTCTGTTATGTAACAAAGACACAAACACAGGTTTTAATAACCTCCTGAACACTGTTATATTGAAGACCCCCCCTTTACTTCAAAGCACAATGTCCAGCAGCTTGTCTCTCAAGATGTGAAACTGGTGCCCATAGTCACAGCATCTTTTCATCTCGCATCCATGTACAGAGCGCAGGAAGGGGGAGTTCACCAGCGAGTGCGAAAGCAGACTGCACCAGATGACGTGCAGATGAGAACGGGCCCAGCACCAGGTTGCCGTGACTACTGCTAATGGCCCATATCACATGACCTTCACTGCCGTTCTTGAGCACCTTCCATTACAACATCATCATCAACATCAGCCTGGCCTGAAAGCTGCCACATCAGAGCCCCATAAACTTGGCTAAGGAGCAGAGAATCCGTAGCGCTGGAGAGGAGCTGGTCTGCCTTTAATTCCTGGGAATAAATTGCTCTCTGAAGGGATTTTTATTCGTTAATTGAAAGATTTATTCAGGGATAATTCAGTAAGAGATACTCCAGCATTTCAAATCGCATTAAGTGACATTGAAGGGCGCAGTGAAGACTCATGTATGCATTTGTGATGCCAGCGAAAGAAAAAAAAGAAAAAAGACTCCATTTCTCACAAATTATATTTTCTTTCATCTCTGAGCAGTCGGTCGGTCCAACTCCTCCAGCCGGGGCGAGGCAGCAGTGGACAGAGAGTAGGGAGGGCGGTCAGAGCAGGCAGCGGTCAAAAATCAGCTTTATGCTCATCCATTCACACCTCCAGGCCAGAGAGAGAATATTCACCATTACCCATAAACCCTTAATCCTCCCTGTTCCTCTCTCTCCATCTCTCACTCGCTTTTTTCTCTTTCTCTTTCTTTTTCTTTGTTCTTGTACATTCTTCCTCTCTCTCTCTCCGCTGTCCTGTACACACTCCCTCTCTCTCTCTCACCTCTCTCATGTACACACTCCCTCCCTCTCTATCCTATCATCTCTCTCACCTCTCTCCTGTACACTCTCCCCATCCCTTTCTCTCTATCCCTCTCTGTCTCTCTCTCTCTCTCTCTTCTCTCTCTCTTGTACACACTCCCTCTCTCTCTCACCTCTCTCACGTACACACTCCCTCCCTCTATATCCTATCTTCTCTCTCACCTCTCTCCCGTACACTCTCCCTCTTTCTCTCTATCTTTCTCTATCTCTCTCTCTCTCTCCTCTCTCTTGTACACTCTCCCACTCTCTCGACCCCTCTCTTTTTCTTTCTCATTTGTCCTGTACACACACTATCACTCCCACTTTCTCCCTCTCTTTCTCTCTATCCCTCTCTGTCTCTCTCTTTCTCCTCTCTCCCGTACACTCTCCCTCTTTCTCTCTATCCCTCTCTGTCTATCTCTCTCTCTCCTCTCTCTTGTACACTCTCCCACTCTCTCGACCCCTCTCTTTTTCTTTCTCATTTGTCCTGTACACACACTATCACTCCCACTCTCTCCCTCTCTTTCTCTCTATCCCTCTCTGTCTCTCTCTTTCTCCTCTCTCCCGTACACTCTCCCTCTTTCTCTCTATCCCTCTCTGTCTATCTCTCTCTCTCCTCTCTCTTGTACACTCTCCCACTCTCTCGACCCCTCTCTTTTTCTTTCTCATTTGTCCTGTACACACACTATCACTCCCACTCTCTCCCTCTCTTTCTCTCTATCCCTCTCTGTCTCTCTCTTTCTCCTCTCTCCCTTGTACACACTCCCTCTCTCTCTCACATCTCTCATGTACACACTTTCTCCCTCTATATCCTATCTTCTCTCTCACCTCTCTCCAGTACACTCTTCCTTTCTCTCTATCCCTCTGTCTATCTCTCCCTCTCCTCTCTTTCTTATACTCTCCCACTCTCTAGATCCATCTGCTTTTTTTCTCATCTGTCCTGTACACACACTATTTCCTCCATTCTCTCCCTCTCTTTCTCTCTATCCCTCTCTGTCTTAGTCTCTCTCACCTTAATCCTGTACACTCTCCCTCTTTCTCTTTCTCGATCCCTCTTTTTCTTTCTCACTCATCTGACCTATACACACACTATCCACCCCTCTCCCTTCCTCTTCCTCTTTCTCTCTTTTTCACTCTGTCCCTTTCTGTCTCTTTCTCGCTCTCTCACCTCTCCTGTACATTCCACCTTTCTCTGTCCCACTCTTTTTCTCTCTCTCTCATCTGTCCTGTGCACACCCTATCTTTCCCCCTCTCTCTTTCTCTCTCGTTTTCTTTCTCATCTGATATGTATACACACTATCCCCCACTCCCTCTCTTTCTCTCTATACCTCTCTGTCTCAATCGCTCGCTCACCTTTCTCCTGTACAATCTTCCTCTTTCTCGATCCCTCTCTTTTTATTTCTCTCTCATCTGTCCTGTACACACACACACACCCCTTTCAGCCTCCCTCTTTCTCTCTCTCTTCCTCTCTTTTTCTCTGTCCCTCTGTCTCTATCTCGCTCTCTCACCTCTCTCTGGTACATTCTACCACTTTCTCCATCCCTCTTGTTTTCTTTCTTACTTATCTGTCCTGTACACACACTATCTCTCTCTCTCTCTCTCTCCCTCTCTTTCTCTCTATACCTCTATGTCTCAATCGCTCTTTCACCTTTCTCCTGAACAATCTCCCTCTTTCTCGATCCCTCTCTTTTTATTTTTTTCATCTGTCCTGTACACACACTACCCCCTCTCTCTCCCCTCCCTTTTTTTCTTTTCCTCTCTTTTTCTCTATCCCTCTCTCTCTCTGTCTCTCTCTCTCCCTCTCTTTCTCTCTATACCTCTATGTCTCTATCTCACTCTCTCACCTCTTTCCTATACATTCTACCTCATTCTCTGTCCCTCTCTTTTTCTTTCTCTCTTATTTGTCCTGTACACACTTTATCTATCTCTCTCTCTCTCTCTCTCTCTCTCTCTCTGTCTCTTTCTTTCTCTCTCTCTGTCTCTCTCTCTCTGTCTCCTCTCTCTCTCTCTCTCTCTCTCTCTCTCTCTCTCTCTCTCTCTCTCCATGCCTCATTATTGCCAATCATTTGAATGTGAGTGGCCAGTGTCACCTGCTCTGTAATCTGATTACTTCATGCAGGAATTAGTATGTATATTTAATGTAGGCTTTTTTTCTTCTTCTTGTTCTTCCTCGGTCTTGATGAGTGCAGCAGCGGCGAGGAAGCGGAGGAAAGGTTGTCTGGCGGATATGCCAACGTCGCGCTAATAAATGACAGCTGATTTATGCATCTGTATTCTTTTATTTATAAAAAATAGCAAGCCGGCCGATATTCCGATATTAATAATACAAGTGGATCCACTTTGATTAGGCCTGTGCAGAGAGGCGCGCATATTCAGCATTACAATTAAATCTTCTGATGTGAAATGGGGATGACACGCTAATGAAGCGCGCCAGCGAGCCTGAACCGAGACTGTCCAACATCATTATGGGAAATCTTAGATGAAGAGTAATTATACGAGGAACACTGAAATGTCATTAAAAATCTTCAGTAAGTGATTTAACCCACTATTCCTCAGTAATGCCATCTCTCTCTCTCTCTCTCTCCCCCCACTATTCCTCTCTTCAGGACACCACTGTACTGTACAGAAAGTTCCTCTTCAGAAGTTTCTCCAGATGAAAATTGTAGGCCTTTGAATGTTCTGAGATTTTTTCAGACAGATATAATCAAGTGTCCTAATTTAATTTGGTGCATCAGAACTCAGTGGCGATGAGGGTGGTGGTGGTGGTGGTGATGGTGCGTAATTGAAATCGCTCTTTAATAAATGCAGATGAATTGGCAATTAGGTCTGGATCTGAACCCTGAGTGCTGGATTGGATCCGATAGTGGAGCGCTCCTTCATCCATATCACTCCAGCCACTTTAAACTATTACGTCTCCGATTCTGATATGTGCTAAAACGTGCTTAATAAACGATCACGCATGAGATTTCTCACTTCTGCAGCTAGACATAGACCACTATGAATATATTCGTACTCAATAATAATAATACTATTAATAATAATAATAATAATAATAATAATGATAATAATAATAATAATAATAATAATGCATTTAAATGCAACTATGCATATATCTTCATCTAAGTGAACCTGTTTTAGAAGTGTAAAAGACTAAAGGATTCAGAAGTATAAGAGACAGAGTTAGAAGAGAGAAAGGGGCGGGACATAAGAAAAGAAAGAATGAGAGCGACAGTGAGAAAGAATAAACAGTATGGAAGTCTAAAAAGGATACAGAGCAGTGATATTTTTTTCACAAGACCTATAACTCAATTGGCATCCCAAGGAAAAGTTATTTTCTCAAGATCGCAAGTTATTCTTTGTGATCTCAGAAAACAAAAGTTGTTTTTCAATATAATATTTTTTTCTGTTATGAGCTCAAGAAAGCTAATTTTGTTCTTCCAGATCACAACTTATTTTTTTGTTCACAAGATAACAAAACTAGTTTTTTTTAGAAATCACAATTGAATTGTTTTGTTATCTAAAGAGATCACCACTTTTTTTATTTTTCTTGTGATCTCAAGACAACAAAAGCTCTTTTCTTGATCTCCAGACACAGGCTTCAAGATCACAAGACAATGAAATCCTGATCTCCAGTTCAGAAAACTATAACTACCTTGTTATAGTTAGTTAGCAGAGTGAGATAGTAAGAAGAGAGACAGAAAGAGTGAGACACACTAAGAGACTCCACACAGGCTCACACAGAATAACCTGCACAGATTCACCTGCTCTTCAAAGGAAATGACTTGCATGTGGCTGAACTGCTTTAGCTATTCAGAAAAGTTGTCAAACAACAAAGATGGACCCGGCCTCAGACACTCAACGTGGTGAAATCTTCACCCAAAAGCATTATTAGGGGGGTGTCATACAGTGTAGGGTCTTCCTCTGACAGTCTCCAGAATACTCGGGCAGAGGAGCCTCGTGCAGGTCAGAGCCAGAGAGATGGGCTCTCCATTTAGAGTTCACTCTCCCCTTTTAGCTCATTGAAAAAAGAGAGAGAGCAAGAGACAGACAGGGAAAGAGAGAGAGAGAGAGAGGGTGGAGGAAGGGAAGGAGGAGAGGAATGTGAGTGTGTGTGTGTGGTAGAAATGTGCCACAGGCTGAAATTTATCAGCGTCAGCAATATCCAGAGTTTCCACACCTGTTCTAATGGCTTTGTGTTTCACACAGAACAGCCCAGAAAAAAAAAAAAAAGTTTTGTGGAATATTTGCAGGGATTGGCTTTATGGACTTTCATAATAACACATGCAGTTTTATCTTTCATATCATTCGCTTTTCCAGAGCAGCCTCCACACACCTTTTATAGATGGCTAGCACTCTTCCAGAATACCAGTTTTTTTTTTTCTCAGCATCTCTCTGGATAACGAGCAGAGCTTAAACATGTGGTAAAGCAGGGCAGCGTAAACAGTGATTGAGGCTCGCGCGTCGGCTGCGCTCTTTCTTATCTTAATAAAAAACACTCATGGCTGTGGGTGTGAGCCGGCCTGGTGATCAGACATGAAAGCCTGGCCCTTTGTGCCGGTGGAGTGGAGCACATCAGTAACGTGACCGGCAGAAGAGGAAGAGGAGGGAGAGAGAGCAGTGGTGTCCCTGAGGGGAGCAAGAGAGAGAGAGAGAGAGAGCGAGAGGGAGCTAGAGCTGTCCAACCCAAACGTGCCTCCCAGCCATGCAATTATTTTTTTGCACTGCGTTCCAATATCAACTCGAGAGCAATGCAAATTATTTAAGACACACTTTTTTTTTTCTGGAGCCGCAATTATAATAATGATGATCTCAATTAGCGTTGCCATCGCCTCAGACTATTTAGTGGCCCATTCTGCTGCCCTAGGGTGCGTCCTGCTGCAGAGCAGACACACACCGTCAGGGTTGAGAGAGGAGGGACATTTCTGGGCAATGAACCTATAAAGTCTATATATCATGATAAATCACTGTTCTCATCCACAATCACACACTATTATCAGACCCGTGTACAGTTATGCGTCCCCTGCTGACCAATATGGGCCTTAAAGGAACACTTGGGAGGTTGTTTTTAACTTCATATGCATCTGCGGCATCTGTAGTGTGCGTTCATTACAACAGACATTAATTCTGATACAGTGTCCAGCGCTGACGTCAACGGGCAGGTCCTTTGTTTAGGTATCTATTGACCTCAAGTATAAATCGGATTTAAGCTTTTGTGTGAGCTGTTGTCTCTGGATATTAATCATTTGCTACAGATGGAGCACATGGAGATTTGTATATGAAATATGTTTGAATGTTTATAAATAAGTAAGCTGTGCAGAAGCAGCTTCTGTGTTGAACTCATTGATTTTACCTCAGATGGACTCAATCAGACACATCATGAATAAAGAGACCAGTCAAGCTGAGACTGCTTGAAATATAAACGGGAAAGCTTGTGATGCATCTGTGGCATCTGTTTGCAGAAAAAGTCCTGGCCTTCAAGAAACAGAGCTTGCTGGTTATGATGCAAGGGAGGGTCAGTGATACTGTGGCACTGGTGGGGAAAGTCTTTCCAGCCTTGTTGTGGAGATCTGCGCAAGCACAGTAGTCAGAACTGGATTTATATGGCTGGAAATAACTGCCCGGCTGGATTGGAAAGCAGGCCGTCAAGTGAACTGAGTCTCCTGTAAGGACACAAATGAACACTGTATTTGTTTAGTCAACACTATGTGAAATAATTAAGAATTTTGCAATATTTTAAACATTATTAATATAATCATTCTATAAATGCATTATAAACATCATATACATGCTTTGTAAATAAGTATCCATTAGGGCTGGAGGTGAATATTCAGCTATTTGGATAGCTATTCAGTTTTTAACATTGTGTCACGCCTGCCCATCCACGTGCCCCTGTTTACATCCTGTCTAGTCCACGTGGTCTTTATTTACCTTTTTTGTCATGTGTTCCATGCCTCGGCCCTCCACCTGTGTCACGTTTTCTTCAGCTGTTCCGTGTTTCCTGTGTCTTTATATACCCTGTGTGTTCCGTCTGTGTTTGTCGATCATTGTTGCTGTGTTGTTGATGTTAGCTGTACCTGCCCGTTAGTCTCTTTATTTAAAATCCTGTTACGTCTAAGGCTTGCATGTGTGTCCGTCTCTACTTTATCTGTTCCTGCTGCAGCTCGCTCACAGTGACACTTTGAGATTCGGATATTCTTTGTTTTTGGCTAAATGTAGAATATCGTTAAAGGCGAACTCCAAAATACTGTAGGTTCTGAGTTTTCAAGGTCACTGTCCACAACGTAGCTGTTTTATATTTTTAATTGACTGAAAATTGCGCCAAACACAACGATAAGAAACGCAGTCTCTTCGGCGCAGTTAAAAACCACAGCCCTGTGGAAAATCCCACCACTCCACCCGTATTCAGGCTCTTCAACAAAAGGGTCCTTGCACGTATGAGCCTAAAATAACCCAACATGAACATTTCTTCTGTTTAAGAACTGAGATACTTCCAAAGTGGCAGTGCAGCATCACAATGTACGCCTGCAAGCAGTGCTCCACCGTACTGGACCCTCACCTGGACCGCAACGCATGCCCTTCGTAGCTCGAGTTACACCACCTCCGTGAAGCACTAGCTAACCTGTGCATGCGTTGTGCATATCATCCCCTGGCCCGCCACTAAAAGAGGCTAGTGGGCCTGGTGGATGGAGCAAAACTGTGCTGTGAGGAAGGCAGTTAACCTGGAGATTTGGATTTTACAGAAGATGAAGCCGCGGCTGTGCTTTTCACACGGGTGTTGGATGCGGATTCTCTAAGATTTCTAAAAGATTTTCTCTGCCAACCCTCGTACTCAGCTAATATCGCCACCCCCACCCTCACCCCCGCAGCAAAAGCCCTACAGTGATTTTATGAATCCCGCTGGACACAAATGACCAGTCTATGAGTGGTTTATTTAACACTAGGTGTTCCGTCAATAAGGGGCATTATGCTATTTGTTTGCGTGGAATAAATCAGCGTGAGTGCCACAATTAGATACACTGCAATTTACTCGCAATATTTATCAATAAAATTCCAGCTGGAGTCAAATGACCGCTGTAGCCGTTCCTTTGACCCTAGCGTTCTCTTTCACGAGTGGAAAACTGTTTCGATGTATTATTTGCTCAATTGAAAGGAGCCCAACCCCTGTTTTCAAAACATGCTATGAGCTACAATCGGGTTTAATGAACAGACGTGGACCTTTTCCTCAAGAGTAAAATGCACGGTGACCTATTTCAGCATTTCATCTCTCTTCCTCTCCTCCCTCCCTCTCCTGCGCCGTTTTAAAGTGCCTTCCTCCTTCCTCTTCAGTTCATGTGTGAAAGGCTTGCACCACTACCCCTTTCTTTTATTCATTGCACTGTAAATAACTCCACTTTATGAAAAGCAGCCAGTGTGACTGGCGGATCCCCACTAAACCACAACACATTATTATTTCATGGCCTTTGAAAGAGGGGTCTGTAATGTTGCTCACACTTTAATGTCTGCGCTCTCTCTGATGTTGTGTAGTACACAGCGCCCCTTGTTGCGCGCCGTATGCCATTCCTCACTTGAATTCACAAACACTTCCAAGTGCATAAATAGCACGGAAGAAGAAGACTTGCCCCTGAGAGGTAGTGTACTGTACTGCGAATGCCAGAGACGAGCCACAACTAGCAGCTACTGCCACTGGCCCGAGGGGGCAGGTGACAGCGCTTCAGATATTAGGCGAAGAGTTTGATCAAAACGTATACAGTGCTGTGCAAAAGTCACCAGCCCTCGTTTATTTCATTTCCAGCCACAGTTTCAGCCATTTAGTACAAGTTATAACAGGAAACTGCACAGAAGCCTCAGCAAGAAAATACCTAGTGATATTCTGGCACACCTCCAAAGTTCAGTCTTAGAAGTTTGTTGACTGAGCTTCTCCCAAGCGGCAGTGCAGCATCACAGTATATTGTATAAGTATATATCTAAGCACAGCTGGGTGCCGCTTATTAGACAGCATGTGTACACAGGACGGCTGCAAGCACTGTTCCACCGTACAGGACCCTCACCTGGACTGTAACGTCTGACCATCTTCGTGAGGCACTAGTTAACCTCTGCTATCATCCTCTAGCCCGCCACTATGAGAGGCTAGTGGGTCCGGTAGACGGAGTGCAACTGTGTTGTAAACTGTGCTGTGAAAATTGCACAGAAGCCTCAACAAGAAACTACATTATGATTTTTTTTACACCTTCAAAGTTCAGTCTTAGAAGTTGGTTGCTTTTTCTGCCTCCTACGATTCAAATCGTACCAGAAACACTCAGTGATGTAGAGGTCAGTGCAGCTTCTTTGTTTGATTTAAGAATGTTCTTCTTTCCTTTTCTCAGTGAGGGCTTATGAACAGCTACACGTTCTTTCAGACCCACAGTATTGTCTTCTCACAATGGAACACTTGTTTTCAAGCAAGAGTGGAAATCAAAGATGAAAGCTTCATGTTCTGTTTATCAGATGGTGACAGGTTTGGTGGTCCACCAGGTCTTGCAGGGGTTCCATTTTATGGGTAAATCCTTTTTTCCATCATTATTTTTCATCTTTTTTTTTTTAAATTTCATTATTTTTTCAATCATACACACAGAGCAATCAAACTTGAACATTTCAGGTACAGTATGTAGTGTTTTCATTTGTGCATGTGCATCATCTTGTATCTAAATATCTCCTGAAATATTAATAACTTGTTTAACGGCCAGACATTTTGAGGTAGTCTGTATTTTGTACGATATATATATATATATATATATATATATATATATATATATATATATATATATATTCTCCACCGGTGCACTGGTGAGCTACTTAAAGAAGGGTTCTCAGGGACCTGTTAGTAAAGTCAAACCCCTTCAGACTTTAAGGGCCACTGAGAGAGCCGGCCATCAGTCATGGTGGGACCGGTGTGAATGATAATGAGAGTTTTACACCAGAGATTTGGACTCAGTCACGTTTGCGACTTTGACAAGTTAAGAGCCGCTCTCATTGCCTTCTCTGGCTCCCCGTCATATCACATTTGTGGTCAGTGGATTTCAATGACAAAGATATTAGGACAAATCAAAAGAGTCTTTTAGGGCGTGTACTGAAGTAGGGCTGTCATGATTAGTCAATTAAACTCTTTTTTTTTAAAAGTTATTTTTAAAAACATTTTTTGGTCTTATTCAGCCGCCTCCGCAAAAGACTGCCCTTCGCACAAGCCCGGCATATTCAATTATGAATGTGCCCCCCTGCACGCTACAGCTATCCTACTGCGGGCAGACATCTAAGACTACATGATGCATGATGCTATGCATTATATCAGCTGAGTAAACTGCAGCAGTCCCTTCTGCCACACTTCAAATACACATGTAAACATGTAACGCGCGACCGGGGGGCTGGAGAGCTGAAGAAAAAGAGCAGGGACGAAAGGCAAGATGCGCTGCTTTCCCAGGGAGGCCGGGCTCCAGCCCCAAACAGCCTTTCAAGTAAGTTGTGCCAGGCCACGTTCTCCAAAGATCAAAGCCTGAGGCTGGAGAACACGAGCCGTGCCCATTAGATCCAGCCCAACCCGGCCTGGCCACGCTCTCCCCCAGTCCTGCTCATCTAAACAACACTCTAGGTGCTGGAAGCTGGAACAAAGAACTTGTAACATAGCTATTAAAGTTTTATTGTTTTTTTTTTTGTCTTTCTCTCACTCCGGATTTCTTTCTGGAGTTTCTGTTATGAATTCCTCTACATTGCATGAAAGCATAATGCCAGCCTGATTTCCACGGGCCTTTGTAGGATGAAAGATATATGTGTACAAAAAAGTAGGAACTCCCTGATGTTGGAGGTAGACAGTTGCTTTTCAAATCCTAGTTTTGGTCCTTTATTTTATTCAGCAGTGAAAAGCCATGAATACAGAAAATAATAACGCCTGTTACAATTCTCCATCATGATCTCTACTCTCGGCGAAAAAACCTTAACGTATGGACACAGTACACGGTAATGAAAAGTATCAAAAATTAGTTAACCTCGATTCAAAGGAATATAAACAAAAAAAAAGGAAACCAAAAAAAAAGGTATTCACCAATTACATAAACAAGTTTTTGCTACTGTCCCAATTTACTGTATACACTGGGGATCATATTCCCAATCATTAAAGAATGACAGTAATAGAAACGATACATGACTCGGCCAGACATAATGCTCCATAACGTATGCACAGAGGTACAAGCAATAAATACACACATTAGGTAAAGCCTTACAGCTACGCAACGCAGATGCAGGAAAAAAGCAGGTTTGCTATTCTTAGCAAGCAATGTGAGAACAGTAAAAAGTCATGAAGTTCTGGAAAAAAGAAACACTGATCTTTTTAGCTTAGAAAAAAAATGTCTGGTAAATTCATGGGTCCACCAACATTTTTTTTGTATCTTTTTACATAATATGCACAATTATCAAAATACAGACAAAATCATCATCCCAGAAAAAATCCAGACAATCCTAAATCTAGTGGAGGAGCAGATTGCTGATCTGGAGGTCTTTCTGGTATTATGTGCAAGCAACTATTTTAGACATTTTTTAAAATGTTTTTACAAAACCCATGCAAAATCTACAGGTAATATGCATTCTGTGGCTGAGAGTTCATTTTTTCCACCCCCACCCTCCCTCCCCAAAAACCAAAAATAAACAAACGAACAAACGGGAAAAAACAAACAAACGAACAAACAAACAAACAAAAAAAAAACAGTATAGCTGAGGTATGCATATTATATGCATTGTACACTTAGGCCATCATCCTGATCTTTTTATTATATGCTTTTATTAACTCTTATTTCCAGTCCACCACATGAGTTTAGACATGCATTTTTAAAACACAATATCCCCTTACAGGTATATTTTACATAACCATTCTACAAATGTTTCAGGACAACCTATTACAATGCAAAAACAAAAGAAAAAAAGAAAAAGAAAAATCCATATCTGGCATTGGGAATGTAAACTGTCTGTTGGCAACGTCTTGTGAGCCAGGCGGAGACGTGACGCGACAGCTTTTTGTAGCATTCTAATAAGTCGTGCAATCTGCCATTATTTGTTCAGAAATCGTCATTGTGAAGAGGTAGAACCTTTTAGAAAGCCTTTTTTGGATAAGTGGGAGAACCCTTCTTCTTTTTTTTCCTTTTCACCAAAGATGCTGCGTCCCTATATTTGGTGTGATAAAATTATTAACGTCTTCAAGTCAATTTGCTGACTTCAGCAAAGGATAAGGGATAAGCTTTGTTCCTGGGTCCAGCTTCTTCTTCGAGCCGAACTGGTGTGAGAATCGTATGTACGTGTGAGTGTATGCACGTGTGTGTGTATATATATATATATGTGTGTGTGTGTGTATGTGTGTGTGTGTTTGTGTATGTGTTTGCGCTTAAGCTAGCAGCCAACCCCTCGGTTTGGCACAACACTGGAGACTGTACGGGACATACGTACAGAGCGAACAAACTTGGACGTTTCAGGTACAGTGTGTAGCGTTATCAGCTTCAGACAGTTTTTGCTGCGTTGGTAGTCGACCAGAACGAGGACCAGGAAAGTCAGCAGACAAAAAACAACAACAAAAAAAAACAAAACAACAAAGAAAAAAACAAGAACAAGCAAACGAACAGGAAAAGGAGAACATTGCTGGACTGAGTGAGCCTTACAACAGCTTTGTGTGCTAGCATCTCGAGAGGAGGCAGAATTTTGTGTAACTTTGGTTTGACTGAAAACTGAAATGACCTTTTAAAGCAACAGCCGCTTTTCTAGATGACATTAGCTATGAAACACTCAAAACTACTCCTGCTTTAATACCTAATCTGATCTACACAGAGCGCCCACTGTACTCTGCGTCCCTTCTTTAGAGCTTAGACTAGAGCTTAGGACAGTTTCTGTGAGAATCTGAGCAACAAAGCAAATCTCACCTAGAAAAGGTTCTTCTCAACTTTGATATCCTCTTTTACAATGGCTATATTATTTGCTTTCACAAGATAACCAAGCCATAATCATTTCATATCGACTTGAAACTTTTTTGGCTTCACTAGATATCTTAAAGTTTGGTTCCCATGTATTTTTTTTTTTTTCGTTTTAAAGTTTTCACTTTGACGCGGCTCCGAGAAGAAAAACCATACAGATAGAAGACATGACATATCGGACAGTTCCACCGAACAATACATTTCACTAGGAAAGGAAACAATGTTAAGATGGGAGACACAAATAATGGAAACAATATTATGTATATATATTTATATATATATAGAACTAAAATAAAATAAAATAAAAAAAAAAGATCTTCACAATTTTTTTTCTGCACTTCCACTGATACACAAAATGGTTGTTTTGGTCATGATCCACTTATAGCTGCTCTCTACCGCTCCTAGCCAGCCCACACGCCTGTAGTGTACTCTCTGCCTGCTCCCCAGCACGTGGCGGACCCTCCGCACATGGTTTACGTGAGCCCCATCCCCGAACACCCACCCACCCCTGACTGGAATCAAATTAAACATCAAAATCGCCTTCTTTCAAATCTTTGTACAGGGCTAAACGACACAATCCCAGAGGTTATTCGAAGGTAGTTAGCGGAAAACAAAGCTTCTCTTTGTACTAGTTAAAGTCACAGAAGGCTGACCAAAGAGTCTGGTGGCTTCTGTCTAAGCTATTGGCCATTGATAGTGTTGGCTTTGGTTTATAGCTGTTGCCTGTGACTCTTTGCAGGTAGACAAAGCTTTAGAACAAGGAGGTAAAGAGACTAGTAGAAGAATATGCAGAAATTCAGCTTTTTTTTCTTTTTTTTTTTCCTCAGCGTGGTGCTTACACAAACATTTACGTTTCAACTCAGTAATCACATTTCACTTTTTAGCACAAACAGAGATAAAGAGACACTGGAGAGACCTACTTTTTTTTGGACAGCTGCAACAGTCTTGATACCGCGGATCTGTTGTGGGTGTGAGGTTTAAAAATGGCATTTACAGTTGGTGGTGATAGAAAAGAAAACAAGCATTTGTTAAAAAGAAAATTGAAACAAAGAAAGAACGAAAGAAAGAAAAAAGAAAAAAAAGAAATACTGTTTTTAAGTATTTTAGCAACATACAGGCAGTGACACTAATTTCTGATACTACTCCTGTGCAAATAATAACAGAGCAACAACTTGAATTGAACCAGCAATTGTATCTAACATCAGCGACTACTGTGGGCTGGATATTCACAAACTTAAAACTTTTTTTTTTGGCAGTATATGTGGCCAACGACTTTCTGTTTTCGTTTCTGTCCATGAGTTCGTGGTGGTTCGCGGTGTCAGGTGGCCATGCCATATGAATGAAATCTTTTTTTTTCCTTTTTTTATTATTATTATTCGTAGTTCGTAGTCATTTTAAAAAGCAGACATCTCATGTCTGTTCTTATGTGGTCCTCAAAGGGCTGAGACAGAGTTTCTTTGGGCCAGTCTCCTGGATGCATTCGAAATAAATATTCCTCGCTTCCATTTGCTGCCTTTCTGTGGTTCGTGGAGTGGTTAGAGGGGCGGAGTCCCAGCAAATGTGGGCAGAGGATGCTATCACTCCAAATCCTCCGATAGGTTGCCCTCCTCCAGCTCTCGTTCCTCCTCCAGCTCCGGACTGTGGTTGGCTGTCGTCACCAACGACATCGGACAGTCGTCATCGTCCATGTTTAGCGGCTCCTCCTTCACGTGAACCGGAGGCCTGCAAACAACAACAGAACAAAAACTATGTTTAGTATATTTGAACAGACAGAACGAGCTGTATTAGTACATTTCAGAATAATACGGGTTGTCGGTTCTCTGTGACTGGATCCTACCTACAATGTGCTGAAGTACTAAGTTGGAAAGGGAAGGGCAGTGTTCTATATTAGCTACCATACTACTCGAGCACAGATACAATCCAGAAGTAGACTTCATATTCAACACACCTTTGGTAAAATGTTCAAGTTTTATATTTCGTATAAACGAAAGCAGCAATTAAATTTCGATTAAGAGAGCAGTCATAAAAATGCAGAGCAAAGCGGTTGATACCACGACATGTTTGGCATTGAAAAGTTTACTGATGGCACCTGGCTGGAGTTTATAAAAAAAAAAAAAAAAAAAAAAAAAAAGAGAGAGAGAGAGAGAGAAGCAGTAACCCCATTATAAATAATGGAGAATTTCTCATCCCCTCACCCCCTGGAGCAAAGGGGGGAGTGGAGCTTTTTTTATCTTGTTAATAGAAAGCGCAGGCCTTCGTTAATATGCAGGGGCTGCGGTGGCGCTTCTTGAGAGGGGAGAGAACCTGCAGCTAGGCTTCTACCATTAATCAACTCCAGTCCGTCAGTTCACTCGGACACCATGATCCATGTTTTTAACTCCAAATGGATGAATATCTTTACTGACTGTCAATAAATGGAGAGGGGAGGTAAAAAAAAAAAAAACACAGTGAGGCGGCTTCTCCCCCCTGCAGAACGGCAGAGAGGAGAGGGTGGAAGTGGGGCTACTAACAAGAATAATAACGCTGTCACACACAAACAAGGCTTAACATGATCCTGGGCCCTTGGCAGGGAAAGGGGTTTGTGCTACCATGATAAATCTGACAAAACCTAATTATTTCTGACACGTTGGATGCATCGGGAAATCCCGCTAGACTAGGCGAGAGAGAGAGAGAGAGAGAGGGAGAGAGAGGGAGAGAGAGAGAGAGGAGAAAAAAACCTTATCAACTAGTCTCTGCATTAGAACATGTCTGGCAGTCATCTCTTGGGCTGCACTCATCAATGGCAGGGGGAACTTTGAATTTGAAAAGAATTTTAAAAGGTACAGATTACTTTAATATTTATAGCAAAATAGATTAATATTCAGATGTGGTAGAGGAGGGTTGCTGGCGCTGGGATGGATGCTGCTGTCTGCTGAGCCAACCGAGTCGGAAGGAGAGAAAGACCCTACCGCTCACAAGTTTGGAATCACTTATCATGTATCATTTTTTTTGTTATTTTATATTCATACAGAATAACTTGCACTATAGTAGACAGTGATTTTTTTTATATGTTCTTGCTTTCTAATATTTTTAGCAATTTGGGATCAACACTAAAAAATGTATTATCACTTTTGAAATATGAGCCATTCTGGATAATCATTACATAACTTCATACGTAATGTCTGGAAACTGGACCCATCCAAAATGTCTGGTAATTCTCCTGGTAATTATTTGAAACTTGTGAAGCTGCAATCATAAGAGATTTATTTATTAAAAATGGTGATTCCAAACTTTTGAACAGTAAATCTAACTCAAAAATGGTGGGCTAATCAGGTCTACACTATAATGTCTGGAGCTGCAAAAGTAAAGAAAGATCTTTTTTCAATTGGCCAATGTGGTAAACTATTAATTAGTCTAACATTTAACACTTTTAATTCTTTATTTAAGTTTTTTTTAAGAAATTCCACTTTTTTTTTCAAATGTTGACATGTGCTTACATGTACACTACTCCATTTACAGTGGTTTGATCTGGAATTTATATTGTAATGAAAGATGTTAATCACACAAATCTAGTCATTTTATTTACTATCAAAAATGATCAGTTAACTTAAATATCCTGTGAGTTTTTATATAGAGCATGGGAGAAATAAATGAGATGTATGAAAAACATGTTTTCTTTCAGTGATATTTTGCCTTTGAATGCTCTGCAACTCTCCATGATGAATGGCTTCTGAAGCCTTCTCATAACTATTATGAAACAATGATACACAAGGCATCAGGCAGTGTATTCATAAAACATCATGTAATAACTTTCTGTGAGGGGGCTTTCAGAGGCATTAAGCTCTTCAAATGTCTGGTTTTAACTCTACAGTTCTGACCTGGCAAATCTATAGAATGAAGGATTTAATTTTAAACCATTTTATAATTATGCAGAAATTTTAGTGCAATAGCCCTTTCATATCCTTGATCTTTCACCATTTTACGTTAACTAAAACGCTTACTTTTATCTACTTTTAGATTGACTTAAAAAGGTTTTCAATTTCGTGATTAGGCAATGTGGGATTTAAATACTAAAATAGGGATATGAATGAGTTAAATTTCAGGGACTTACTCTAATAACTTACATATTATTTAATAGTAGTTACTTTTAACCTATAATAATTATAAATATGGAGTTTAAGGGTCACATAGGCTAATCAAACTAAGGCTGTAATACTACATGTCCTTAATAACGAGCTCATTTAGTGCTATAGCAAAGCTGCTGCTCCAAACATGCACACCTTAAAATGAAACACTTATATATCGGAGTATATACTGGCATTTTGGAGATGCCCCTTTTTATCTTTCTAAACGTAGCTGCTATTTGTGGATCTACATTACAGCTCATTCACATAGTGCACTCTTAGCCTATCTGTAATTACCCAGGATACATTATGACTATTTCTACCTGCAGAGCAACAAATGTGCTCTGAGTGTCTGTAAACATGCATTATAATGACACATTACGACACGGGGCCATAAAAGCTGTCGCTGACCTACACCTTGACTCTCTTTAAAAGCCGCACAGAGCTCAGAGGAGGCGCTGCCGCTCACATTTATCACGCCATAACAAACAGGTCCGCTGATATGGGTCTAAAGACATTACCCGGAGACAAATGATCCCCGGCCAGGCCAGCACTGCACTGGCCATTAAGCCCGACACAGGCCTTTAGCCCGCATGTGAAGAAGCATGGCTTACAGCTTTCATTTGCATTCATTAGAAATCAGCGGCACACTTGTGTGGCTTGGAGGAGGGAAGAAAACGATTAGTCCTTTCTCTACTGTATTAAGACATCAGGATGAGTCATTTAGTCGTTAACGAGAGGCTGGCATTAGCAAGCCACGAGCTGGCGCCTGTGCCAGCCTGCTTGTGTGAGTGAGTGTGTTTGTTTTTGAGGTAATGACTCGCAGATCGGAGCAATTTAAAACGGAGAAACGTATCTGATGTCGAATGCTGTTGATTATGGAATTAAATGTCATAACCCGTGTTGAAACAAGCTACTTCAGACATTGTATTTGCACTATCATCATTTCTTTTAATGAGAATCAGTCACTTTCTTTTAGACAGATCATAAAGAGTGCCAGTACGCTCTTACAAAATCCACACATGCCTGGCGCTACCCATAGCCTGAGTGATTGTGCAAATTGTAACACGCTAAGCAAAAAGGTTAGTCTGACTGTGTGGCTATTCTCTGGTGGACAGACGTGAATGTGTGGTCGGTAGCTGGCCTCTTCATTATTAAATGCATCCCAGAAAAAGCCACTTACAAAACACATTTCTTCCATTTTGGGCATGTAGTGGCCATGTAAGGAAGAGGCAGCATCGGCCACCTTTCGTGTCTGAGATAGAGAGAGAGAGAAAGAGAGAGAATACTAGCATTCAAGAAACAGACTCAACTGTCCATTATTAAAAGTTAAATAACCTGAGGGAGTGAAAATACTGGGATTCTGTCTAGCTTTCAGATTTGCCCCAGTTAACACTCCTGTCCCACTTCTCAACCTGACACACACACACAAACATGCGCTTTCGCACACACACGCTCATGCTTACATACATGCCTCTGCTGGCAGTCGGAATTCCGGCTGTATTTGCTAATTTATAGGGGTGATAAGGCACCATTAGCAAGACTGGGCTGAGGTGGAATCCTGCTTTAGAGTGACAAGAAGCAGAGTATGTGTCTATATGTGTATGTGTTTGTGCATGGGTGACAGCGCTAAGTGTCCTATCTCTGGCCCGGTAAACACCGCACAGTGACATGTATGACATCACTGCTTAGTGCGGGGTACATTCTACATATGCATTCCTCAAACTCGCACCACATGAATCTTTAATCAGCCTACTCTCTCTCTCTCCTGCTCTCTCTCTCTCTGCACCATTAAAAAAGATGGAAAGGCAAAGATTTTAAAGTAATTAATGATACAGTTAGCTGCTAAATATTAATAAGAACAGTCTTGCATAAAATATAACATCTAAACCTCTACGATGCAGACGTCCAAGTAATTAAAGCGGAATCTGTAATTAGGATAGTTTCTATTAATAGGTGAGAGGTGAAAGTCTAGAAACAAATGTAAACTTGGCATGAGCCATGATGTCCGAAAGCCCAAATACAGGTTCGTTGTGTGTTTAAGCATTTCATAGGACTGGACTTTCATTCACAGTACAGTCTGCACTCCCAGGCCAAAGAAATAGGCCAAGCTAAAAATACTATGTTTTTTTTTACTGATGGTTCAGATTTAAACCCTATAGAGAATATTTTGTCTCACATTACACACAAACTAACTTGCTTTTTTTACTTGTTTTTTAAATAGCTTGAAGCCATCAGTGCTGAGTGGAATTGCCTAAGTGCTTTAGATTGTCTGTAAATTTACTTACAAAACTTCACTATTTAAAAAAATTAAATAAATACGGTAAATCAATCCTATATTAATACAGAGTATCTGTTTAATGCCATTAAGGCCATTAACAGCTTAACGTTTTGCCCTTTTGGGCTTGGCCCACTTTTTTTTTGCCTGGGAGTGTATGCCTGGGAGTGTAAGCAGCTTCTTGTGTATAGGCATTGGCTATATGTAGAAGCATAAACACTCAAAGAACCATTTGCTCCATAAATAAGTCTTTGCATGATTAAATGTTTTCTCTCTGTAAAGATCTGCTGTATAAAAATGGTTCCATATAGCACTGAAGACTTTTTCTTTTTTCTACTATATAGGACCCTATAAAGAGTATTATGATGCTTAAGTTACTGACTATACACACTCATAATCTCAGCTGAATATCTAAACTGAAACACACACTGAATGCTGGTATTAACATTTATAAACAACCTGCCCACCCACTGATGAAAATGAGCCACTCCTTATCACATTTACACCAATTCATATAATACTAATGATATAAAATGCACTAATAGTTAATGTCAGTCACATTTACATTACAAAACCCTGATCAGTGTACATAAATAAACACATTCAGTAAAGTTAATCTCTGTGACTGTCTGATCTGTAGTGTGTGTGTGTGTCCACTCACATGTGGGCCTGTGGAGAGTATCCCGGGCTGCTGTGACCGTTAGTGTCGAGGTGGTCGAGCGTGCCGTTGAGCTCGTCGTGGGTGCTGCTCTGTAAGAGGCTGGGTGGGCTGCCGCTCAGAAGACCGGGCGGGCTGCCCCCCATCAACCCTGACGCACTGCTGTTCATCAGCGCCGCATTACCCAGCAATGGCAGAGACGTCTCCGCCAACGCTGCCTGAGACGGCGACAGAGAGAGAGAGAGAGAGGGAAAGACAGAGAGAATATATAGACAATAAAGAGTAAGAGGGAGGGAGAAAAAATAGACAGAGAGAGAGACAGAGCGAGAAAGAAAAGAGAGAAAGGGAGTAAAGAGAAAGGAGGGGAAGGTAAAGAGAGAGAAAAAGAAAGAAAGATGAAGGATTTATATTAACTGAAATGTTTCCAACAGCCTTTCCAAAAATGAAATCTGTAAACAGTAGATTTAACCAACTTTGATTTAAAACATAAAACTTATTTCATAATATTAGTTTTAAAAGCTTGAATGTTTTTCAGGATTTTTATTGGTCCATTTTTCATTAAATAAACAACATTACATTAAATAAAAAACATAGTTTCAAGGTTCTCCTACTACAGTGACAATGTTGAGACATGCAGTTTATTCAGAAACTGTCCACTGACTGCACTAAGTTCACTCTGGCCTTGACGGCATCATGTGGAAGTGGAGAAAGGGAAAAGAATCTGCTTGGACACATGGGTGAGCTCCAAAAAGCTTTTCTTCACCCAGACAGACATGCCTCAAAGGTGCAGCAAGAAAAAAAAACACATCAAGCATCTGCATGACTATTAAACTGCCCAAAAACTTTACCTGAAAATAGTAAAAAAAAAAAAAATCTCCTGACATTTTTTGCCTCCTGCATATTAAAATTATATACGGTAATTAAAATTTAAAGCTTTTGCCATGAGCACCTTGCTGGCCGACACTACGAAGCCAAATCATTTATGACAGCTTGGATAAATATTAATGCATATGCTCCTGCATTTGCGCAGGCTGCTATCAATCTGAAGCAGAGGCACACAGAAAAACTAGCCTGGCAGAGAAGCTACCTGCCTCTGCCACACGGTGTCCTTCTAGACTCTCACTGCTTATGCCAACCTGGCTCTCTTTTTCTCTCCCATATACACACACACACAAAAATAAAAACTCTGAGGAATTTATTCTCCTGCTGTTCCGGCAGTAATTATGAGAATACGGAGAAGTGTACACAAACTGTGTATTCAGGCAGACAGTCAAACTGCTCTTTTATTCCAGCTCTGAGAACAGCTCGCGGTCTGAAAGTGGGGGCTACACCTAAAAAGCAGAGCTGGCTGCTTACCTGCAAGCTTGCATTGAGAGCTGCTCCGTAACCCAGACTGGAAGGCAGGTTCTTTACCAGCGTTGGGCTCCTGTACATAAGAACACCATAAAATCAATTATTCACATCAGTTCCGTTTAATTAAAACATCACGTCTTAACAGCTTAACCGCAGAAGCAACCCTAAAGATCTGTCTATAGACTTTAGTTTCTCACTTTTATACCCACAGAAATCGCTGACTAGTAAGTACAGTAAGTACAGGGTTGAAGGGGTTAAACCCTGTTCCAACTACATGGCTGCTCATAGGCAGGAATCAAAGCCTTATCAATA